>CM068314.1:56496745-56616745 GCA_034766995.1 Acanthacorydalis orientalis
TTAATCTGAGAGGGGAGATTGAACGAATAAAAAAATTTGAATGTGAATTCAATAAAATTCGTTAGGTGATAATAAAAATTTATTTAAAGAGTAAAATCTAGTTTTCTTTTCCTTTTACAAAGCTCTTGAATTACTTCAGTCGAAATTACATTAATCTCTCTGTGTATATAGGAATATTTTCACGAGCTGATATTGTTTCGTTTTCTAATGTTTTTTTCCACGGTCGTACATGTAGATCTGGCAACGAATAACAATTTTAATAGCAAAAACGGTACCACTTGTTGGTCAAGCTTTTAATAACGATTTCTGCCACTACGCATTACCACACGTAGAGGGACATACTTCTACCCAACTATACCTTAGGTGTCACCGCTCTAATAATGATAGCGTAATTCCAATAATAGCACTCTCTACTAATCGAATTTTCATGGAAGTTGAGTATTAAAAAATAATAAAATGTCATAAGAGTATTAAAAGATGATAAATGTACACATTTTGTATTTGTTAATAAATATTTTGAATTCGCGCTATACTGTGAAAGATAAGGGAAGGAGTGTATCCCTTTACGGGTGGGGTCGCACAGTGGCGGAAATCGTTATTAAAAAGTCGACCAACAAGCGAACCCACTTTCACTACCGTCGTTGCTAGATCTGAATGTATAACCATGGTTTTTTCGCTTTTCCTTTAGGGGATACAAGGGCCTCTTGTCTCCCCCCCCCCTGAGTGTGTCATTGTGTATATATATATATATATATATATATATATATATATATATATATATCAGCATATCTTTCACTTAAAGGGATTGAAAAAATCAAAAAACTTTTTACACTTTCAATAAGATATGATAAATATTTTAAAGTTTTTAGCGGCATAATAAATTTAATACGTCAGTTTTAATCGAAATACAAATTGAAACATCATTCAAATTATATTTTTTTAGAGAAATTATTCTTGTGAAAAAATTCTACCAAATTCAACACAAACTGTATGTAATTAAACAAGTGTTATTAAATTCTAATCAGTCAACTTATTAACATTTGTTTAAAACGTAATTCAATAAAACATTGAAATATTCAACTATTACATCTGCTTCATAAATTATTCTAATAAATAAAAAAAAGAAAATTATGCTGAGTAGGTGTAAATAAATAAGAAATGTATTCAAGTTATTTGTATATAAGCATTTTAATCTACAATTTTTCTATTTCAGCATATTCCATAACGTAATGTATATATTTGTTTTTATGCAATTATAAAATTATACACTTCGTTTTTACTTCTGATTGATTTTTATACCCTATATGTATTATCATCCAAGAAATAGATATCAACGTTGTGATGTTTTTATCCTGTACAATTACTCAGGTTCCATTGTTATAAAACCTAATACAAATTTATATACATGCAGCAAATCTACAAAAATCGAAATTCAAAGCTACACACCTGCGTATAAGTGAATAACACAAATATATTGATGAATCTGGTATGTGCCGGATCTAATCTATGATTTTATGCGAGGCACCCTAAAACCCCAAACAACTAACTAACATGATTTACACTTCGGTTCTTGTATCTTATTGGTTGCAACGTGCACTATCATACTTTTATTAAAAATCAACAAAAATCAAAACAAAGTATGAAAATGAATATGTCAAATATTTTATTAAGAAAAATGTTTGAATCTGAACGTTTAGAAAATGCAAATATAAATAATTACATTATTTTTAAAATTACAAAATATACTTATTTAACACTAGAACTACCAAGAGCGTCATTTTGACGATTTTCAAATTTCGTGCTTAAAAATTTCGATATAATTTATGTATTGTTCTAGAATTTTATGACGACTTTTAATGAAATATAAGAACAATTAAATATTCCTATTCAATTTCCACTCAGCTACTTTAACTTCCATAATTAATATGACCTATACCTATTTATACCAAGACCCGTCAAATTGACGACATTAGCAATCTCAAAATTTATAATAATTTGGCTAAATAAATTTATAATAAATGGCTTTCCGTACTTAGGCAAAGATGAACTTAGACCATCAGGAGTACCTTTGAGTGAATTTGTAGTTTTTAATCTTGTAAAAAACTATGTAAATTGTGGAAGAAATATAACAACAGATAACTTTTTTACAAGTATAGAACTCGCAAAGAAGCTACTGGCCAAAAAAACAAGTCTTGTTGGAACTATGCGAGCAAATAAGAGAGAATTGCCGAAAATAGCAAAAGCTAGAAAAGATAACATGGCTGTTTTCTCCACAAAGCTCTACAAATCCAATGATATTGTTCTAACGATTTACAAAAGTAAGCCTCGCAAAAAAGTACTACTTCTTAGCTCTAAACACAAATCTGTAAAAATTGCTTCTAATCGAAAACGAATTCCTGAAACTGTATCGTTTTACAATGAGACTAATTTTGGAGTAGATATAGTTGACCAAATGGCCCGCAAATACAGTGTAAAAGCAGGGTCACGTAGATGGCCTTTACAGGTATTTTATAATATTTTGGACTTGGCATCAATCAATGCGTGGATTTTATATAAAGAGACTTGCGATAAAAATATAACAAGAAAACAATTTTTGTTTCAATTATCCGAAGAACTCTCCAGTGCATATAGTTGCTGCAGAAAAGAAGCCTCCTCCCAAAAACAAGAACGGAAAGCAATGGATTGTACTCCAGAAAATTCAAAAAAAAATCCTTATGAACGCAAATCTTTCCAAATTCGATTGTGGAATAGAAACAGAGCGGTTTATACCTGCAATGCATGCAACAAATATGTTTGTGGCAAGTGTTCATCACAGATAACATGTATTTGTAAAATATGTGATTCATAGTTATTCCATACATATCAAATGTGCTATAATATAAATGCAAATAGAAAGTGTTTTTGTTTGTTTTTTTTGTATTAATAATTAATGAATTATTATATTAAGTGTTGTTTTTGTTAAATTATATTCTTTTATTTACATAAACTAAGTGAAAAATTAAAATGAAAGCCATGATCAAAAATACGTCAATTTGACGAGTGCGTTAAAACTAGGTATATATTTAACATCGGTAGTTCTAGTGTTAAATGCTTATTTAATATTTTTATTTAATGCGAGTATAAATGTTTATACATATATATATATATATATATATATATATATATATATATATATACATATATATATATATATATATATATGTATATATATATATATATATATATATATGTATGTATATACATATATATATAATGTGTTGGCACAACACATATATCCTGGCATTTTTTGTAACAATAATTGTATGTTTGGTATCCATAGTAACTAATATCCCCGACAAGTTTAAATAGAAGGTATTATGATATATATATATATATATATATATATATATATATATATATATATATATTATATATATATATATATATATGTGTGTGTGTGTGTGTGTGTATGTGCGTGTACATGTGTGTATGTGCGTGTGTGTATGAATGAATGTATGTATATGTATTAGTATATAACCCGTCAAAATTGGCATGAAAATAGAAAGAAAAAACTGATTATTGGTTTTTCAACATAATATATTTAAACATAAAAAATACCTAAGAACGAAATTATACACTACGGCGTTTATCCGAGCTGACAAAGATTACATTTCTTATCACTTACTTGACGAACAATATGAGCTTTGTCCTGTAGACAAAATGACGACTAATCTGGGTTTTCTATATATAAGAAGAATATATACATACGTAATAAATAAGGACTGGACCAAGAGAATCTATACAAGTGGCAGATCCTTCTCCCGGCTTCTGGTGCGAATTGTCACAGGACACGGGAGATTAAGCTACCACGAACATATACAAGGCCGAAGGACGGACGGGAAGTGTAGATGGTGGGTGTGGGGGAGGGGGGTAACGAGACCCCCATTCACCTTCTCGCGGAATGTCCGGCATGGGTCAATTTATGGCGACGATGGTTTGGGGAGTTTTTCCTCGCCGCGGCCGGACTAGGGTCTATAAACTCAACCAGGCTGATTGGCTTCTGGAAGGAAGCGAGACTTCCCGAGTAGTTTTGATCAAGTCGAAGGAAGGCATAATGGACCTCGAGTCTAAGTGCTGGGAGGCAAGATAAAGCTTCCTCCCCCCTCAAACATAACCATAACCATACATACGTAATATATCTGAGTGTGTCGATAATCCATCCTAGATGAATTCAAATAATGATTGGTTCATGAAAAGAATGGGCTACTAAAAAACACATGAGAAGAAACGCAACACAATTTGTTTCTGTAACATGACTGTGTATAAAATGACGAAAAATTATCAAGTTTTTTAGTAAATTAAAATTAAAACAACTGCTTTTTAAAAAAAAGTGATTTATCATTTTTTTAATAGAATTATACGAATAAATTATTATTTGATAGGTAGAATTTAGTAATAATGGCATGTGTAATGTTGTTTAAACAATAGTTGCAGTTTTCAAACAGAAAAAAAGATAATAATAATGTTATTAATTACATTTGAGATAAAGAAAATTGCTTGTTGTACAGGACTTTTTTCTTGTTCGTATGTATATATATATATATATATATATATATATATATATATATATATATATATATATTTATATATATATATATATATATATATATATTTATATATATATATATATATATATATATATATATATATATATATATATATATATATATGTATATATGTATATATACATATATGTGTATATATATACACACACACATACGAGGGTCGGCTGAAAAGTCCGTAGCCTGACACAGAGATGGCGCCACCAGTGCAATTTCGCTCTAGCATTATATAGTACTAACCTTAACTGGCTTATACCCAAAGTTTCAGGTGAGTCGCTTGGTTAGTGTTTGATTGACAGCATTTCAATTAAGACGATTTCGGAATTTTGGAAAAAATGGAGGATGTGGAAAAACGTGCGGTGATTAAATACTTCCATTTGAAAGGTTTTACGCCCAAGGAAATTTGTGAAGAAATACGTGGTACACTAGGAGACTCTGCCCAACAATATTCAACGGTTACAAAGTGGGTTAAAGAATTTAAACTGGGACGGGCAAGCACGAAAGATGGGCCTCGCTCAGGACGCCCCGTGGAAGTGACAACTCCGGAAATGGTGGAAAAAATCCATAAAATCGTGCTGAAAGACCGTAGATTGAAGTCATACGAGATAGCAGAGACTGTTAACATATCGAAAGAACGTGTTGGTAATATTTTGAATGATGTTTTGGGCTTTCACAAGGTCTGTGCGAGATGGGTTCCGCGCTTGCTGACACCCGACCAACAGTCGCGTCGAAAAATGATTTCAAGTGAGAATTTGGCGCTCTTTAAGAAAAATCCCAATGAATTTTTGAGACGTTCCATAACTATGGATGAGACTTGGGTCACCACAACACTCCTGAAAGCAAATGACCATCTAAACAGTGGATTGGGCTGGGTGAACGGGCTCCAAAAAAAGCAAAGACAATTTTATCAGCTAACAAGGTTATGACGAGTGTTTTCTGGGATCCAAAAGGAATCATTTATATTGATTATCTGGAAGAGGGTGAAAGTATCATTGGCGAGTACTACGCAGATTTATTGCAGCGTTTGAGCAATGAAAAAACAGCCCCATTTAGCGAAAAAGAAAATCTTGTTTCACCACGACAATGCTCCAGCACATTCGTCACTCATTGCAACGTCAAAAATACACGAATTAAAGTTCCAGTTGCTTGCACATCCACCTCATTCGCCAGATCTAGCACCCGGCGACTACTACCTTTTCCCTAACCTCAAAAAATACCTTGGAGGACGACGATTTAACAGCAACGAGGAGGTTATCGATGCAGTAAACAGCTATTTTGAGGAGCAGGACGAATCATTTTATAGAGATGGCTTATTAAAATTAGAACACCGATATGAAAAATGTATCAGCCTTTCTGGAGATTATATTGAAAAATAAAAAAAAAATTTTTTCTAAAACATTGTTTTCTTTGTTAGGCTACGGACTTTTCAGCCGACCTCGTATATATTACAAATTCTTGTTTTCTATTCTATTCTATTTTCTATATAATAAAAACACACATTACTCGTCACTTTGTCCACAGGACAAAGTCTATGTTGGTCTATGCTGACGAGAAATATTTATCTATTGTGACGAAAATGTTTGCTTTGTCAGCTCATAGGTTTCAAGTTTAATTCATTAATTTCGTTCTTAGGTATTTTTTATGTTTAAATATATTATGGTGTAAAAACCGATAAACAGTTGTTCTTTCTGTTTCTTTCTAATTTCTCGTCAATTCTGACAGGTAATATACTAGTATTTTTTAAATATAATAAAAAAAACACACATTTATAGTCACTTTGTTCCTAGGACAAAGTCCATGGTGACAATATTTATCTATGGTGACGAAAATGTTTGCTTTGTCAGCTCATATGTTTCAATTTTAATTGATTAAGTTTCATTCTTAGGCATTCTTTTTGTTTAAGTATATTATGTTGTAAAAACCAATAAACAGTTTTTTCTTTAACAGGCTATATACTAGTGTATATATATATATATATATGTTTAAAAAATTTCGTGTTGAATATTTATCGATTTTTTTTATTTATAATTCTTGTTGAAAATATAATAACTGGTTATATTTCCGACTTAGTATTTCAAATATATGAACTTCAACACACGCATAAATTAAAAAGAAAATAGGTTTGTGATGTTTAAATATGAAATTTATTCATTTTATACTACTTTTAATTTTTGTTAGTATCTATTATTTATTATTATTGTGATATTAGTTGAACTGAAAATATTTAATTTAAAATAATTTTATTATCTAAGAATTATTCCTCGTTGTCGGATAATTAATTATAGTTTTTAATTAAGTATTACGTCAAATTAATAATAAAAAAATATTGAAAGTAAGCGAATGTATCGTTTATTTATATTTTTATGTGCCTGGTTTTCAATCACATTATGTAAAATGGCATGATTTCATGAGTTAATAATAGAAAAATCGTTTGGTGATAACTATTTCATGAACGATTCAATTTTATATCCAATACATTTGTTTATATTTATTGAACACTCATTTAAATTCTAAATCAGAACAATATGTTTCATTTATTTATATTTGATGTACCCACTTAATTCTTCTTTAACTCTATAGTTATGTAGCAATTATTTTTAACAGGTGAATAAAACTTCTATAGCAAAAGTTAGAACAGTATTTCTTTAATATCATATTCTACTAATGTTATATTTATTATATACATATATATATATATATATATATATATATATATATATATATATATATATATATATATATATATATATATATATATATATATATATATATACATCCACATTTCTCGTCACTTTGTCCGTAAAATGGTTGTTTGCCGCCATCTAACAAGGTTCCTGCAAACCGATTGCCACGAGCATCCTGTCATGGCAGAGGCGTGTTATCTTATTTGCCCGTAGCATTAACAGTCGCGGGCGGACGGGACTAACCGAGAGTATGTTTGTTTAATGTGTTACATTTATTCTTGTTGTGTGTTATTTTGTTGAACTCGTAAGTCTTCAGTGTTTTTAATTTATCGCGTTCTTTTATATTTATAGGCAAAATAATAATGTTTCACACAACTTTTATTTAAAGGTTTAGTGGATAATATGGGAAAAAGAATACTAAGTGAGGAAGCAATACAAAAGAGACGACAAGCTGATATTCGAAGACAACAAAGGAGACTAGAAGCTGATGAACTTCGAAAACAACAAGAGAAACTAGAAGTTGACAGACTTCAAAAACAACAAAGGAGACAAGAAGCTGATAGACTTCGAAAACAACAAAGGAGATTAAATGAGACTATTGAGGAGAAAAAAGCTCGAATAAATGCTGCAGCTGCCAGATATAGACAAAGGGTTGAAAATGAGACACCAGATCAGGCTGCAATTCGAAGGAGTAGAAAGGCTGAGAGTGATAAACAAAGAAGGTTAAATATGACAATTGATCAGAGGAATGCTCGAAGAGCCGCTGATGCTGCTTATCACCGTGAGGTATATTCCAGTTATAGTGCAGAGGAAAGGCAACGAAAAGTTTTGCAAGTAAGGCTATCGCAACTTCGTTCACAAGAAAGAACGAAGGAACAGGTAAGAGAGGAAGCCATAAATTTTGATGAATGTGTCATCAACATCCATGACTGCGGTTCATTTAAGGTTACGTTTGAGTTTTGTGAGGCGTTACATTTTGGTAAGGAGTCGCAGTGTTAAGTTTTCATCGTGCCGTCATAAGGGAAAAATGAAGCTCGGTAAACCTAAAGACGAGAATGGAAACAAGTTAAATTAGGTATTTTTTATGTTTAAATATGTTATATTGTAAAAATCAATTTTTTTCTTTCTATGTTTCTACTTACCTGTTGATTTTGACAGCCTATATTCTAGTTTTGAATAATAGATGGTGCTGTTAAAATAGTGAAATTAACATATTTTGAACTAAGATAGAATTATTGCATTTGTCAAATTGTGAAATTTGCAGTTGTTAAAATATTGCATAAGCTGCAGAAAGACTACTGACACGTTACATTACGAAACATGACTTTATGTGATGTACGGTGGCAGACTATTGTCACGTGCTGGCACTGTTTTGTGTTTATGCATCGCTGTTATATAGCTGATAATAAGACATCATTGATTTTATCGTTGAAATTATAATTAACCCTTCTACTTCTATGACATCTGGTTTTTACAAATAGCATAAAAAATATTTTAATAAAGTTTATTTATTTTAGTTATTTTTTACATCTGAAAGAACCAAATTGTTTTACTATGTTGTTCTAGATTATATTATACTATATTGTTATAGTGCAGTCCTTTCATCACTTAAAAAATGTTTATTGTTAAAACCTTTTCTTTATACATCCGGTGAGTAACGACTAACTTTCTAACTTACCTATTTTTTTACATTTGTACATTTTATATAAAATACTATTTATTCAGATCTTAACACTATTCTTTATATAAAATATAAAAGTATACTTCATTTATTAGTTAAATAAAATACAAATACATTATTATTTTCAATTAAAATCGACATTTTCAACTTATCTTAAACACTTTCTGAACTAAAATGTCAATTCATAATTGATTCAAAATATTACATGTCACAAAATGTGTGCAGAAACACAAAATGTGAGAACGCGTGACGCCTAGTCGAGGTAAACTGTCAAACATAATTATACAAATTTATTTTTTAAATGAAAGATGTGCATGTCGTTGTCAGTAATAGCGAAGCTAATATATTGATAACTTCTAACATATTGAGTATAATTTAACACATCTTATTAATATAAGGAAAAAGGGTTATCTTACATTTTGTGTGTCAAATTGTACAGTTATTTATAAATGCTTTTAATTTATTAAATTATTGTACTATTCCCATTATTTTTATTATTATTTTGTTAAAATTAATGTTTTTAAACATTGATACATAAAATTTTTCAGGTAATAATATAGTAATGAAACACTACATAAAAATTATGAATGTATAAAAAAGATAATTTAATACAAATTTCCACACACACACATTGTAATAATTGCTAAATATATTTTTGTCACTAATATAGAAATGTAAATAAAAAATATTAAATGTAAAAATACCAATTTTACATTATTAAGGACATTACACAAACTATTTTTCTAAATAAGGATTTTTCATTTTTATATCATCATTTTAAGATATATAACAATAGTATGTAAATTAATCGAATTTTGTATATTCATACATAACATAAATAGAAATGTTGAGGTAATTTCACTGTGTAAAAGAAGAACATAGATATAAAAAGATAATTAAACTCTGGAAAAATAAAATGAGTGTTGAGAAATTGATTGTACAATTAAAGGATTCATCATATTGTTTGTATAATTCATAAGAGTAAAGTATAAAATAGTATCTAAAGTTATATGAAACTACAAAAAAAAGATTATCATAATGAAGTCTGAAATAAATTTGATATAAGGTGAGTGCATAAAATCAGAATATATGGATAAGATTAAATACAGCTTTAAACTTCTTTAAGCATTTGTTAATTCTATTATATTATAGGGGCACTATGAAGGTATGTATATTTAAAGATTGTTCATCACTGTGGAACATATATATTTGCTTGTTTTATCACATTACTCTGCATCTTTGTATGAAATATGATTAAAATATGAAACAATTATAGAAGTATACCATAAATCTTGAGTTGTGATATAACAATTACATGGTAGTTAAAGAAATAGTTAAAAGTACACCTATGTGGTTTCAGTGAAAATGCACTTCTAAAATTCAAATTGTCTACTAAATCGATTTATTACAATGTAAAACGTGATTTAAAGTAGGGGGAGCAAAATTCATTTTAATCTACTGTGTATTTTCCATATAGGTAATATCAAGTTTAAAATCATTAAGAAATATAATAAATTCGCGTTGTGAGATAACCTCTCTTGTTAAATTAAATTGCAATTATTATCTGCATGAACAAATATTTCATTACTTTTAAAAGAACTTATTATTGAGAAGTTTATCAACTGTGATGTGTGTGTGATCTGATATCCAGCACGTAAGTACTTTTTATGTTTCAGTGAATTATTAATTTCATTTTAGTTTTCAGTATCAAAACGTTACCACTTTTCACTTGAAGCATTATAAACTGTTGATTTACTTTCTGACAAGTTTTTCTGCAATGCAAATAGTATGTTTAACTGACATGAGAAATCAATCAGGTATGCAACATACTTCTATTTACTGTTTTAAGAAAAAAGTTTATATTGAAGTTCATGATTTATAGGTATTATGGAATGGAATTACATAAAATATACAAGAAAAGTTTCAAATAGAAAATATTCAAAATCATTGTACAGTAACTGGTTTACGCATATATTTAATAATAATTAACATATTTCATCAGTTTCTCAAAAATGAAAAGTTAATACTAAATGAGGTTGTATAGAGTAAAAGATGAGCATATGTATTCTGAACATTTTCAGAATCATGATCTTGTATGTAAATCAAATTCAAAATTTTATATCAATTGTTAGAGGGAATTTTTGCCAAAATGAAAGTATAAAATATTAACAAGCATCTATAAAATTACAAAAGTATAAAATGTTTAAACAAAATCTTTATAAAATGCTAATAGTGACAAAACAAAAATTTTTCAAGCAGAATTACTAATGGTAATATATTTCTTGGTAAAAGTACACCTACGTGGTTTCAGTGAAAATACACTTCTAAAATTCAAATTGTCTACTAAATCAATTCATTACAATGTAAAACGTGATTTAAAGTCGGTGGAGCAACACTTTTTCAATAAATAATATGAAAAAAATGTAACAAAAGTGCTCCACTGACAGATGGTTCAAATGACAATTTATCACAAAAAAATTAATGAAAGTGGATATACGCGTGACTTGGTATGACGTTATTTCGCGCGCCACATCGGTAATGGCGTGTTCATATGCGTGTAAACAAGTGACGTTTTCAGAGGACAGGAAGGGGTGTGGAAGTAGGTCTATTTTTAATTGTATACTGGAGAGGGTTACGAGGTGAGGGTGGGGTGAAGCGTCACTAAATTACACGCATATGAACGCGCTATTTCAATGTGGCGCGCAAAATAATGACATACCAAGTCACGCGAATATCTACTTTCATTAATTTTTTTGTGATAAATTGTCATTTGAACCATCTGTCAGTGGAGCACTTTTGTTACATTTTTTTCATATTATTTATTGAAAAAGTAGTTTCATTCCATGTTTAAAACAACCAACCAACAACCTCCGTAAATAAAAACAAAACTTGTAAATACACGTTTCGCGCCCGACCATTCTACCGCAATAATTGCGGTAAATTTGTGGTGGGGAAAAGGGTAGTAGAGTGTACTGATCTACATGTGTGAATGCCAGAGCTACCGCCCGGTACACGGAGGCAGTCGATGCCGAAAATCATGGTTTGATGCTGCAGAAATATCAGAACTACAAAAACTGTACCGCATCAATAAGAGGAAAGTGACAACGCAGATTCTCCAGGGTCCTGGTAGCTCGCCGTACTGCCAAGTGAGCGCCGAAGTGGTTATTGACCACTATAGACGCATGTTCGCTGCGAATGATCAGCCACGGCCAATCATACCCGATCACGTACAGAGAACATTACAGCCGAAACAGTATGACGAGACAGTAACCGGAGAACCGATGACATTGCTCGAAGAGGACTTCGTACCTGAAGCAGTTACAGCTCGCGTGTTGAGGACCTTGGATATGGAACCAGGGAAAGATGGCGTCAGATACTCGTATCTGAAGCGGTTCGACCCTGACTGTGTACCGACAAAGATCTTCAACCGAAGCTTCAAGGAGGAAAAGACGCCTCTAGCGTTAGCGGACACGAGGCCGGTGCTCGTACACAAAAAAGGACGGAAGGATGGCCTGGCGAACTGGCGGCCGTTTACGATGTCAAACACAATGGTCAAGTTATATGCAGCAGTAGTTGCTTACCGCATCGCTTGCTGGGCGAAGGGGATGCATAACATCTCGCCTGTACAGAAAGGTTTCATGGAGGTTGAGGGATGCTTCGAGTATAACTTCATAGTCCAGACGACCATTGATGACGCACAGTGAGATGGTAGGGTTCTGGTGCTGGTGTGGTTAGACTTCACTAACGCGTTTGTCTCCCAACCGCACGACCACATAGAAAGGGTGCACTACGCGAAATGAACCTCACCAAAAAGCTGCTGAGTGTGGTAACCGAACTGTACTACCACAACTGTATGTATGACGTCGGGGGAGAGCGACGTCTCGGCAGGGCTGGAGGGCCTCGACATGTTCTTCCTATTGTGAATGGACTTCATTTTACGTTGCCAAAACGCCGCTGGTAGCTACCAAGAAATGGATGAACCTTCCGCAACGTAGGTCCCTCGAGCTCAGGTCCTCCGATAATAAATGCTGTTTAAATTTTAGCCAATATCCGCAGTGTTCTCATCAACCAATACGATGAAAACACTGATTGCTCCTACCGTTGCAGATGTGATCGATCTACCAGTGAATGTAAGTATTTACAAGTATGATATTGTTATTTATGCTATAATTTATTTTGTAAAATTATAAACGTTTCTACTATAATTACTAATCAAATTGTAACCACTATCTGCAATGTTTCCATTATTATTTTGAATGGAAGCACTGATGGTGTAAGTTAATTTAGTAATTCAATACAGTACAAATATATAACGTACATTTTAGATCACAACTAATAATTATTTTAAAATTTAATAGTGTACTAATTTTTTAAAATTCATAAATGTTTACATTGACCTTTATAAATTATCAAACGTAAATATATTTTTTGTAGGTTCGTATCAGGGGTATGGCAGATTTAGGTGAACAGTGGATAGAAGAGGAGTTGTTTGTTTTTCTGGTAAAGAAGCCCAAAAGGTTATCGTTCATTACGGAAATTAATTGCTTTACCATCGATTAATTCTTTAATGACTTTTGAGATTGATCGCTTTGAAACCAGGTTGAACGACTACATTATGTCGCACCAAACATGCATGATCGATAATTTAGAGGACAGAGACAACTTTTGTTTGTTAACGTTCAATGAAATGTTAATTCACGAGTTGTCGTCGTATGACCTGCATGCTGATAGCGTTACTGGGGTGATATGAACACTGGATTCATAGGTATGGAATATGTAAATACTGTTATGGTTTTTATGTTGCAATATATGAGATGTAGCTGGAAGCAGTCAATTGTCTATTACCTTTCTCAAAATTAACTTCAGATCATTTTTCACGAATGATCACTGAGGTTATTCGGTGAATAGAGTTAATTGGACTTCGGGTTATGTGCACGAACTATGACACTTGATGAAATAACCTGAAAGCGTTAAATTCCTTAAAATCGAAAAAAGACCCCTTCCTTTGGTTTCGATGGTAGAGCAATTTTTAGTGTTGTGTTAAATGTCCTTTTTTTTGTACTTATCACTAATGTTTAGTTATTTATTGTTAGCATTAAATATTTTTTAAAAATAAATAAATTACATAGATAACTGTCTTTTTTGTGAATTGTTAATAGAATCATACAATAGTATGATTACAAAAAAATTAAATAATTTAAAATATATAGAATTGATTACTTGAGAATTATAAAATTTTATTAAAATTAAATATTTCTGAATGGAAATGTGTGCTTTTGATCGAGAGTGCAAGTGGCACGATGTAATCCTTTAAGACTCCCAAACATCCTGCCCGGTCGAGTCCAGAATTACGTGTCCGCAGGTGCCATAATTTTCGAACTGCCCAAAAGGAGTAAGTTTCCGTGGATGATCTCCAAGTCTCGTTGCGGACCAATTAAGAACTGCCCGGGTGAAGGTCGATCACCCGTCCGAGTAGCCAATGGGTGGTACTATATCTCGCATCGAACCGACATAATGTCTCAAGCTCGAAGTTGTCGCAAAGCGTAATCATACGAACATGCTAAGTTTATTAGCGATATATACCATCAAATAATTAATTTATTGAATATTTTACTAGACTACCAATAAAATGGTAACGTATATATTTTGTGTATATAAAAATAAAATTCAATTAAATAACATTTAAATTTCATGAAACTTATATTGTCTGCTGCTTCTAAGTAAAAAAAACTGCTAGTGTTGGGTTCCACGTCGCGACCGAATCCTGGTACCAATAACAATAACAAACACGTAACAAACTCGAATAAAATGCATATTTGCATCTAAATTTATTTCATGTTAGTTCTAAATCAGTATTCAAATAAGTTAGTTGGCTTTTTGCCCGTCAGCGCCAAGCATTGTAGTCACGCCACTGCTTATGGTCAACATTTAAAGAGACAGTTTGTCACTTAACACTAAATGTGGGAAAATCCGAAAAGTTGCCGTTTTATATCTGGAATGGGTAGCCATTTTTAAACATCCGAGTGTAACACAAGATACTTACTGATCAGAGTACAAAGAAGTATGCGGACCGTTCACAAGTTTATTTGCACTTGTTCGGATCTACTCTGTAATTCAGTCTTTAAAAGCCCGTTTTCAATATTATCAAAAGTGTTATGAGAAAGTGTTTAATTTTATATTAATTTAAAAGTTTATATTAAATACGAACGATCAGAGTGCAAGTGTTTGTGCATATTTGGAAGCTTTCGCGATTTAATTAATACAATGTGGAGTTTCAATTGGTTGTAAGTATTTGATTTGGTTATATTTTTTTTAACACTTATTTTATAAAATGTCGAAAGTTGTATTTAAATTTATATTCAGAGTTGAATTTTCACTCTTCGTAATAGTAAAAAAAACAGTCTGATCAAAATATTGACTATTTTAGCAAAAAAATCACGACACTATTAAATACCCAAATACGATTCTGTATTAAATTCTGATACAAGACACAGAAATAAACCCAAATAATAATTATTTGTCATAGTTGATATAATTAATGAGATAGTGGTCGATTATTAGCAAAAAAAACTAAGAACGTTAATAAATACGTTTGTTGCAGCAGGAAAGAAATTCAATATTAAAAAGAGACAAAAAATATGATTTACAGAGGTACAGAGTATATGTAATTATACTGTCACACTCCCTCTGAAAGCAATGCTAAACGTACTGCAACCCTGGCCATGCCGCTCTTTTATTATATATTCATCAGTGCACTAGTAAAAAATAATTTTGATTGTTTAAAAAAGAATCATTGATACATTTTTTTCAGTACATAATTTTATGTTCTAGATGCAAAAAATCGTCATGAAACAACTGAAGAGATTAATATTTTATAAACAAGTTTATCTTATCGCTATCGAAATTATCAAAATACAGTTCTAACATTGTCTTAATACATTTTTGTAAATTCGTTTTTACCTTTCACAAATTACAAAAAAAAAATTTCTGCCAGAAAATTGCAATAAACGTTTGTTGATCACTTTTGATCATTGCTTATGCACATTTCATTCGTTATCATCATCAGAATTCTAAAGAACAATATTTTTTTAATTTTCGAAACAAATATCTTTCCAAAAAAAATTAACATTCTTATATAATTTTAAACACTGATATAAATATTTTCAGAGTATATATATGAACTTTATGATATTTTCATTTATATCTTTTAAATGGATTTAAGAAATATTTTGTATTTAAAGAAATGCAATAAACTTATTCGCATAAATTGAAGGATAGGATCGACTTGTGTAAAGGGACAAGTCCTGTCATACCTGTTAAGTTGCCATTTTTAAATTCTCAAGCCTAATAAGACAGTTTTCGAAGAATAACATTACCTTTCTAATCATCAGTAATGAACAAATACCAAGATTCGTTTCACGGTTTCGAGAAATTCTAAAGGCATTTAAAAATATGTTTTTTTTGTATAATGATATTTTTTATGTTAAAATATAATAAATAAAATATATGTCTTCAAAATATAGAACATTTATAAATATTCACTTTTATAAATTGACTTTTCACTCGTCCTACAAACACAAATCTTTGTCTGATCAAAAATATTCAAGAAAAGATTATTGATCATTTTTGATTGCTGTTTGTACGCATCTCGATTTCATCATGTTCAGAGTGTCACGGTGTAGAAAAATCTTACAAAAAAAAGGAATCGTTTTGTGAATATTTTTATTTTTCAATTTAAAATAAGAATGGTTCTTTTTACAATAATAATAAAAACATCTTGGTTTTAAGTTCATAATTATTTATTTTTTTTAAAAAAAAACAAGCAGTTATTTATAACAAATCGATATAAAAAATAGACAGAAATATATAACTTACATTTTTTTTATCAATCTACGAATATTAGATAAAACATGTACGAGTATCAATACTGTTCTGATACTGGATAAATTTAATTTTAAAAATGAATTCTTTTTTCATTTTTTTTACCCGTGAAACTATTATGATCAAAATGTTCAATAAATCATTATTGATCATTTTTGATTGCTGCTTATTCGTATTTTTATGTAGATTCAATCATATCCAGAGCGTCAGGGTACAAAAAGAAAATATAATACGAAAAAGGATTAATTTGTGAACCGTGTACGAAGAATTAAAACAAATTAGAACTTTTTTTTTTAAAAAAAATAAACTTGAACATGTGAAAATTATTAAAGTTTACCACTATAATTATTATTTTAACATAAAAAATATCATTATATAAAAAACATATTTTTAAATCCCTTTTGAATTTCTCGAAACAGTGAAACGAATCTTGGTGTTTGTTCATTACTGATGATTAGAAAGGTAATGTTATTCTTCGAAAACTGTCTTATTAGGCTTGAGAATTTAAAAATGGCAACTTTACAGGTATGAAAGGACTTGTCCCTTTAAATGCTGGCCACATGTCTATCCTACCCTTTAAATGTTCTCTTATTCTTCGAAAACTGGCCACATGTTATTCTTCGAGAACTGTCTTATTAGGCTTGAGAATTTAAAAATGGCAACTTAACAGATTAGACAGGACTTGTCCCTTTAAATGTTCTCGAGAAGTCAGTGGCGGCACATCGACGTCTCTGACACGACTCTGTTAGTAAATGCCCCGTACCATCTAACGTATATCATCAGATATCCTGGATGAAATACTGATAAATTTTAAATACAATGGGTGGCCAAAATCAGATGGAATTCTTTTTAAATTTTGAAGATACGCTATAATTATTGAACGATGAAATTGTAATTGTGATATATTGTGATTTTTTCCATGAAAAGCCATGCATTATGCATGATGACATTCATCATCCGAGCGAATAAAGGCCAGTACTATTTTTTACCTCGAATACCGATACGGTAATATGACATATTCTCATCCACTCTGTCAGTACCGTCCATAAATGTATTATATTTATAGCTACTAAACACGACTGAGGAACATTTATCTTTTGTTCAGTGTTTTATCAAAACTACAGATTTCAACCCCGCATACGTCTAGTGTGAAAATATGAACACGCTATGTTTATTAGCAATATATACCATCAAATAATTAATTTATTTAATATTTTACTAGACTACCAATAAAATGGTATTTCTAACGTATATATTTTGTGTATATAAAAATAAAATTCAATTAAATAACATTTAAATTTCTTGAAACTTATATTGTCTGCTGCTTCTAAGTCAAAAAATTGATAGTTTTGGGTTCATTATGCACAAAGAACTAATATTCTAAATTGAAGCAGTGTCTGTGTTATTATCTGTAGTGTGTATAGAAGCAAAATTTATACCAACATATTCTGTTATCTAATAAATTACGATAAAATATTTATTTGTTAATGTGATTTCTATGATCATATGATCCGCACGGCGTTAAAGGGTTAATATTAGCAGCACGGTTTATGATCTGTTGCGCAACTGCTGACCGGGGATGTTACGGCGGCCTCCGGTGTCAAGCGGGGCCCACAGCAGTGTTAAGATTTTTGACATACAAGTGAAAAAAACACAGATGAAGTTGTAATATGAGATATTTCTAACGTATTTCAATGCAAACTATTAAATTAATTTATAGTACTTTTCATAACACACGAGACGTACATTTATTTAAACTATTAAATCTTGTTATTTTTGCAAGATAGCGCGAGCAACGTCGCCAGCGAATCCTGGTAGCAATAACAATAACAAACACGTAAACATAAACTCGAATAATATGCATATTTAGCATCTAAATTTATTTCATGTTAGTTCTAAATCAGTTTTCGAATAAGTTAGTTAGCTTTTTGCACGTCAGCGCCAAGCATTGTAGTCACGCCACTGCTTATGGTCAACATTTAAAGAGACAGTTTGTCACTTAACACTAAATGTGGGAAAATCCGAAAAGTTGCCGTTTTATACCTGTAATGGGTAGCCATTTTTAAACATCCGAGTGTAACACAAGATACTGATCAGAGTACAAAGAAGCACGCGGACCGTTCACAAGATTATTTGCACTTGTTCGGATCTACTTTGTAATTCAGTCTTTAAATGCCCGTTTTCAATATTAAAAGAAGTTTTATGAAAAAGTGTTTAGTTTTATATTAATTATAAAAGTTTATATTAAAAACGAACGATCAGAATGCAAGTGTTTGTGCATATTTGCAAGTTTTCGCGATTTAATTAATACAATGTGGAGTTTCAATTGGTTGTAAGTATTTGATTTGGTTATATTTTTTTAACACTTATTTTATAAAATGTTGAAAGTTGTATTTAAATTTATATTCAGAGTTGAATTTTCACTCTTCGTAATCGTAAAAAAAACATGTCTGATCAAAGTATTGACTGTTTTAGCAGAAAAACCACGACACTATTAAATACCCAAATACGATTCTGTATTAAATTCTGATACAAGACACAGAAAGAAACCCAAATAATAATTATTTGTCATAGTTGATATAATTAATGAGATAGTGGTCGATTATTAGCAAAAAAACTAAGAACGTTAATGAACACGTTTGTTGCAACAGGAAAGAAATGCAATATTAAAAAGAGACGAAAATATGATTTACAGAGTATATGTAAATGATACTGTCACACTCCCTCTGAAAGCTATGCTAAACATACTGCAACCCTGGCCATCCCGCTCTTTTATTGTTCATATTCATCAGTGCACTAGTAAAAAATATTTTTGATTGTTTGAAAAAGAATCATTGATACATTTTTTTCAGTACATAATTTTATGTTCTAGATGCAAAAAATCATCAAGAAACAACTGAAGAGGTTAATATTTTATAAATAAGTTTATCTTATTACTATCGAAATTATCAAAATACAGTTCTAACACTGTCTCAATACATTTTTGTAAATTCATTTTTACCTTTCACAAATTACAAAAGAAAAATTTCTGCCAGAAAATTTCAATAAACGTTTGTTTATCACTTTTGATCATTGCTTATGCACATTTCATTCGTTATCATCATTAAAACACTAAAGAACAATATTTTTTTTTTAATTTTCGAAACAAATATCTTTCCAAAAAAAAATAACATTCCTATATAATTTTAAACACTGATATAAATATTTTCATAGTATATATGAACTTTATCTATGATATTTTCATTTATATCTTTTAAATAGACTTAAGAAATATTTTGTATTTAAAGAAATGCAATAATCCTATTCGCATAAATTAAAGGATAGGATAGACATGTGGCCAGCATTTAAAGGGACAAGTCCTTTTATACCTGTAAAGTTGCCATTTTTAAATTCTCAAGGCTAATAAGACAGTTTTCGAAGAATAACATTACCTTTCTAATCATCAGTAATGAACAAATACCAAGATTCGTTTCACTGTTTCGATAAATTCAAAAGGGATTTAAAAATATGTTTTTTATATAATGATATTTTTTATTTTAAAATAATAATTATAGTGGTAAACTTTCATAATTTTTACATGTTCAAGTTTAATTTGTTTTTCTTAAAAAAAAGAGTTCTAATTTGTTTTAATTCTTCGTACACGGTTCACAAATTAATACTTTTTCGTATTATATTTTCTTTTTGTACCCTGACGCTCTGGATATGATTGAATCTACATAAAAATACGAATAAGCAGCAATCAAAAATGATCAATAATGATTTATTGAACATTTTGATCATAATAGTTTCACGGGTAAAGAAATGAAAAAAGAATTCATTTTTAAAATTAAATTTATCCAGTATCAGAACAGTATTGGTACTCGTACATGTTTTATCTAATATTCGTAGATTGATAAAAAAAAATGTAAGTTTTATGTTTCTGTCTATTTTTTATATCGATTTGTTATAAATAACTGCTTGTTTTTTTTTTAAAAAAAAAGATAATAAATAATTATGAACTTAAAACCAAGATGTTTTTATTGCTACTGTAAAAAGAACCATTCTTATTTTAAATTGAAAAATAAAAATATTCACAAAACGATTCCTTTGTTTGTCAGATTTTTCTACACCGTGACACTCTGAACATGATGAAATCGAGATGCGTACAAACAGCAATCAAAAATGATCAATAATCTTTTCTTGAATATTTTTGATCAGACAAAGATTTGTGTTTGTAGGACGAGTGAAAAGTCAATTTACAAAAGTGAATATTTATAAATGTACTATATTTTAAAGAACCATTTTATCTACATAATATTTATTTAATTTCTTGTATCGGTTTTATAAAAAAGTTAATGAATATTTTTAATTATGTACTCGTACGAAACAGTCTTACACTAGTTTAATACAAACTTTCACAAATGAATTATTCTTTTAACCTAATCACAAACATTTTTCTGATCAAGAGTGTTGAATAAATTTGATCAATAACATTGATCGCTCTGAGCGTCACGGTGTTGCTATGGAAATATGAGCAACAATCAATAATCGTTATTGATGCTTTTTTGATGGATTGAAACATACTTTTCTCTCAGTTCGATTTAAGTCATTACATTAATAATCACTGACGTACTACAAATCGCACACTTTTTCAAAAAAACGCCATAATAAAAGAACATTTTCCGATATTTTCTTTCTAAATTGTATTACAGTTACTTATATCTGTTCAATAAGAGAAAACAAGGTTATAAGCTCATATACAGTATTTCTCTTTAAAGTAAAGTAACCACAAAAATGGTACAAAGATCTAATCTTAACATTTGTGTTATTCCATCGGACCATGCGTTTTTTCGATTATTAAAGTCTTATTTTATTTAATATTATGAAGACAAGCAACAATCAAAACGGATCAATAATCGTTTATTGAACTTTTTTGACCAGGGAAAAAATTCTGTTTGTAGAGTGAAAAATAATTAATTTGTGAGAGTATTTATATATAGAAAATAAATTACATATATATATATATATATATATATATATAATTTTTTTAACGATCTATGAATTTAGATAAAACATGTACGAGTACCAATATTGTTCTGACACTAGACAAATTTAATTTTACAAATGATTTTTTTTCATTTTTTTAGCCGTGAATCTAATATGAGCAAAATGTCCAGTAAATCATCATTAATCATTTTTGATTGCTGCTTATTCGTATTTCTATGTAGATTCAATCATCTCCAGAGCGTCAGCGTACAAAAAAAAAATAAAATACGAAAAAGTGTTAATATGTGAACCGTGTACGAAGAATTAAAACAAATTAGAACTCTTTTTTTTTTAAAAAAAAAACAAATTAAACTTGAACATGTGAAAATTATTAAAGTTTACCACTATAATTATTATTTTAACATAAAAAATATCATTATATAAAAAACATATTTTTAAATCCCTTTTGAATTTCTCGAAACAGTGAAACGAATCTTGGTATTTGTTCATTACTGATGATTAGAAAGATAATGTTATTCTTCGAAAACTATCTCATTAGGCTTGAGAATTTAAAAATGGCAACTTAACAGCTATAAAAAATAAAATAAAAATGAATTTTATTGATTTTAAATTTTATACAGGGCCGGGTTTGGCCTTATGTTCATGATTTGGTGCGGTGCCCTACCTTACGGTATAGATCCTGTCTTGTCCCTTTAAATGCTGGCCACATGTCTATCCTACTCTTTAAATGTTCTCGAGAAGTCAGTGGCGGCACATCGACGTCTCTGACACGACTCTGTTAGTAAATGCCCATAAATGTATTATATTTAGCTACTAAACACGACTGAGGAACACTTATCTTTTGTTCAATGTTTTATCAAAATTACAGATTTCAACCTCGCACATATCTAGTGTGATCATACGAACATACTAAGTTTATTAGCGATATATACCATCAAATAATTAATTCATTGAATATTTTACTAGACTGCCAATAAAATGATAATTCTAACGTATATATTTCGTGTATATAAAAATAAAATTCAATTAAATATTTAAATTACTTGAAAGTTGTACTGTCTGCCGATTCTAAAAAAAACTGCTAGTGTTCACTTCCATGATGCACAAAGAACTAATATTGTAAATTTAAGCAGTGTCTGTTATTTTCTCTAGTGTGTATAGAAACAACACGTAAACAAACATATTCTGTTACCTAAGAAATAGATGATTACGAGAAAATGTTTATTGGTTTTATGTGTTTTCTGTTATCATTGATTCCGCACGACGTTAAAGGATAATATTAGCAGCACGGTTTATGATCTGTGGCGTAACTACTGATCCAGCATATCCTGGTTGCATTGGTGTCGAGCGGGGCCACGGCGGTGTTAAAATTTTTAATATACATGTGAAAAAACACCGATGAAGTTGTAATATGTGATATTTCCAACGTATTTTTATGCAAATGATTAAATTAATTTATAGTAAGTTCTTAAAACATGAGACATGCATTTATTTGAACTATTAAATCTTGTTATTTTTGCAAGATAGCGCGAGCAACGTCGCCAGCGAATCCTGGTAGCAATAACAATAACAAACACGTAACATAAACTCGAATAATATGCATA
Source organism: Acanthacorydalis orientalis (assembly GCA_034766995.1). Classification (NCBI taxonomy): domain Eukaryota; kingdom Metazoa; phylum Arthropoda; class Insecta; order Megaloptera; family Corydalidae; genus Acanthacorydalis; species Acanthacorydalis orientalis. The sequence goes on from CM068314.1 coordinate 56,520,183, forward strand.
TTTAGCATCTAAATTTATTTCATGTTAGTTCTAAATCAGTATTCAAATAAGTTAGTTAGCTTTTTGCCCGTCAGCGCTAAGCGTTGTAGTCACGCCACTGCTTATGGTCAACATTTAAAGAGACAGTTTGTCACTTAACACTAAATGTGGGAAAATCCGAAAAGTTGCCGTTTTATACCTGGAATGGGTAGCCATTTTTAAACATCCAAGTGTAACACAAGATACTTACTGATCAGAGTACAAAGAAGCACGCGGACCGTTCACAAGATTATTTGCACTTGTTCGGATCTACTCTGTAATACAAACAGTATTTAAAAGCCCGTTTTCAATATTATCAAAAGTTTTATGAAAAAGTGTTAAGTTTTATATTAATTATAAAAGTTTATATTAAATACGAACGATCAGAGTGCAAGTGTTTGTGTATATTTGGAAGTTTTTGTGATTTAATTAAAACTATATGGGATTGGTTGTAAGTATTTGTTCTGGTTATAATTTTCTTAACACTTATTTTATAAAATGTTGAAAGTTGTATTTAAATTTATATCCAGAGTTGAATTTTCACTCTTCGTAATCGTAAAAAAAACATTCTGATCAAAGTATTGACTATTTTAGCTATAACTTTCATTTTCGATTAGGCTTCAATCTTAGCAATAACAGAGAAAATTAAATCCAGAATTCTTCTTTACCACACAAAATATTTTTCTAGTTAAAATATTCAATAAAACGTTATTGATATTTTTTAATTGTTGCTTCTTCGAGGAAATTCTTCTGTACATTTACATTAAAATTATCAATAATCACTTTCATAAATGAATTCCTTTTTACCACACAATCCACAAAATGTTTTTCTAGTCCAAAATGTTCAATAAAATGTTATTGATAATTTTTAATTATTGCTCTATTCAAAAATATTCAATAAAACATTATTGATAATTTTTAATTATTGCTCTAGTCAAAAATATTCAATAAAACATTATTGATAATTTTTAATTATTGCTCTATTCAAAAATATTCAATAAAACATTATTGATAATTTTTAATTATTGCTCTAGTCAAAAATATTCAATAAAACATTATTGATATTTTTTAATTTGCTCTGGTCAAAAATATTCAATAAAACATTATTGATAATTTTTAATTATTGCTCTAGTCAAGAATATTCAATAAAGCTATTGATATTTTTTAATTGTTGCTTATTTGCTGAAATTCTTCTGTACATTTACATTAAATTTATCAATACTCACTTTCAGAAATGAATTCTTTTTTACCACACAACTCACGAAATGTTTTTCCAATCCAAAATGTTCAATAAAACATTACTGATAATTTTTAATTATTGCTTATTCTCAACATATTAAGACTTTGTTAAATTGAAAAAAAAACAATCTGATGAAATTAAAAGAACTAGGAAAATAAATGGTAAAATTAGATTCTTGTATCATTTAATCATTACTTTTTTTGAAGGAACGTTTTTTATATTAGTTTATAACTTTTTAGTGAAAAGTATCTGGTATTTTTTTATTTTTTTATATCTTAGAGGTCTAAAAACAACATCGCCATCGAAATAAAGATGCAACCAAAAATGATCACTAATGTATTAGTAAACATTTTTGACTAAATATTTTTGTGGTTTGTGAAGTGGAACAATAGTTGATTTGTTTGGGAATATGTACGAATATATTATTTAGTACAAAATTTGTGTATTGATATTTTTTTAAAATTTTAAATCGGTAATATTTATTTTTCTTATAACAGTAATTCGTTATAGATATTTAATCTTGTCACTGAACTCTGAACAAACCTGATATCAAATTACCATAAACCACCAGTGAAAAAATTGATGAAGTCTGCTTTCAATAGAGAAAATAAAAATACAGACAATAATAATAATATAATAAGGTAATTCTATTTTGTTTATTTAAATATTCTTTAAGTATTTTATTCGAATTTCATTTCAAAATAAACAGAAAACAATACTTTATTCTACTTTATTATTGTGAAGTCTATCTCTGTTTACAAATAAATTTGAAAAGTTTCACTGAATTTCGCAAAAAAAAAGATACATACCAATCCCAAATATGTAACCGGGTTAAAATATGTCTATTCTCAATTTCCCCAATTTCAAATGTCTATATCTAGTTTTTCAATTTTAATACCTTATTTGTTTAAAACTGCCAAGAATCAATGAAAAGTTATAATATTACTCTATCTTCGCCACTCGGAAGACAAATATTAAAATCGATTCTCTGTGCAATTGAAAAGAATTTAATTTTTGTATTTTCATATTTTATGCCTACTCTGATGGGAAATGTCACGTTGTTGAATATCTTAAAAAATATTTTAAAACAAAAGTAAGAATTGTTTTAAATTTTCGAATATTTAGTTCATGAACAAATGAGTTTTTTAAATGTCATTATGATTATCAGTACCGCTTTAGAAAAATTAACATCAAAAGATAGTTGCTAACGAACACTAAAAATTTATTAAATATGCGTTTTCTCTCTTTCGCTCTTTACGTACAGTATCTTCTAACTCATTTTTCTTACAGTATACAAAGCTCTGAACTCTACTAATCATTGTGCGTGCTTTGTATTATAGTATCTTTGTGTATAGTGCTGTCACATTTAACACACCGAAAAATATGTTGAATATCGTAATTATTATGACTAAATAACAATAATTGTCATAAATATAATATACGTCCACGTTTTTTATTCATATATAATTTTATTTATAATTTCTGTCCAAATTGTAATTAAATTATTACGGAACAAAAGCATACAAATTTGTATAACTAACACACATTCTTTCTTTCTCATACTATTTTTTTGTATTATTCGAACTCATTCTAATCGCAATGTGCAGCTGTCAAGTAATGATTATTATAGTAATTATCACACGAAAAATATGTTAAATATTAGCAATAAATAAGCAGTTGCACTATACACATTTTTAAGATTTATAAGGAGTGTGTATAGAATCTCCTCCTTAAGAGGATAGTCAGAATTGGTATGTTTGAATTAAAATTATATATGTGTATAAGTGTATATGTGCATATGTGTGTATGTGCATGTACATAAGTGAATATGTGCATATGTGTATATGTGCATATGTATATATGTGCATATGTGTTTATGTGCATATGTGTATATGTGCATATGTGTATATGTGTTTATGTGCATATGTGTATATGTGCATATGTGTATATGTGCATATGTGTATATGTGCATATGTGTTTATGTGCATATGCATATGTGTATATGCATATGTGCATGTGTATATTTGCATATGTGTATATGTGTGTATGTGCATATGTGTATATGTGCATATTTGTATATGTGCATATGTGTATATGTGCATATGTGTATATGTGCATATGTGTATATGTGCATATGAGTATATGTGCATATGTGTATATGTGCATATGTGTATATGTGCATATGTGTGTATGTGCATATGTGTATATGTGCATATGTGTATATGTGTATATGTGCATATGTGTATATGTGCATATGTGTTTATGTGCATATGTGTATATGTATATGTGTATATGTATATGTGCATGTGTATATTTGCATATGTGTATATGTGTGTATGTGCATATGTGTATATGTGCATATTTGTATATGTGCATATGTGTATATGTGCATGTGTATATGTGCATATGTGCATATGTGTATATGTGTGTATGTGCATATGTGTATATGTGCAAATGTGTATATGTGCATATGTGTATATGTGCATATGTGTTTATGTGCATATGTGCATATGCATATGTGTATATGCATATGTGCATGTGTATATTTGCATATGTGTATATGTGCATATGTGTGTATGTGCATATGTGTATATGTGCATATTTGTATATGTGTATATGTGCATATGTGTATATGTGCATATGTGTATATGTGCATATGTGTGTATGTGCATATGTGTATATGTGCATATTTGTATATGTGCATATGTGTATATGTGCATATGTGCATATGTGTATATGTGCATATGTGCATATGTGCATATGTGTATATGTGCATATGTGTTTATGTGCATATGTGTTTATGTGCATATGTGTATATGCATGTGTATATGCATAATTGCATGTGTATATTTGCATATGTGTATATGTGTGAATGTGCATATGTGTATATATGCATATGTGTATATGCATATGTGTATATGCTTATGTGTATATGCATATGTGCATGTGTATATTTGCATATGTGTATATGTGTGTATGTGCATATGTGTATATGTGCATATTTGTATATGTGCATATGTGTTTATGTGCATATGTGTATATGTGCATATGTGTATATGTGCATATGTGTATATGTGCATATGTGTTTATGTGCATATGTGTTATGTGCATATGTGTATATGCATGTGTATATGCATAATTGCATGTGTATATTTGCATATGTGTATATGTGTGTATGTGCATATGTGTATATATGCATATGTGTATATGCATATGTGTATATGCATATGTGTATATGCATATGTGCATGTGTATATTTGCATATGTGTATATGTGCATATGTGTATATGTGTGTATGTGCATATGTGTATATGTGCATATTTGTATATGTGCATATGTGTTTATGTGCATATGTGTATATGTGCATATGTGTATATGTGCATATGTGTATATGTGCATATGTTTATATGTGCATATGTGTTTTTGTGCATATGTGTATATGCATATGTGTATATATGCATATGTGTATATGCGCATATATGTATATGTGCATATGTGTTTATGTGCATATGTGTATATGCATATGTGTATTTGTGCATATGTGTATTTGTGCATATGTGTATATGCATATGTGTATATGCGCATTTGTGTATATGTGCGTATGTGTATATGTGCGTATGTGTGCATATGTGTATAAGTGTATATGTGTAGTGTATATGTGCATTTGTATGTATGTGCGTATGTGTATATGTGCATATGTGTATGTGTGTATATATGTGTATATATGTGCATGTGTATGTGTGTATATGTGTTTATGTGCATGTGTGTATGTGTGTATTTGTGTATGTGTGTATATGTATATAAATATATATATATATATATATATATATATATATATATATATATATATATATATATATATATATACATACATACATACATACATACATACATACATACATACATACACACGTGCACACACGCATACACACACACACACGTTGTATTATTTTTATTATTTCGTACTATGTGCCTGAGTAATAATTTATGTCAATAGTTTTAACAATGTGTTGTTATTTTGTGCGTTTTCTTTTGAGAGTGTGTATGAGTGATGTTACTATTTTTGTATTTTGAATTTTTTCACATTAACTACGAGTGTTTTATTCTGTTTTAGTTCTAATTATTTTAAACTACTTTAGCATTTGTATCTTACTACATTTTATGTATTTTGTGAGTGTTTTTATAAAGATTATATATGCATGAACATACAAAAAAATTCAAGAGAGTTTATGGGAAGAATCGGAAAAGAGGAATCCTTCGCAGTTTGACTATACACATTTTTTAAGATTTATAGTAGTGTGTATAGAATCTCCTCCTTAAGAGGATAGTCAGAATTGGTATATGTATGAATTAAAATTATATATTTGTATATGTGTATGTGTGCATATATGCTTATGTGTATATATGTATGTGTGTGTGTGTATATGTGCATATGTGCCTATATGTGCATATGCGTATATGTGATTATGTGTTTAGTGTATATGTGTATGTGTATATGTGCATATGTGCCTATCTGTGCATATGTGCCTACATGTGCATATGTGTATATGTGCATAAGTGAATATGTGTATATGTGTATATATGCATATGTGCATATGTGTGTGTGTGCAGGTGTATATATGTTTATATGTGCATATGTGAATATGTGTATGTGCATATCTGTATATATAATATGTGCATAGTGCATATATGTTTGTGTTTATATGCATATGTGCATAGTGTTAATGTGTATATGTGTGTATATATATATATACATACACACACACACACACACACACACACACACACACACACACACACACACATATATACATACACACACACATACATATACATACACACACACACATACACGTTATAATCAGTTGTTTTATTTTTATTAGGACACCCCAGCATAGATAAAGTATCTATCTTGTATATAATAATTTTGTATATAAGTATGCTAAGTGCAAATGTACCCAATACTCAACAACTATCTTTCCCTCTTGCACTCTTCTTTTTGTATATTATTCTCACTCATTCATTTCATAACGTGCAGCTGTCATCTTATCAATACTGATTATTATAGTGCTGACACATAAAAAACATGTTCAATATCGCAATTAGGACATATTAAAAACAAAGATAATTTTTGTTTTGTAGACATGTTTCGCGTATTATACTCGCAAATACTTTATTGTTTTCTTGAATAGATTTAAGACAAATTTAATACTGATATAAAACAAATTTTGGATTTAAAAATAAAATATATAACTAAAGTTAATACCTTTTATATTACATGTTTGATTTGGTGATATTTAGCAATAAACGATTAAATGTAAAAATACGCGCTTTTTCGAAATCTTAAATTTCGTTTCTCTTACATATCTTTTGATTTTAATCATTCTTTATTAGATATTTAGTCCGTTTCGAATTAAATCACGTTTATTTTTCACAGTTTTTTAAGATGTGGTTTTTCATTGCAAATTCAGTATTGGAAGGAGAAACCGATTGTAACCGATCGTAACCGATCCTCTCCGAAATGTTGATTCTGAAGAGTACTGTCTGTTTGTGTCTCCGCTGTACGTTCAGTGCGGAACTGAACGTGCTCGCGGTACCATCTAGTTCGCGGTTCCGGACTATTTCTCCTGTATCATATGAAAGCGTGATCCTTTCGCAGTAAAACCGCACGTTATTTCATGTAAAAAACGCATGAAAATCCTTGTTCTTTATCGCTTCTCGGCCTAATGGCTAAGATCAAAGTGTAGTATCTGTTCTTATCAGCTTAATATCTGATACGTCCTGCATTGCAGGACCAGTATATTAAACTGATTTTTGTAAATTGGCGGAGTGCTTTTAGGAGCTTGCTCCACCTCCGCCGCGGGTTGGCCTGGTATTGCAGTACCGCCAGGATCGGCCCACATAATTATAATTCAAACATATATCAATCCTCACCATCCTCTTAAGGAGGAGATTGTGTACACACTCCTTATAAATCTTAAAAAATGTGTATAGATCAACTGCGAAGGATCCCTCTTTTCCGATTCTTCCCATAAACTCCTTGAATTTTTTTGTATGTTAATACATATAAAAATCTTATAAAAACACTCACTTTTGTGACAAAAATGTATTAAGATTCAAATATAAAGTAGATTAAAATAATTAGAACTAAAACAGAATATAACACTCATAGAAATGTGAAAAAATTCAAAATATAGAAATAGTAACATCACTCATATACAATCTCAAAAGAAAACGCACAAAATAACACATTGTTAAAACTATTGACATAAATTATCACTCAGGCACATAGTACCAAATAATAAAAATAATACAACTGATTATAACGTGTATATACATACATACATGTATATATATATATATATATATATATACACAATGCACATAACATATATAAACATATGCACATATACACATATGCACATAAACATATATACACATATGCACACATGCATATATACACATATACACATTACACATATGCACATATACATATATACACACTTATACACAAATACACATATGCCATATACACAAAACACATATGCACACATACATATATACACAAATGCACACATCTCATATATAATTTTAATTCAAACATATACCAATTATGACTCTCCTCTTAGAGAGGAGATTCTATACACACTCCTTATAAATCTTAAAAAATGTGTATAGTGCAACTGCGAAGGATCCCTCTTTTTCGATTCTTCCCATAAACTCTCTTGAATTTTTTTGTATGTTAATACATATAAAAATCTTATAAAAACACTCACAAAATACAAAAATGTATTAAGATACAAATATAAAGTAGATTAAAATAATTAGAACTAAAATAGAATATAACTCTCGTAGTTAATGTGAAAAAACTCAAAATATAAAAATAGTAACATCACTCATAAACACTCTCAAAAGAAAACGCACAAAATAACATTGTTAAAACTATTGACATAAATTATCACTCAGGCACATAGTACGAAATAATAAAAATAATACAACTGATACAACACATATACACATTAAACATATACACATATACAAATATACACTTGTACACTATACACGTATGCACATATACACAAATCACGTATGCACATATACACAAATCACGTATGCACATATACATGTATGCACATATACATGTATGCACATATACATATATACACTTGTACACTTATACTTATGCACATATACATATATATATATATATATATATATATATATATATATATATATATATATATATATATATATTTGTTGACTTATACACTTATACACATTTACACATATGCACATATATACATATACATACATATGCACTCATACACTTATGCACTTATTCACATATGCACTTATACACTTATGCACATATGCACATATGCACTTGTGCACATATACACATATGCATATTACACGTATACACATATACACATATGCACTTATACACTTATGCACATATACGCATATACACATTGTACATACGCATATATACACATATACACATACGCACATATACATATATTCATACACTTACGCACATATACACATGTACAGATATACACATACACACACACACACATATATATATATATATATATATATATATATATATATATATATATATATATATATATATATATATTTATATTTATATATGCAAACATTTAAAAAACGTATACGTACATTTAATTTACATCGGTAACATTTTAATTCATTTCAAAGATAAAATACACATACACAAATATAATAAACACGCACGCATTAAACAAAATACGTCAGTACTTCATTCAAATGAATATATTTGTTCGCATATACACGACACCCATAGCAAGCATGTACAAATATATTAACTACAAGTGACATAATACATCCATTCTACCATAACATAATATGTAAAAAATTCATACTCGCACATACATGACAAAATAATATGCGCATGCATTAATCAGACACTTAAATCACATTTTGGATTCACAAACCTTCTTTCATCAAAAAATCGCATACAAACATGCTATTCACAAAAGCCACGAACGCATAAGTGATTTTCTTTTCGATTAGTTTAGATTCTTTGGTTGTGCACTTAATAGACTTTTTTGTTTAGGTTGTTCCTTTGAAAAAAATTCCGGATTACCAAATCTGTCTTATATATTTTCCTTAATTTCGTTACTGACTATTGCAGTAAGTGACACAAACAGCACAAGTATTTATAAATATGTACAAAAATCATATACACCTATAAAACAAAAAACAGTACATGTACATAAAACATGCACTCGCCTATAAAAACACATAGTCCAGTGGATCTGGCTGTGGAATATTGCAACAAAATGGACAATCTAATCGTGGTTGTGAGATAGTGGTGGTGTTTGTTTAGAGTATAATTACACTTTGTTAAGACTTTACAGTATCGTGGTCAGCACAAAAAAAGAGTTATTTCCAGTTTTTGTTCCAGTTCTGTAACACCTACGAAAGAAATTTGAAAAAAATATTTTGTAGATAATTTAATTCTCGACAACTTTTGTTCTCATACTTTTTTCATGCGATGAATGAAAATATTATTTCTATAAGACATGTGGTCAAACATTTTTTTATTATAATAATAATAATAATGCACATATGTTGATTACGAAAATTGAACTTCAGTATATGATACAAAAATGTCGTTGAATTAACCATTGAAACTAGCATCAAAATTTATGATGCATTTCCATGTGTCAACTTTGTCTTTTCTCTGTAAAATGAATGTTAATGCTTGTGTACATATGCATATTTAGCGGAAATTAATTGTAAGATTAATATATTAGGATTAGATAAATTATACTGAAAAGGCCGAAACAAATCATCTGAATAAATGTTTGCGTGAAATTGGATTTATTTATTTTACGTTGTTTTTTCTTACAGATTTTCCAGATAAACTGCGTTTAATCGAATATATCTCTCTCTTTAGAATGTGTATATATACATATATATATATATATATATATATATATATATATATATATATATATATATATATATACACACACACATATATATATATAAAAATTATCCACAAAAAAATGGACATCGACTTATTTATGACGTCAAAGTTTCTAATGTACCCAAATATGTTTGTCTTATATAAAAAACAACATTGCAATTTATCTGGGTTAAGGGGACCCGGTGGTCTAGCGGCCTAAAATTTAAGCTATTTTAAAAATTTTTTTTCTATATGAGGGTAATGAATAATGCTTTCAAATTTTTTTACACTTATTTTATTACTAATAAACTACACAAAAATGAAAATAAAGACAAAAAAAAATTTTTTTTAAATTAGAAAAATGATGCTGAAGTCTCCCTCTCTAAAAAAATGGAAGTGCGTGGTGAATGATGATTTATCTCTCCCTCTGATCTGAAATAAAACAATTGACGAATTTTTAATTAGTATAAGTATAGCTATCGCAGGAAGTAGAATAAAAAAAAAATTGACAAAATGGCGCGTAGTCAAAAGTACAAGTTTGAAAGCGACCAGTATTTTTGAATGTTTTGTTAATAAAAAAAATTAAATATTTTACGGAAACTATTAGTTTTACTTCCAGCGAGAGCTAGAACTATTCAGAATAACATATTAAAATTTCAGACAAATCGGTCAAGTAGTTTTTTTTTCTGGCCCCCGCAAGACGAAAAAAAGTAGTTTCGAGATAAACGCGTTTAAAGTTATCCACTCCACTTATTCTTCTACCTACCTGACCTTCTAATGGGCTGTAGATCCTGAAATACTCTGAATTTCGTTATCAAATTTTAACAGTATATTTTTAAGATACTATATTTTCGAAAAAAAAATCGAATTTTCGAAAATTCTAGACCACCGGGTCCCCTTAATGAATGTATAGAGATACTAACATATATGTACGTATATGTATGTATGTATGTACATTATGGTATGTCTTACGAACACTTGAGTCATAACTGTCTACACAATCCAGATCTCGGAATAATTATTCATTTCAAATAGTTTAGGTGGCAATTACTCATCACATGTGAATGCAAATTTCTCATCCTAAATAAATTCAAGTTGATATAAAAAGGGATGCTTGGACAGTTGTAAGTAGATCTTTTACATTGAGTATTAGCCAATTGTTAAATTCTTATCTGTTGTATTAAATTCACTCCGTGATAATTTTGCATAATAAAACTTTATTATTTATTATAAATCGTTATATCAAAGAGGTCAATAAATTAATATTTAATTTAAATTAATCTCGTTAATATTGATTTACGAATTAAAGCCCAGCTCATTTTAATTCGAATAAATAAAGTTGATACTTTTGAACAAAGCATAATGTTACCCTGGTGACAGCAGCTACAAATCAGTCATCTAAATCGACCATCAGGCACAAAAGGGAACCGTCCTAGCAACCAACGCCCGAGGGATACGACATACCGAATTTAGCAGATATTTTTATGAAAATTATTAAATACACTTTTGTTAGTTTTTAAAGATTAAACAGTGTGAAATTCAAAATTATACTAATAGACATTTGTGCCAAAAGTTGATTGCTCCCAGTGAAGTTGGGATACTTCTAACAAAAAAAATTAATCGTGAGATAATTGATGTAATGAAAAATGTTCTATAAATCATTATTGATCATTTTTAATTTTTGGTTATAACTATTTCAATAACAATGACATCTTATTTTTCCGCATTAAATTTGATAATAATGCAGTATAAAAGTGATGCAATATTTTAAGTTTCAATACAATATTTTAGAAATATAAATAGATAAAAAAATCACGACACTATTAAATACTCAAATACGATTCTGTATTAAATTCTGATAGAAGACACAACAAGAAAACCAAATAATAATTATTTATAATAGTTGTAATAATTAATGAGATAATGGTCGATTATTAGCAAAAAAAAAAATAAGAACGCTAATAAACATGTTTGTTGCAACAGGAAAGAAATGCAATATTAAAAAGAGACAAAAAATATGATTTACAGAGGTACAGAGTATATGTAATTATACTGTCACACTCCCTCTGAAAGCCATGCTAAACATACTGCAACCCAGGCCATCCCGCTCTTTTATTGTTCATATTCATCAGTGCACTAGTAAAAAATATTTTTGATTGTTTAAAAAAGAATCATTGATACATTTTTTTCAGTACATAATTTTATGTTCTAGATGCAAAAAATCATCAAGAAACAACTGAAGAGATTAATATTTTATAAATAAGTTTATCTTATTACTATCGAAATTATCAAAATACAGTTCTAGAACTGTCTCAATACATTTTTGTAAATTCTTTTTTACCTTTCACAAATTACAAAAAAAAAAAAATTCTGCCAAAAAATTTCAATAAACGTTTATCACTTTTGATCATTGCTTATGCACATTTCATTCGTTATCATCATCAGAATACTAAAGAACAATATTTTTTTTCATTTTCGAAGCAAATATCTTTCAAAAAACATTAACATTCCTATATAATTTTAAACACTGATATAAATATTTTCAGAGTATGTATATGAACTTTATGATATTTTCATTTATATCTTTTAAATGGATTAAAGAAATATTTTGTATTCAAAGAAATGCAATAAACCTATTGTTACCATTTTTAAATTCTCAAGCCTAATAAGACAGTTTTCGAAGAATAACATTACCTTTCTAATCATCAGTAATGAACAAATACAAGATTCGTTTCACTGTTTCGAGAAATTCAAAAGGGATTTAAAAATATGTTTTTTATATCATGATATTTTTTGTTAAAATAATAATTATAGTGGTAAACCTTAATAATTTTCACATGTTCAAGTTTAATTTGTTTTTTTTTTCTTAAAAAAAGAGTTCTAATTTGTTTTAATTCTTCGTATACGGTTCACAAATTAATCCTTTTTCGTATTTTATTTTCTTTTTGTACCCTGACGTTCTGGATATGATTGAATCTACATAGAAATACGAATAAGCAGCAATCAAAAATGATCAATAATGATTTATTGAACATTTTGATCATACTAGTTTCACGGGTAAAGAAATGAAAAAAGAATTCATTTTAAAATTAAATTTATCCAGTATCAGAACAGTATTGGTACTCGTACATGTTTTATCTAAATTCATAGATTGTTAAAAAATTATATATATATATATATATATTAAAAAAATATATTTTCTATATATAAATAAAAACACAAATTAATTATTTTTCACTCTACAAACAGAATTTTTTCCCTGGTCAAAAAAGTTCAATAAACGATTATTGATCCGTTTTGATTGTTGCTTGTCTCCATAATATTAAATAAAATAAAACTTTAATAATCGAAAAAAACGCATGGTCCGATGGAATAACACAAATGTTAAGATTAGATCTTTGTACCATTTTTGTGGTTACTTTACTTTAAAGAGAAATACTGTATATGAGCTTTAACCCTGTTTTCTCTTATTGTACAGATATAAGTAACTACAATATAATTTAGAAAGAAAATATTGAAAAATGTTCTGTTATTATGGTGTTTTTTTGTTTCCGGTTCTCGGCCTATTGGCTAAGATCAAAGTGTAGTCGCTTCTCGGCCTATTGGCTAAGATCAAAGTGTAGTCGCTACTCGGCCTATTGGCTAGGATCAAAGTGTAGTCGCTTTTCGGCATCGTCGCCTCGTCGGCCTTCGCGATGAAGGCAAGGTGATCAAGACTACCGGAAAAACACCTGTCTCCAACCACTTCCTGTTCACGAAAGAAGAGTTAATTCCAGTTTTTTTTAAAAAAAATATCGCGTCCTGTAACACCTACGAAAGAAATTTCAAAAAAATATTTTGTAGATAATTTAATTCTCTACATTCGATAAATATTTAATTGTTCTACACCGCTGCAAAAGGCCGTGTGTACACCTAATCGACTAATTTAGATTGATATGCATTTTGATGATGACGATTTTATTTTTTATTTGAATTCACTGCGGTCCGTTTTGTCCGTGTATGCGGAAGGAACGCACGGCCTGTGCATTCCTTCCGCAATCGAATTGCGCTCTGAATCTATGACCTTTGTCGCTACTATTTTTAAATAATTTGTTTTTCCTGGATATGAGCACGTACTGCGCGAACGGTTAAATCGAGTTACATGCAGATACTATAAAATCATATGCCGATAGAGGCTGTTGTCGGGGCGATCCTCGCCTCTAGGAACGGTCCTATACTGTATTACAAATCTTCTGATTCTCATGGGCCGATCAAAACCAACCAAAATACGTGCAAAAAAAAAAAAAAAAAAAAAATACGTTTTAAATAATTTAAGTCATGATCTATAAACTAGCGATCAGACCGATCTTCACATACGCTGCCCCCATCTGGCGGAATACCTCGCGAACAAACATCACCCGTCTCCAAAGAGTACAGAACAAGGTACTAAAGATGGCACTAGACAAACCGTATAATTACCCAACGTCAGCCCTACACAAGCAGGCGAACATGCCAATGGTTGCCAAATACATAGAAGACATCAGCTGGAAATTTTATACCAGACAGTTGCGCGGGAACCCATTGCTCGAGCAACTCCCGAGAGCAAAGGTCATCCCCCTACACAGGCGGATAGGGAGGAACAGACGCCGCAACGTATTTGTGCAACCATACTACTTCAAGGCAAAGCCTATATACAAGCCAGATACCTCACGTCGCCGGAACACAGTCCCGTAAGGGCATAAAACCGTCACAAACACACCTAAATAGGACACTAGCTAGACTAGTAAAGCCCCACGGCAGGAGGGGGTAAGGGGAGGTAGGGGCTTCACCTTTCCTACAAGACATCCGGGTTTTTTGAAACTTTTCCCGGATATGAGCACGTCAGCGCGAAGACATATATGGAAATTAAGTAGTCGAGCCAGTCTCGAAACTATATGAAGACTTTGGCTGTTATCGGGGCCCCAGATGGCCCCTAGGAACGGCTATAAATATGCAGATGCTATCCATATGCTGACCAACAACACCTTAAATTCGTGCAAAAAAAAAAAAAAAAAAAAATTTAAATAATTTATCACTTTTCCCGGATATGAGCACGTCAGCGCGAAGACAAATATGGAAATGAAGTAGTCGAGCCAGTCTCGAAACAATATGCAGACTTTGGCTGTTGTCGGGGCCCCAGATGGCCTCTAGGAACGGCTATAAATACGCTGATGCCATCCATATGCTGACCAGCAACACCTTAAATTCGTGCAAAAAAAAAAAAAAAAAAAAAAATTATTTATTTTCTCGTGCGTAGGCTGCGGTCGGTTTCCAGGAGGCAATATCATCCGCCTCCGCCAGGACCAGCAGAACAGTCGGGCAAGCCATCGTCAATACTAGCATTTCTCAGTTCGTGTTTTCGTCTTTTATTTCCCGTTCTTTTTCTTTTTGTTGTTATTTTATATCGTGAATATTGGTCGAACCGTCGTATTTTTCGATAGGTTCGATCAATACCACAGATTTATGTTAAGTACTCTCGGTTCAGCCACGTAACTTTTCTGTTACGTGGCGTAAGTTTTAACGTGTTTTCGTCGTGTTTCTGTGAGATTGTGCAACCTTCTGTTGCACAATCCTTAAGTGTTACTGTCAGTTTTAAAAGGTCACGTTCGTTCTAGAACATATTCTAGAACAACACGTGGCCTCCTTTAACGTATTTTGTTTTTGTTTGTTTTGTGTTTCGTGGTTATTTTTTTTTTACTGAGAAAATCTATTAATCGACGATGGCCCCCGATGGTGCATCGCCTCCGTTATCCCCCGGCAAAGTTAGAATATGTGTTACGGTGCCTTTGCCGGAGGAGTTTGCGTGCGAGCTGTGCCAGTTACATCGAGAAGTACTTCGCTGTGCGGGTGTTAGAAATGTGTTGTAATACAAATCGCACAGCGACTACAAAAACATATAAAGAAGACACACGGGACGCCCGTATTCATCTTTACCTGCTCGGGCTGTGGAACCAAGGACCCGGGTCTGAAGAAAATGAAGAATCATCAGAAGACCTGCGGCGACGTGGCGCCACCATCACCGCCAGCCTCTCCCGTATCGGTCGACACGGCTGCCCCGACAGTCCCGCGGGAGATCCACCAGCTAGAATTTATTGCTGCACGGCGGATCCTCAGGAGAAGGGCAGGGGTAGCAGCCGCGACCGAAGTTAACATCTGTGGAGAGGCCTCTACACAAACAGCGATCGGCAGCCGGCAAACACCATCCGAGCCGGCTGCCTCGACGAGTATCGCCTCGCGGTTGAGACGTGCCAGCAGAGGGTCCTGGAACCGGCTGCCGTTGAACATCCTACCCAGCAGCCGGCCACAGCCCTACCGATAACAGCGACTGGAGCAGCGTTGGCGTCCCAGGATGCGAGTCTTCGTGGCACAGCTCATATATGTCGCGCACCACGGAGGCCAGCACCGAAGACAACATCTCGGCGGAGCACCGGAAGCGACATCTCCAGCAGGTGTCCCGCTTCAGGCCGCCGCCAGCCAACGTAAGATCGACAAGGCACCCGTCCAGCTGACGGCTGATAGCCCAGTTGGCGGGGAGCACCATGTCGTCGCGTGCGCTAGTGATCGGGGTGGCGATCCCAGTGCCCGGGCGACGTCCTCTCAAGACGACGGCGCCGACGAGAGTGTGATTCATTTTTTAACGCCCGCTCTCGCAGACGTCGCCGTGCCGGAACGCACGCAGGAGCCAGTCGCCGACCGGCTGCCCGTCTTACGGACAACCAGGTTCGGTGGCTTGACCTCCTGCGGGAGGCGGCCGATTGACAGGGGTTCGAACGGGCACTGAAGATCGTCTCGCGCGAGCTGGCCTGGTTACGACCGACGCCAGTGCAAGGTTTACGGCGCCGACGCTTCCCGAAAGCAAGACCTGTTCGTCGTGAGCGTCGGCGACCGGTTAACGAGGTTCCAAACTTCGACCCCGTGGAAGCAGCCAAAATACAAAAAATGTACCGGGTCAACAAACGGAAGGCGATGGTGCAGATTCTCCGTTCAGAAAACGGCACACCGTACTGCGAGGCGCCTACGGCGGTGGTCGAGAACCACTTCCGTGGGATGTTTGCCGAACGGGACCGGGAGGAGGTGGAGATGTTTGATCTCGTTCGGCGGGCGTTTAACCGCCCGCAGTGCGATGTGACAGAGGATCCCTTCATTGAAGAATTCTCGGCGGATCTGTACTTCGCCGGTTGGCCCGGACAAAGGACATCGCCCCGGGAAGAAACGGAATTAAATATTCTTTTTTGAAACGTCTCGACCCGGGGTGCGTTGTCTTAACATATATCTTCAATCGTTGCTTCCACGAGGAGAGGACTCCACTGGCGTAGGCCGACACCCGGACGGTGCCCGTGCATAAAAAGGGTAGCCGTGAAGATCTAGACAACTGGAGGCCGCTCACGCTAGGGGGTACGATGTCCAAATTGTATGTTGGGGTCCTGACGTACAGGGTGGCTTCGTGGGCGAAGACAACGGGGAACATTTTGCCAGTGCAGAAAGGGTTCCTGGAGCACGAGGGGTGCCATGAACACAACTTCGTGGTCCAGAGTGCCCTTGATGACGCACGCCGTGAGGGCAGACAGATCGTGTTGGCATGGCTTGACCTTGCCAACGCGTTCGGATCTGTTCCTCACGGCCATATACGGCGGGTGCTTTCCCTTTTGAATTCGACCAGGAAGCTACAGGGCGGGTAGCCGAACTTTACTCTCGGACCTTCACCACGGTTCGGGCATCGACTGGGGAGACCCAGCCGATTCCGATCCGTGCCGGAGTAAAGCAAGGCTTCCCGCTCTCCCCCATGCTATTTAACTTGACCATCGAGCCACTGGTGAGGGCAGCCCTCAGTATGTCTGGGTCTCACGGATACGAACTATTTAACCATCATTTCTCGATCCTGGAATACGCCGATGACGTGGTGCTCCTCGCCAAGGACCCCTCGTCCATGCAATCGTTGCTGGACGAGGTGGGCGCAGCCGCCACCTGGATGGGCATCAAGTTCAACGCCTCCAAATGCGCCTCACTTCACGTCGACTGCCGGCGCAAGAGAAGAGCATGTGACACTCGATTCACGATCCTGTGAGATCAGTTGGAAGCTCTACAAGAGGGAGAACACTACGAACATCTCGGTGTACCCACTGGGTCCCGCGTAACCCAGACCCCCTACAAACTATTAATAACATTAGGGGGGACGTTATGCGGGTACACCACTCCCTCCTGGCCCCCTGGCAAAAAATAGAGGCCCTCAACATGTTCATCCTCTCTCGCATTGACTTCGCGCTCCGTGGGTGTAATATCCAAAAGGATCCCCTCACGGAGGTAAACAAGATCATACGAAGCAAGGCGAAGAAGTGGATGAACCTTCCGCAGAGGGCCTCCGCAGATATTTTATATATAACATCTTACCAGTGAGGTGCTAATTTGCTCCAACTCGGCGACTCCGCGGATGTGAGCCGAGTGGTACATGCTTTCCGCCTACTGTCCTGTCCAGATGAAGTGGTCAGGACAGTGGCTCAGATATTAAGCTGATAAGAACAGATAAAGTCGTTTATTTTTACATAAAGATTGTACAAAGAATGTGAACATGTTTAAATTAATACTATCGCTTCTATTTAATAAATATATATTATAGTTAGTTTCGTTGTATTTTTTTTTTTTGGACAGATTTTAAATTTTTGTCTGATATTGTCACCAATCTCGGTATTCTTGAGGTGAGTTGTCGAGCCTTGGGATTAAATCTCTATTATCTAGACTTTAACTTGTATTATTAGCAATCTTGCTGTTTTCTGATCCAAATCTTGAGTTTTACGCTAGGAAAATTTTCAAAAACCTAGTTGACCTGTCTCGACGAGTAGAGGTCACCCACACCGTTCCCGTTGCATATATCTTGCAACTGTCACGCACGAAACAAACGCCCGTACAACAATTAACGAATGTTGTATAACAATTAACTGACCGGGGAATGTATAACTTTTCTTTAACACTTGTGTTCGTCGTCGGTGGTTCCGCTCCGCCTTCCCTGCGAGGTGATGACTTCTTCATCGCGGACTCCTAGCCGTTGCCGCCTCCAGGTGTCGGATGCAGGAACGTGCTGGGGCTGAGGTAAATCTTGGGGTCTGTATCTTCTAGTACAGCTCCTCGGTCTCTTAAAATTGGCTGCGTCCAGTTTGTTTATTATCGTGTTCGTATGTGTTTTCCTCTTGTAGAAGTTTTTGCTCATCTTGATTATATATGTTTTGAGATATTCTATCTCGGCTTCTTCATGTAATTCAGCTGCGGGATAGTCATAATCTTTGTTTAACGCCATGCGTAAAAATTTGTTCTGCTGTCGTTGCAGTATTTTCATATTCGTTCTTCTTGTTCTTCGCCAGATCGCAGCTGCATAGGTCATCGTCGGTCTGATTACCGATGTGTACAACAATTTCTTGTTATCTGTACTCAAATGATTATCCCTGGCCATCAGGCCGTTCAGTTTTGCAGCCACCGCTCTGGTCCTCTTCGTCACATTGTAGAGGTGTTCGTTATATAACAGTTTTCTATCGAATTGGACCCCGAGGTATTTTACGGATTTCTTACAATCGATGGGCGTTCCATTCATTATGATTCTACCTGGATTTGGGCTGTTGATCTTTCTGTCAAAGGTGATTGCCTCCGTCTTGGCCACGTTCACCTTCAGCTTCCATTTGTCGAAGTATTTCACCAGGCTGTCTATGTCCTCCTGGAGTCTGTTCCTCATGGCTTCTAAATTGAAGCTCGTCGTGTATATGGCTGTATCATCTGTGTACAGAGCCATGTTCGTTTTTACATCACTCCTTATGTCGTTGATGTAATATGTGAATAGGACTGGCCCGAGTATCGAGCTTTGGGGCACTCGAATTGATTTTTGCGTGGAAATCTTTCCATTGACTTCGACAATAAAAGTCCTGTTTCTCAGGTACTTGTCTATAATCTTCACCAGGTACATTGGTAATCTGTTCGCGATTAGCTTATAAATCAGGCCATCATGCCATACAGTGTCGAACGCCTTCTCTATGTCTAATAGTACCATGGACGTGCGGTATATTCTCCGGAAACCCTTTATGACGTGCTCAGCGATCCTCGTCAGCTGATGCATCGTGGCATGTCCTTTGCGGAATCCAAATTGCTCCGGAACTATGTTCCTGCAGAATTCCTCATGCGCTATTATTCTGTTCAGTAATATCCTCTCGAACACCTTGCTTAAAGTTGGAAGCAGACTGATCGGTCGGTAACTAGCGACCTCTTCTGCTTTCTTGCCTGGTTTCTTGAATGCCAATATCTTGGCTAACTTCCATTGCTCCGGAAGTAACTTGTTCTTATTGCAGCATTGTATATTTCTGTTAGTGCTACCAATCCCTTCTGCGGTAAATATTGTAGCATCAGGTTCTGAATTCCGTCTATCCCGCGCGCATTTCTAGGTCGGAATTTCCTAATGGCATCGTATACTTCAGCTGGAGACGTGGGTACAATTTGATCATCTTCTTCAGGCTCGTCGTCTTCATGACGAGCCCTCCACGCATCGATGAGTCTTTTCAATTGAACGGTGTTTTCAGGGCTTCCTAGGTTCTCCCCCACCGTGTGCGCGTTCTCGAAATGTACTGCTATTTCTTCCGCTCTCTCTTCGTTGGAATATAGGTACGTGCCGTCTTGCTTCTTCAATGGCGGCATAACTTCTCTCTTGCTATTCTGGACGACTCGGAGGGTTTGCCAGATGCTGTTATCTTTAACATTAGCTCGGGCCAGTCTCTCTTTCCAAAGCTCGTTCTTGGCTTGGATAATTTCCTATCTTATCTCCTTCGAGAGCCGATTCCTCAGCCTCTTCATTTCCAAACTGCCTGTTCGCTGCCATCGTCTTCTTACTGCGGCGCGAAGTTTGATCTTTCTGATCGTTTCATCCGTAAGTTTCGAATTGTTGGCTCTCATTGATTTTTCAGGAATGCACTCACGCATTCCTGACTGGATGTTATCAATTAATTCCAGTTCGGCCTCCAGTATATCTTCGGACGATTTTAAATTCGGTCGTATCTCGACATTTGCATTTATGTGGTCTTTAAATCCTGACCAGTCTGCATTCTCATAGTCCAGCACGGTTCTCTTTATCTTTGCCACATTCGTGCTGACCTGCATAATGACTGGATTATGGTCGGAGCTTAGATCGGGCAGTGTCTCGATCTGCTCCACTGGTAAATTTTGAACCAGCGCCAGATCCAGCGTGGACTGTCTGGCTCTACTCACATAGCGTTTCGTTGTATTTTCTGGACAGTTTTGAGTTTTTGTTTGATATTGTCACCAATCTCGGTATTTTTGAGTTGATATGATTTGCATAATAAAACTTTATTATTTATTATAAAATTATCACAGAGTGAATTTGATACAACAGATAAGAATTTAACAATTGGCTAATACTCAATGTAAAATATCTACTTACAACTGTCCAAGCATCCCTTTTTATATCAACTTGAATTTATTTAGGATGAGAAATTTGCATTCATCATGAGATGAGTAATTGCCACCTAAACTATTTGAAATGAATAATTATTCTGAGATCTGGATTGTGTACAGTTATGACTCAAGTGTTCGTAAGACATACCATATATATATACATACATATATGTAACACATAACATATATGTATATATATATATATACATATATATGCTAGTATCTCTATACAATCATTATCCCAGATAAATTGCAGTGTTGTTTTTTATATAAGACAAACATATTTGGGTACAATAGAAACTTTGACGTCATAAATAAGTCGGTCGATTTTTTTGTGGATGTTATTTTATATGTATATATATATATGTGTGTATATATACACATTCTAAAGAGAGAGAGAGAGAGATATTCGATTAAACGCAGTTTATCTGGAAAATCTGTTAGAAAAAACAATGTAAAATAAATAAATCCAATTTCACGCAAACATTTATTCAGATGATTTGTTTCGGCCTTTTCAGTATAATTTATCTAATCCTAATATATTAATCTTACAATTAATTTCCGCTAAATACGCATATGTACACATGTATTTACATTCATTTTACAGAGAAAAGATAAAGTTGACACATTGAAACTAGCATCAAAATTTATGATGCATTTCTATGGTTAATTCAATGATATTTTTGTATCTCTTTTGTACTCGCGACCAGCGGTTCGTGTCGGCCACCATCAGCTTGGCCATAGTGGACAGGTACCATGGTGCCCAGGGACGCCGCGACCTTGTTGTTCGATGACAGCCAACCACCGAGCGAACTGTCGAATGCATCCACGGACACCGTGAAACCCTGGAGGGTGAGCTGGACAGCAAGACCGCTATACTTGGTTATTTTCTGCTGCCGAGCCCCCTCCAGGGCGTCACGGCATCGTCTCGTCGATCCTCACGATGTCGGGACGAAGGCGACTGTCGACTCCCGGAACCTCCTTGTTGACCCTGATGGAAATGGGTTCGCCCACTTTGGCAGCATGCGACGACGGTCCTGTACGTTGTTGTGTCGGTGCTGCCACGCTGCCAAATGGACCGTACAGTGGTTAAGGACGTGCGGCAACGTCTCGTTGGCGTAGCCGCAGCGTGTGCACCGTTTATCCCCGTGCACGAATTGGCGCATGCCATTAAGTGGCACGACGTCGAGCCGAACGCGGTGGATAAAGCGGTACTCGCAGAACCGCGTGTACTTTCCATTCAGTAGGAAGTGGTTGGAGACTGACGTTTTTCCGGTTGTCTCGATCACCTTGCCCTGATCATGAAGGCTGACGATGGTGGTATGGTCGGACGGCCGCTCTCAACGAACGAAGTGCAAAGGCACGTGACGCCTCCGATACCACCACACGATCCGGCACCTGTTCTGGGCAGCCGATGACGACCGACATGTCCTCTGTGACGTCGGACCACCGGAAGCTGACATCCAGGCGGCGGCAGGCGTTTCAAGCCTGGGTCCATAGACTCAAAACATCCCCACCGTCACGCCCCAGAGCACCCTCCAGTGACCCGCTCAGGTACGCCGCCAGTATAGAGTTATCGGGCTCGCTTCCAATCTTCCGCCTCACTGCACGCCGAAGGCTGGCCCACCGTCCTGACCACATCATCCGGGCAGGACAGTAGGCGAAAAGCATGCACCACACGGCTCATGTCCGCGGAGTCACCGAGTTAGAGCAAGTTAGCACCCCCCTGGTATGATGTATATTATATTATATACAGAATATCCGCGGAGGCCCTCTGCGGTAGGATCATCCATTTCTTCGCCTTGCTTCGAATGATCTTATCCAGCTCCGTGAGGAGACCCTTTCGGATATTGCACCCATGGAGCGCGAAGTCAAGACGAGAAAGGATGAACATGTTGTGGGCCTCTAATTTTTGCCAGGGGTCCAGGAGGGAGTGGTGTAACCGCATAACGGCCCCCCTAATGTTGTTGACAGTTTGTCGGGGAATCTGGGTTTCACGGAACCCAGTGGGTACACCAAGATGTTCGTAGTGTTCTCCATCCTGTAGAGCTTCCAACCGGTCTCCCAGGAGCGTGAATCAGGTGTCGTATGCCTTGCGCCGGCAGTCGACGTGGAGCGAGGCGCATTTGGAGGCGTTGAACTTGATACCCATCCAAGTGGCGGCTGCGCCCACCTCGTCCAGCAAAGATTGCATGGACGGAGGGTCCTTGGCGAGGAGCACCACGTCGTCGGCGTACGCCAGGATCGAGAAATGCCTGGACCACGAAGTTGTGCTCGTAACACCCCTCGTGCTCCAGGAACCCTTTCTGCACTGGCGAAATGTTCCCCGTTGTCTTCGCCCACGAAGTCACCCTGTCCGCCAGGACCCCAGCATACAACTCGGACATCAGCCACCAAGCGTGAGCGGCCTCCAGTTGTCTAGATCCTCACGGCTATATTTTTTGTGCACGAGCACCGTCCGGGTGTCGGCCCACGCCAGTGGGGTCCGCTCCTCGTGAAAGCATCGATTGAAAATATACGTGAGTACAACGCACCCCCGGTCGAGACGTTTCAAGAAAGAATATTTAATTCCGTCTTTTCCCGGGGCGGTGTCCTTCGTCCGGGCCAACTGGCGAAGTACAGATTCCGCCGAGAATTCTTCAACGAAGGAATCCTCGGCCACACCGCACTGCGGGCAGTTGAACGCCTGTCGAACGAGATCGGGCATCTCCACCTTCTCCTGGTCCCGTTCGGCAAACATCTCACGGAAGTGGTCCTCGACCACCGCCGTGGGCGTCTCGCAGTATGGTGTGCCGTTCTCTGAACGGAGAATCTGCACCATCGCTTTTCGGTTGTTGAGCCAGTACAGTTTTTGTATTTTAGCTGCCTCCACGGGGTTGAAGTTTGGAACTTCGTTCACCGGTCGCCGACGCTCCCGACGAACAGGTCTTGCGTTCGGGAAGCGTCGGTGCCGTGGACCTTCCTCCGGCACCGGTCGCAACCAGGCGAGCTCGCGCGTGACGATTTCCAGCGCCCGTTTGAAGCCCTCCCAATCGGCCGCCTCCCGCAGGAGACCGAGCCACCGAACCTGGTTGTCCGTAAGACGGGCAGCCGGGTCTGTGGCTGGCTCCTGCGCGCGTTCCGCGACGGTGACGTCGCCCGGGCACTGGGATCGCCACCTCGATCACTAGCGCACGCGACGGCATGGCACTCCCTGCCAACCGGGCTATCATCCGCCAGCTGGATGGGAGCCTCTTTGGTCTTATGTTGGCTGGCGGCGACCTGAAGCGGGACACCTGCTGGAGATGTCGCTTCTGGTGCTCCGCCGAGATGTTGAGTCCGGGAACCTCGGGCCTCCTGTTCTTTCAGCGGTGTCGCTCCAACAGGGCAGTCGGCCGGTGGGGCAATGGTGGTATCTACGGTGCTAGCCTCCGTGATGCGTGACATAGGAGCTGTGCCACGAAGACTCTTATCCAGGGACGCCAACACTGCTCGTCCGGTCGCTCGTGTCGGTGGGGCTATGGCCGGCTGCTGGGTAGGATGTTCAACGGCAGCCGGTTCAGGGACCCTCTGCTGGCGACGTCTCAACTGTGGGGCGATACTCGTCGAGGCTGCCGATCGCTAGATGTGTAGAAGCCTCTCCCTCGATGTTGATTTCGGTCGCGGCTGCTTCCCCTGCCCGTCTAGTGGGGATCCGCCGTGTAACAATAGATTTTAATTGGTGGATTCCCTTGCCGGATTGTCGGGGCAGCCGTGTCGACCGATACGGGAGAGGTTGGCGCCGGATGTCGTGGCACCACGTCGCCGCAGGTCTTGTGATGAATCTTCATCTTCTTCAGACTAGGATTCTTTAGTCCACATCCCGAGCAGGTGAAGATGAATACCGGCGTCCCATGAGTCTTCTTAATATGTTTTTTGTAGTCGCTGTGCGATTTGTATTTGAACACATTTCTAACACCCGCACAGTGAACTACTTCCCGATGAAACTGACACAGCTCACAAGCAAACTCCTCCGGCAAAAGCAACTGCAATACCAAAAAATGGGCTGATGATGATTGGATGAAGAGTTGTTGGTCAGATGAGTGTAAAATTAATAGATACACTACAGATGGCCACCAGTGAAACTGGAAAAGACATGGAGAATCATTGAAAGCGGAAGATTTCATTTAAACTGTGAAACATGATGGGGGTAACAACAAGGTTTGGAGATGCTTATAGTGTACGGAGTCAGACCGATACATAGAACTGAAGGTAATCCGAACAAAGAACTCGAGGCATTCTGAATAAGCATGATAGAAACAGTCTACAATTTACCATATCTAGAAAATGAATTAATATTTCAACACAATAACGACCCCAAAAATACATTTAGAGTAATAAAGAACTGGTTGAGTCAGCAAAATATGTTCAAATCTAAGTAGTTAGTCCAAAGACGTGATCTCAAGATCATTGAAAATTTATGATCACATCTTAAAAGACGATTTGTGAGTGACTATGAATCACTCCCATCAAATCTTAATGTCGTATGGGAACGTGTACAAAAACAATAGGAGAAAATTAGTCCCGAGTATTATGAAAAGCTTATCAAAGGTATGAAAAAAAGAGTAATTTCTGTTAAAAAGGCAAAAAGTTTTTGTAGCAAATATTAACGTTAATATATAATATTTTCTACAAAGTTCTGGAAAACTGAACCTATTATTATTGTCATTATTTTATATTAAAATGACTTTCAGCCCCAAGTGTATTTATTTATTTAAGGGCCGATAAACGCAGTTTCCTGTAATACAAGAATTTTTTTATTAAAAGTGTAACGTTTACTTAATAACACTATAATAAGCAAAATTTCTACTTATTGACACATTTTTACACGTGTGTGTGTGTGTATAACATAACTTGGTAAACAACAAATCAGTTTTGATAGTGTTACTATTTTTCTTTTCTCAGCTATATTTCTTTTTCATCGTGCAATACACCCAATTTTTTCCTCAAAAATATTCAATAAATTATTATTATATTTTCGATTACCGATAATGCGTATTTTGATGAAAACACCCTCAGGATAGAGAGGAAAGATTGTTAGTTTCGTGGTGTTCGTTATTACCGAATTTTAATATATTCTTGAGTCTTGGAACTACTACTGTTCGCGCTTTTCCCGCGGTCCGATCGACGAGCCACGAGAGCGCGCGAGGGATGTTGAAAATAATATACGCAAGATTGTTGATTCACTAAACTTTATTACTCGGTGGTTACGTACATGAAACATTGTCGTTTCACTGTAGCTTTCTGTTACTGCACTGCACTGTTCTTTATATTTACACTGTCCGTCCGCATACTGCTCTATATTGTCGAAATATGGTTTTTCAACTGATTCCCCGGGGGGGGGCTGAAGCGACCGCACTTATATACCCCCAGGCGGATCACTAGGTGGGGATATACTTATGAACACTTCAACAAGGGGGAAGTGGGAAGCGGCCGGTACGGTTACTGTGTTGACTTATCTATGGTGTTGACTAACTAAATTCTTTAACATCAACAGTCAATTGATTGTCGCAACACAGCCCGAATAATGCAGCTGTGCACTACAGACCGGCTCGAGATGAACGGTCTATAGTGCAGAAACATAGCGCGGCCAGCGTTAGATAAACGCTTCTTTCGGGATGCTCAGAAATCCCGAACAACTATCTTCATCAAATTCCTTCAAAACATATAAATTGCTAAATTAAAAATCTAAATTTTTATACGAACTTTTACCGTCGGATGTCATTCTTAATAAATATACATACTACTATTACTCAAATGTAGTTTTTGGTACTGAAGATAAATTCACTTTCGCAAACATATTTCTCATGCCTTCAAAAACCAGACAATTTGTCAGATTAAATTATTTTTAATAATTTTTTATTGCTTATTTTGTTTGTTATGTGCATTTCGATAGCAGTGCCATAATCGCCAGAGCGATACGATATAGATTTCTTATATTTAAAATTTTTCTGTATTTCAACAGTTAAATAACTGCACCACCATCGAAATGCGCATAAAAAACAATTAAAAGTAATAGTCAATGATTGTAATAACAGTTTTCCTGACCATAATGTTCAGAGTCAAAAATGAATTTGTAATAATAAAGACATACAAAAAAAATCATCCAAACTAGTGATTTTCAATTTTAAAGAATTAAGCACCTTCTTATAACAGATATTTTATACCGCCCCTTTTATCTGTAATTTCACGTATAACAACTACTGTATCATTTTATTCACGGTTATATTTTTTTTTCAAAAATGCTACTTTTCCCAATTATAATAAAGCGGACATATACAGACAGTAAAGGTAAATATTTAATTATATAACTATGCCTCCTTTTACTATTACTACAATAACTAATACAGTGAGTTTTATTTGTCCTACGTTATATAACAGAGTCTTCATTTCTAACATTAATTTATACACGTAAGATAGAAGTCAACGAATAAACACGAATCATCTTTATCTTACGAAAATCATAGAAAAACTGTAGTAGAAACAAAATTGATAATATATGACTAAGAAATATACTTATTTATTTCTCTGCAGAATCTATTTTATTTCATTTTTTCGAACAAAGTTAGTTGAATATAATCGGTATATATATATATATATATATAATAATTTTACGTTTTTCAACTCGAATAACATTTCAAACTAAAAAAAATTTAAAAAATACAGTAGTACCAACATGATAGAAGTTGTATAAGTTAAAGGACAAAAACGTCCGCTTAACAATGAACTAAAAAAAGACACAGCAGAGCGAAAAAGAATACATTGGAGGCAAACAAGTTTTCAATATTCGTTTAATATTATAATTTCATAATACTGTACATTTTTAAAGCACGTTTTTGAAAAAAGAAAAATAAAATGAAGCAATCTAGTACAAACATATTAAATATTGTTTGAAAACAATTTCATCTACCTTATTAATCACATATAATAATAATACGAAGAGTATATAAAAGTTGTGTTATATACATTTTGAAATATATACCTCTTCAGTTTTATTATTATATAATCAATAGACAAAACGATGGACATTGCTTCATTCATATTTTCGTTATATATACAGTTTACCGTTATATAAACATATATATATATATACACATACATACATAAAAAAATAGAAGATTCATGTTCATTTGTTGATTATTCTATCCTTACAAAATAATTATTATATAAATTATTTGCCATTATTGACAACGGGGTTAGGCAAAAATAGGCAAAATAAAAATGGTTCAACACTGTCAATATCTACATGAATCTGATTTCATTTCAATTAAATTATCACTATGTTGTCCCTTTTCTAATTCAATAACGTAAAGGAAAATGAAACATTATCGAAATAAACAATGAAAAATAGAATAATGTGTTTTATTTATAATAGACTCCTAGTGTTATATAACAGAAAAACAAACGATCAACTATATTACCTTCATTATATAATTTTCAAAATGTATTTATTATTTGAAACTATGAGGCTTCGCCCACGCTGCATTCTCCATCCCTCGGAGGGTTTCTCTCCACGTTCACGCACCCCTAATCAGTAATGTGAATGATATCAACTAATCAGGACAGTGACCACATGACCGATATCAACCAATCAACGTGACCATATATCTCTTGCGGTACGTAGCCTTGAACAGTGCAGGTACAGGCCGCGTTGTCATAGTTCTCGGTGCATTTTCGAGAATTCCGATCGGTCAGCACATTTGTGCTGTTCGACCGTTAAAAGTACCGCGTGCAGGTCCCCCTCCATGCCACCGCCATAAGGCACACATAAAAATCACGTGGTGTGTGTGCGTGCGTTCGTATATATATATATATACATATATGTATAGTTTAAAATTAAAAACAAGTTTCTAACAGAAACTTGAAACAAATACCTAGTAAAAAGGCAGCATAGTTTTAAACATTGAATAAATCAACAAATTTATTAATTACATAATACATGGAAGTAATGTTAAAATAAGAACAAAACATATCAAAACAAAAGCAAATTCACATAATTACTACATATGTAGAAAACAAATATACTAATTATGTAAATATATATATATATATATATATATATAATTTTTTTTGCTGATATATATATATATATATATATATATATATATATATATATATATATATATATGTATATATGATATGTATATATATATATATGATATGTATATATATATATATATGATATGTATATATATATATATCAGCAAAAAAAAATTCAAATAAACTTACACAACTCCACTCAATCACATAATAACTAACTTTATACTATCAAACACACAACTAATCAATTATTTTAACTGAAATATGTACTCTAAACAAACAGAAACACACACTTTTCAAACTTCTAAAAACTATCGTTTATAAACAAAGGAACACGTTGCAAGTGAAACGCCTATTGTGATCAACAATTCAGAATGAATTCAGAAACTACGCGGAACTGACGCATGCGCTGTCAAACCATAGGAAATTGTAACAAGCATGGACACTAGAGATGGCCTTGTAAAGTTTATCAGTTGTAATATAGAAAACTGTTTTCACTTTGAACAAAATTTGTTTAATGTTTAAAATGATAAGACTGTTTTTTAATTAAAAACAATTATGGTTACGGTCAAAGAATACAGGTCTGGCAGATCAGTGAAAAATAAACAATTTTGTTTAATTACAATTTTGTTAATTATGCGAGGCATAATTCTGTAAAATATCCTCTCAATGTCAGTTACCTTCTGTCCTACAAATCTACCTATATACACCATGATTTTTTATAATACAATTTTCTTATTTATCCAATATTTTTATTACTTCTTTTGTAATTATTCTCAAATGCAAAGGACAATTTAACAATTTATTTAATAATTTAAATAGCTTTCGTTTCTATTACCTCTTCAAATTAAGTATTTTCTTAAAAAACTTCAACTATGTAAATTGTATAATTTATTGATCTTGAAATGTATTATTGTTGTTTTATTCTCTTATTGACAACACAAGTCGTTTTTATTGAAATGGTAAGAAAATATAAAAAATGTGTAAAAGTTTATCTTTAATAAATATGAATTCTGAACGAATTTAATATTTGGATTCTTGGTTTGTCATTGCAATTACATTTACCTTCATTAATACTGGAAATATAGTCTTATCTGTAACATAAGATAATACTCTACTTACACCATAACAAAAAAATTTTTAGAGTTGTTTGCAGAATTCAATTTTAGAATATTTTTAATTTTATTTTCAGTTCTGTCATATACTAATCCAATTCCCTAAATTTTCTTGAAACCATTTTCAATAATTTTGTTATAAATGTAACATACATAAGCTGATAATTTTCATCAAAAAAAATTTATTTAGAAGAGTAAGTAGGAAAATAATGTTTTTTCTATTGATCTCTGCTTTAAAGAGTAAATAAGTAAAATAAGAAACAATAGGAATTTTAATTTTTATTGACAATTATAATTAATTGTTACAATGTTCTGGGAGCCAATAGGTACTTGGAATGAAGTCAACAAAGATAATAAGAAAGATAATACAAATTATCATTTTTATTAGCAATTAATTATCAGAAAATTCATCAAAAATTGAAACTGATATTTAAATGTAATCATATTGTTTATACGTATAGATTAATAAGTTTATTCTAAAAATTCCAAATAAGAAATATAATTATTGTTTCTATAGATCTATCTCCATTACATGGTAAGCAACTAGAACATGGAATACAAAATTAAAAACAAAAATATGGAATGTAATGTTTATGAATAATTAACTACCCTTATTTCAAGTTTGAGAAAAAAAGAAAACTTTAGATAGCACTTGTACGATAGATAAAGACAAATTTAATACGTTTTAATCTGTGAAAATAGTTACAAAGTATGACAGTATCTGAGAAAGAATGTATTTTTTGTTTATGAGTAAGATGAAAATATGAATTTCTTTGAAAATTAAATCTCTGCTACGTAAATGCTAATTAGTGATTAAATAAAAGCAATTTAACATTTTCACATCTAGGATGACCAGACTTCCAGTTTTTCTGCAGTTTGTCAGGGGACAAACTTTGTCAGGATGAGGGCATCCTGACAAAGTTTGTCGGGACACTTAAATGTCACGTATTTCTTTATTTTTATATTTATGTCACATAATAAACTTGAAACAACCACATTGGATTCAATGGTTTTAATTTTTTACAACTACAGTACTGTTACTTGTAATGAATTTTATACAATTATCAAACAAAACAAGTTACACATCAACCAAAACATTCATTAAAATACAATTAATTTTTAATCAGTTGTTTTATTTAAAACATTTTTTTATTAAAACGTTTTATTAAAAAAATGTTTGTTTAAGCAAACTATTGCAATTAATGTTCAATAAAAGATAGTCGCAAATTGATGTTTTTTTTAACTATTAGTTTTCCAAAAAAAATTTCGGTGAGAAAAAAGTTCCAAAAAAATGTGTGTCCTGTTTTCATATTTTCAATTTATGGTCACCGTAGTCACATCTTTAACCTCATACTACATACTAAATGATCAATCGGTCTTAGGGAGTGATAGATCAACAGAACCATAATAATAGCTATAGAAATGTTGGAAAATTTTTGGAATACTTATACAAAAGTATTCAGGAAATGAATGGAAGACCTATCGGGTATTGCAATCTAAATATGAAAGAACTGAAAATATGTTATCAACTTTGGAGATGAAAATATATGAGATAGATAAAAACTGATTGTGGTTTTGTATGAAGGACAATAATTAAAGGCAATATAAATCCTCGAATTATCCGAGGATGTTTAAAATTGATTGAATATAAGGTCACGTTCAAGCATTTCTGAAGAAAGAAAATGCAGTGTGTGCATGCTCAATTACTATACTATTCTGAGATACTTATACGGAAGTATTCAGGAAATGAATGGAAGACCTACCGGATATTGGAGTCTAAATACAAAAGAACTGAAAATATGTTATTACAGTTCCGAAGTTGCTAATAGATAAAGTTCATAAAGATAATTTAGTCAATGTTAATTTTTTGTCCTTAATTTCTGCTGAAAATATCTAAAGCATCATTTTACACCAACAGTAAGCAGTATACTATTAACTATTTTTTGTACCCTATTTATCTTTTACTTAAATTGATGAAAATATTTTATAGTTTACAATAATAAAACTTTCTTATATAAAATAATTTAATTTAAAACAACATACTTACGTTTACAATATCACATAAAAAACATTAAAAATGTGTTACTGTAATAAATAAAAGGTTCAATATCTTTTTACCTCCAAACAGAACAGATTTGTTAATTTTTGCAATAAAATTGTTTATTAAAAATAATTGACATTTCCTGCATTTTATCAACATATATAAAGAAAATGGATATTTTGAGAAATAAATATCATTAAGCGTTCATCCTATTCTGTATTAATTGGTGCTTTTATAATCTGAACAACACAATATTTGTAAATAACCATTTAACCAGAATCAAAGAAAACAATTATAGAAAGCAAAGAAAAATAAATGATAATAAATAATGTAATTAATTAAAAATTAGAAATACCAATTAATAAGAATTAGGTATCTAAAGGAAAGCTACAAAAACCTTGTACAGTCAACCCTCTTATAACACAGTTAATTTGTTTCGTTTTGTATTGAAACTATTTAAATAAAACCTAGAAGTAGTACAAATAGGGAGAATGCATTTCGTGTTATATCAAAACCGTGTTCTCGGAGAATGTCTGAATTTACGAACAGAAACCATCTACTGAATTAGTTTTCAAGAACAGAGATGTACAGACTTCACATTATTATGTATACAAGGGGAATTCTCTGTTTACATCAACCAAAACAGTATGATAGGAACATTTGAGCTTTATGAAAATTGTCAAAGTTTATTAAGTCATGCTATATGGAAACCGTATTATACGAGTATCAGGGTTTTGCAATTTCTGCACAATGTTATTTCAAAACAGTGTTTCAGAGTATCGTACTATAAGAGAGTTAAGTGTATTAGGCTATGGGATAAAAATTATAATTAACATACGGTGACAACGATTGATTACCATACATAATTATTAACATATTTTTATAATTATATGTTTCTGAAATTATATTTATTGTCATGTAATCCCATGAAGTATGTTTTAAAAAAAATGCTTCGTTATTACTTTCAAGTCCAGAACTCTAATGAGCAGCAAAAAGATCCTATTGAAAATAAAATCAAAATTAACATGTAAAATATACAATACATTCATTACAAGATAAACATAATTTCATTGTTAATACATTACATACATAAGTCAAGAATTTTCTCTACCTGATAAAAGTGCTGTTAGATCAATTAGACATGAATGTTAAAAATATCTCAAATCTTCAAGAAGGTTCACATTTTAATTCTTGGAAGGCTGTTCTTGCGACCTGTTATAATACCTACAAATCATATGAATTTCAATATAAAGTTTCTCCCTAAAAGGATGAGTTAAAGTATTTTGCATACCTGATCGATGATGTTTATCCTCACAATTCAGTTAAATGTAGTATTTATATTATCAAAAAGTAAATCAGCAGTTTATAATGCTTCAAGTGAAAAATGACAACGTTTGGATACTGAATTTTATATAAAATGAAATTAATGTGAAATAATTCACTCACATAATTCTACTAAACCATGAAAAATATTTACATGCTGAACACATCACAGTTGATACATTACTTGATTTTAACTTCTTTTAGAAGTAATGCAATATTTGTTCATGCAGATAATACCTGCAATGATAGTCTTGTATCTATGCCGGCAATTTTCATTATTTGATTTAAAAAAATATCGAAATTTATTTAACAAAAAGTGAGGTTATCTCACAACGCCAAATAATTACATTTCTTAATGATTTTAGACCTTATATTACCCAATATAGAGAATGAACAGTACGTTAAGTGTTCTTTCTGTATGGTATTTATTGACAAAGATCAGTAATTATAAAAAAAATCTACAAAGTTGACTATTTGTTACCAACCATCAAATGAGAAACGTGGACAAACGTCAAAACATATATTTGTTAAATTTAAATACTAAGAACAGTCATTAAATGTGCGGAATTTGAAATAATTCTCGTAAATACAGTAGAATAAATAAATAACAAAGAAAATATTAAATTTTAATAATAGAAAAACAAAAATAATCATAAATGCATTACATAAATTTCATGCAGTGTTTACAATTTATTTATTAAGGAATCTGTTAGTAGAGTATGGTTTCAAAAATACAAATAATTATAACATATATTGTTAATAATTTATTTTAATGTTACTTGGTGGTACTATACGTTAGTTTTATTGCGTTCACCACAGCATCTCTATGTAGATGCTATGTATGTATATGTCGAAAGGGTGGTTGAACGTATGGTTCAAACTATGCCGGTAAATTCAAAACTATACTACATATTTGGAGACTTATCGCACGGGCGATCAGTCCCCTAATTGTTATTCGCGCGAGGACGAGGATCGTGTGAGTGCAGGGTCTTAATGAACGAAAACGTTGATAATAAAAAATGGTTTATTGCTAAAATGCACACAAGAAGCTAAAGACCACACGTGTGGCGGATTCCAATCTGGCGAGCCGAGAGCGAGGCGCGTGCTGCTCGTTACGCGGGCTAGACGGAACTGGTCCTCTCGACACCCCCGCTTCCTATCGCGAAGATGGCGCGCGGTACCAGTGTCTGTTTACGCCGCCCTCTAGCGACGCTCGCAGGTGGCGGCGAAGCCCCCACACATATACGCACAGAATCGTTAACTGACATTAAAAAATACAAGTGTTATGGATATTCATCATCTCTTAACACATAACAATTATTAAAATTATTAACTTCAAGTCGAGCATAAAAAAATAAGTTGCTGTAAATAAACATTGATTCGAAATGAAATTATGACACTTCCAATATAAAATTTCAATCGCCGAAAAATTGATATAATGAAACTAAGATGAATGTTATTTTTAGCTAGCTTATTTACTTTATTTTTCCAAAATCAGTTTAATATACTGATTTTGCCATGCAGGATGTATCAAATATTAAGCTCATAAAAACAGATGAAATCGTTTACTTTTATAGTGGAGAGAAAATACAAATATACAAGTTTTTAGCTTTTGCATATCTCTTTATGTAATATAAGTTCTTATTATCTATACAAGTAAAAATGAAGAGAATACCCGAGTGCGTGTCTATAATTGTGCACGCGGATACACGTGTGCACCCATACATAACATGTTCCTTACTTGTATTGTCCACGAAACTAGTGTTTCTGTCCGCACTTCCAGGTACTAATATAGTCACTGTCACCTCATGCACGATTACTGGTTACACTGGTACCTGGCGCTGCCCCGTCAAGTGTTCGACGTAGATGTCCCGGCTCCACCTAATGGTGTCCGAGACCATGAGCCGCGTCATCGTTGTCGCATACTGCTGCGAGATACCCAGCAGCCTTGCGGCCTTCCCGTTGGTCGACAGCCATGCTCCCAATGACTCGACGACGAATCCCTCGACGACCACACGATACCCTTTGTTGGTGAGCTCGGTTGCAATCGCGTTATATTTTTGGATTTTTTGCAACCTTGCTACCTCAAAGGTATCTGCTGCTCCTTCAAACGGGATACAAACGTCGACGATCCGGACCTCCTTCGTTGTCCCGTTCCGGATCACCAGGTCTGGAACAGCGCCCCGCTCACCCCCTTCGCAGTCTTGTTGACATCGACGGAACTCCCTCTATCCACCTTCGTTGCCCGGGCGAGCCTGTTCAGGACGTCGTCGTGGCGTCTTTGCCACGCCGCTGTATGCACCTTACAGTGATTCAGTACGTGAGGCAGCGTTTCGTTTTTGTACCCACATATGCGACACCTCTTGTCGCCGGTTCCGAAGCGTCGAGCGCCGTTCAACAGAACGACGTCTAGCCTGATCCGGTGGATGAACCGGTAGTCACGGAAGCGGGTATATCTGCCATTTAGGATAAAATGGTTGCTGGCTCCCGCTCTCGACGTCAGCGCGAAGCTTTTCCCCTGGTCCGGCTTCTTGAGTAGCTGCGGCACTAGTGCGTTTGCACTCCCGTTCTCAGAACTCAAGTTACCTGTGTCAGCGCCGTCTCCGGGACGATGATATCTTCGGGGTCGCGTCCCGCTAACCGTACAAGCAGGACTAGGTCTTTCTTCTCGGCGTACCAGTGGAAAGCAACACCGATCTTGTTGTTGAGGCGGCGGCATGCACTCCGCATCGTTTTTTAATATGCAGTGAAGGGCATTTCTTGGGGTTGAATGTTGGACCCATTCAGTGAGGTGTCTCGCCAATCCGCTCCAGCAGTTTGCGCATGGAGTCGGTGCTGTTAGCGATCAGCACCACGTCGTCCGCATACGCCAATGTTGAGATGTTGTGTCCGTGCAGCGGGGAGTTGGGCCACTCTCACTAGTAGCTTGATAGCCAGGTTGAAGATGATGGGGTTGAATGGGCATCCCTGTTTTACTCCCGCGCACATATTGGTGACGTCGGAGTCGCCCGTCGTCGTGCGTACAGTTGTAGTGGTGTGGGAGTACAGTTCGAGCACCACACTCAGCAGCTTTCTGGGGAGGTTCATCTCGCGTAACACACCCTCTATGTGGTTGGGCGGCAGGGAACCAAACGCGTTGGTGAGGTCGAGCCACACCAGCGCTAGGTCCCTATCATCTCGCCGTGCGTCATCAATGGCCGTCTGAACCATGAAGTTGTGCTCGAAGCGCCCCTCACACTCCATTAAGCTTTTCTGCTCTGGCGAGATGTTGCGCGTTGCCTTCGCCCAGCTAGTAATGCGGTCAGCGACGATTGCCGCATACAGCTTGACTATCGTGTGTGGCCGCCAGTTCGCAAGATCCGTCTTGCATCCTTTTTTGTGGATGAGCACTGTCCTCGTGCCCTCCCACGCTTGTGATTCTCTCCTTCCGGAAGCTTCGATTGAAGATTCTTGTCAAGACACGGCAGTCCGGGTCCAACCGCTTCGGATACGAGTATCTAACACCGTCTTTCCCGGGTGCCGTGTCCGACGTCGTCAGCAGGCAGGCTGTGACCGCTTCGAGCGTGAAATCTTCAAGTGGCGCGGCCAACTCTCCGGTCTCGATTTCGTTACACTGCCTCGGCTGTAGTGTCCTCCGGACGTGATCGGGCATGACAGGCCGCGACCAATCATTCACGGAGAACACACGTGTGAAGTGTGTCGGTGATCACCTCGATGCTCACCTGACAGTATGGCGAGCTATCGGGATCCCGGAGTATCCGCGTCATCGCCCTCCGCTTGTTGATACGGTACAGCTTCTGCAGCTCCGATACCTCCATGGCGTCAAACCATGGCTTCCTAGGGCGATGTCCTCCATTCGTCGGACGGCTGTTCGGATACTTTCTCGCAGTGGTGGTTCTTCTTTCCATGGGTTGCGGCGGTTTAAGCGCTGCGAACTCCTTGGAAATTGTCTCCACCGCCGAGTCAAACTCTTCCCAGGTTCTCGCCGCATCCAGTTGGCACATCCACTGCTTTTGGTCGTCCGTTCGTCCGACAGCCGTTGCCAGCAGGACTAATTTGCTGGTGGTGCTGTGCGTCGTAGGTGTGTTGTTGTTCCTGGTGGGAGTTGTAGTCTCGGCGTCGGGTGCAAACACTACCTCTGCACTGGTCGCGACACCTTTGGTACGTGTTGGTAAGTGGTGTTGACTGACATGTGCCCAACGACGGCTGTTGCTGTGGTGAACTATGCTGATTTGCCGTTCCGGTTTCGCGCACTGATTCCTCTCGCACATAGAGTCGGTAGGATAGAGTGGAACCTCTCGAGTGTCAGTGGCGATGTGTCATGTGAGCTAGGAGCGGCGGCGGCATTCGCAACAGCCTCCGGTTGAGGATTCGTGGGGATTCTTCTACATCGTCACGTTCAATGGTTCACACAGTTCCTACAGAGGCGAAGTTGCCAAGTCCTCTGCACCCTGTGTCGATGTCCGTCTCAGCGTGATAGCGGCGATTGCAATATCGGTGTGGTCGTCGTCCTCGACGACTGTTGGAATACCTCTTGGATTCGATTCAGAAACCTTTTGGGTTGAGCCCAGCGCTAATTCGATGTGCACATCTAGCTGCGCCACGTTAGCGCTATCATCTTTTTTCACCCCCGGGGCACTTGGTGACGTGCGCTTTTACCTTTTGTAGGCAATACTATCGAAAAATGCATAATTACTCAATATTTCATTATCGAAAAATGTGTAATTTGTGTTTAGGGGAAATTTATTTATGAATTTTACATATACTTATTTTTATTTTACTAATTATATATCTCGTCTAAATTTTAATTAAACTGTTTGCTTGAAAGTTCCTGTCTCGTATGTTTTCATATGTTTTTCAGAGATATTTATCAATAATTTATAGGAACATTGTTGACCAAATATATATATATATATATATATATATATATATATATATATATATATATTATAATATGGTTAGTTGTTGAATTGAAAGAGTTCATTTGTAAAAGTGAATTTAATCACAGTGCCAGAATGATGAGAATTTTATGAGATTTCTTGTAGATAATCACAATTTTATAATGCAAGCGTTTACTGTGTTGTTTTTTTTTCTTTTTAAATTGAGTGGATGTCTGATACTATTGTCAGGAATATTAAAAATTTATTACTGTTTTGAACATTTTTGTTACATTTTGTTTAAAATATACACATTAATAGAAATGACAGAAAATAGAGTGGAGAATTTCGAGGGAATACTATAAAAAAGTTATATGCACTTCAAAGCGGCTTTTCGGTTCAAAGATCTCTCTCCCTCTTTAGTGATCTCTTAGAGAACTTTTGATATGTTTGAATTAAAATAATGTAGGCTGGATCCCGGCGGTACTGCAATACCGAGCTAACCCGCGGCGGAAGTGGAGCAAGCTCCTAGCATTCCGCCAATTTACAAAAATCAGTTTAATATACTGGTCCTACAATGCAGAACGTATCAGATATTAAGCTGATAAGAACAGATAAAGTTGTTTATTTTTATATGAAGATTGAACAAAGAATATGAACATGTTTAACTTAATACTATCGCTTCTATTTAATAAATATAGATTGTAGTTAGTTTTCTTGTATACGTGCGCCTATGCACACATACGAGGTCAGACAATTAAGTAATGCGACCGATTTTTTTTCTCGGCCTGTGGTAACACTGCGAACCTGTAACTCCCCCACCGTAATAGCAGATCCCTACTCTCTCGATTGAGACCTTGACCACCCTCGTACGATCATTTCTTCGCCAGCTGTTTAGTGTTTTGTAACAACGCGCGAGTAGTGCATGTCACGAAAATGGAAAAAGCCCACCGAATGAACATCGCTCAAGATTGTCTCGAGCAGGTTGAAAGTGATTCTACTCTTCTCGATCGAGTTATTACTGGTGATGAAAGTTGGTTCTTTCAATGTGACCCCGAAACTAAACGACAAAGCCAACAGTGGCTGTCCCCTGGAGCACCAAGGCCAAAGAAGGCGAGAATGAGCAAGTCCAAAGTGAAAACCATGTTGATTTGCTTCTTCGACAGCAAAGGGGTGGTTCACAAAGAGTTCGTACCACCTGGACAAACCGTAAATCAAGTATTCTACCGCAATGTGCTCGAAAAATTACGAAAAAGGGTGCTCAGAGTGCGTCCAGAGATCGCCAAGACTTGGGTTCTGCATCACGACAATGCTCCCTGTCACAGTGCGTTCAGTGTCTCTCAGTTTTTGGCATCTAAAGGCATCGCAACGTTACCACAACCGCCCTATTCACCGGACATGTCACCCTGCGACTTTTTCCTATTCCCCCATATGAAAAAATTCGTCAAAGGTCGACATTTTGACTCCGTTGAAGATATCCAAGAATCTGTGACGAGGGTACTCGGAGAGGTCCCACAAGAAGTGTTCCAGAATTGTTACGAAAACTGGAAAACTCGCTGGAATAAGTGTATAGATGCGGGAGGGGACTACTTTGAAGGGGATCGCAGCGATGTACCTTAATTTTTAAATATACTCGATTTTTGAATTTTGTCGCATTACTTAATTGTCTGACCTCGTATCTATACTTTGACCTTAGCCATGAGGCCGAGAAGCGAGGAAAATTGTAAAATAAAAAAAATAAAATAAAAATGAATTTTATTTTCTTATGTTTGTGATATTTGTGCGGTGCCCTTACCTGAGACGGTAGTTATCCGAAATTATGGGGTGTGAGTTGTGCGTTGTGTTAATTGTGATTTTTATTAATGTCTCTTGCGTGGGTTCCGGGAAAAATTTTCATAAAACCGGGACCAGGAAACAGGACCTGTCCATAGTCGTGCCAGTTGTGGAACGCGATCCGGAACGTAACATCATCTCGGAGACGGCACTGGCTCAGGTAACGCAAACACTGCGTACGGAGTGCGGGCATACTACGCGGCGCGGCTATTGGGAAGCCGGACCAGGGGAGAAGCTTCGCGCTGACGTCGAGAGCGGGAGCCAGCAACCATTTCATTGTAGGGATAACCTATCTCCGTCTCTCTCCAACCCAAGAGTGGGAGTAACTCTCCCACTCACACAGCTTGTCTCCATGCAAGTCAGAAATGTGAAGATGCTTAACTGATACGCATCTAGCCTGTACATCAGTCTCTGGTTATATTAAATAAATATTATATTTGTAACAATGAACCGAGTCTATCATTTATTTGAGAAGGTAGGACTTCATTACCATATTGATGGCAAAAGCACCTACATTGGTGACCCCGACGCTCGGTTCAAAAGAGACTTCACCACATCAAGAAACAATGAGAGTGAATTTTAACGAAGCGTGCAATCATAGAAGCACGGATTTCTTTTTCTCTGCGAGCAACCTTTGTGAAAAACGCTCGCCTTCTCCGTTTCATCGTGGCG
Organism: Acanthacorydalis orientalis; assembly: GCA_034766995.1. NCBI lineage: Eukaryota > Metazoa > Arthropoda > Insecta > Megaloptera > Corydalidae > Acanthacorydalis > Acanthacorydalis orientalis. The sequence goes on from CM068314.1 coordinate 56,561,779, forward strand.
CATCATTTTTTCAGTGCTCTTGGATAAGTACTTTGTGTCTTCGACCTCGAAGCACATGCTCGTCATCGGAGATCAACAGCGAGCAGCCTTGTTTAGGCGCACGCCTTTTTCAACATATAAATCGCTTATCGTTCACCGGTGCGTGTGGATACGTACGTGCAGATTCTTCTCCACGGCACGACGTCACAGCAACCATCGACAGCCAGCAGCTTCTCCAGGGTACCTGCTCTCGTCGGCATTGCAGCTTTCTCGTTGTCGTCGGACCTAGACATCATCGCCTCGCCCAGATCTTCATACAGTATTAAGTATTTATCTTGCGAGCGTGCGTTATCTCTTTGTGTAAAGCGTAATTTGAAACTTTTTCAAATCGTCGATTGTTGTTTTTATCAAAACAATCGATTGTTGTTCATTTTTTTCAAAATTTCTATAATCGAGTAGCTGTTGAAACAATCGGTATTCAAGATTACTCTAACTAATTGTTGATATATTTTTTGATTGAGAATTCTAAAACAGCACAGTCAATATAAATAACAGTCATTTATTCAAGAATATTCGATAACTGATTGTTGTTAATTTTTAATTTCCGTTTATATTGACTGTTGATTATTTAAGAATTTTCAAGAATATTCGATAACTGATTGTTGATAAATTTTGATTATTATGTTAACTGTGCTATTTTAGAATTCTCAATCATTTATTTCAGAATATTCGATAACTGATTGTTGATAATTTTCGATTTTTGTTTATATTTATTGTTCGTTATTTTAGAATTCTCAAGCATATTTATTCAAATATGTTTGATGACTTATTGTTGATAAATGTTAATTACTTATATTAACTGCGCTATTTTAGAATTCTCAAACAGTGATTAAAATATATTCGATATTTTTTTTTTTTTACGAACAAGGACTACTAGACCTTTTGGCGGCAAGTGTTGTAGGACACTATTCTGTATACCGGCTATCCCGGTGGAAAGTTGTGTTAAACCCCGAATTAACGTGATTTAACTGTTTTTGAATGTTTATATAAAAAGGTTTTGATGTATTTACTGCTCTTTTATTACTGAGTAAAAAACACCAATAGTTCAAATATAATTGCTGTATTTATTTATAAATATGAGGAAATAATGCAGTTACAGTATGATTATAACTATCGAAAGAATACAAGTTGAAAATTATACTAAGTGATACAAATGTGCTTCGTTTTTCTATGTTTCAACAACTCGACCGGTTAGTTCGAGTTGTTCGATGCAACTGTTCGTACCGAGAATCTTTATGTATGGTTCCTACAATGTACTTAAGTATACTGAATTAAGTTTAACAATCAATGTTCAAATTACAGAAATATTTGCAATAATGAGTTTAAATTATGTGTCTAATTGTCACAGAATTTATTTATTTAAATGATGATTTATTAACGGCTGAAATAATTGTAAATGTTCCGTTAATTTTTAAAATAATAATTAATCAAAAAGTGTATATAATATACATGTTTGATAATTCTCATTTACATGTGTTTTTTAATGAGTTTATGCAGATGTACTGAACTTTTTTTTTGTAATGAAATGTACGAAATTTTATGAAGGATGAACGTAATTTTAGTAAGTTTCAATATCATTTCCATTTTTTTGCTACGAAACACCCGGGGGATTTGTTAATCTTCATGGCCTTAATCTCCTTGGGGGATGTCCAGTCTATCTTACCAACCATGCTGATGTCCCTTATCCTATTATTGACGCGGATCTTTTATATCATTATGATCTCTTAGTAGATCTACGTGAACGTCGCTTAGTCGACACTACGTCAAAAATCTATTCTCCTGGCATTGTTAAAGTGGTCCCTGTACACTCTGTACATCGTGTATCAGCCAGAAATAGATGCGAGTGCGAGAAAATTCTTTCCGAGTTTCCGGAAATTACTAGATCTGCTAGTAATTCTCCACTTAAATCTCCTAGAGTTTTTCACCATATTGAGACTACCGGTCCTCCGATCTCATGTCGTGCTCGTCGTCTCATTCCAAAGAAGCAAAAATGTGCGAAAAAAGAATTTAAAGCTTGGTTAAAAGCGGGTATTTGTCGACCTTCTTCCAGTTCGTGGGCTAGTCCTATTCATTTAGCTGGGAAAGAAGACGATAATTGGCGCGTATGCGGGGATTGTAGATCCTTAAACGCGGTTACTAAACCGGATAAATATCCGATACCCCACCTGTATGATTGTTCCAGCAATTTACACGGTAAAAAAGTTTACTCTAAACTTGACCTTATCAAAGATTATAACCAAATTCCGGTTCATCCGATGATATTGAAAAGACTGCCTTGATAACTCCCTTTGGACTCTGAATTTATGTACATGACTTTTGGCTTGCGCAATGCCAGTCAAACTTTTCAAAGATATGTTAAACAAAGTCGAGATCACCGAGAGCTTGATTATGTCTATAAAGATAACATTTTGGTACTCTCTGATACCACCGAAGCTTCACCAGCTGGATTTTTATTTGGCACAACACTTCGTTTACCTGGGGAATTCTTTCTCGAAGGTGAATTTACTCCGAATCCTAGGAACTTTATAGAAGAGTTCCGTGAATATATGCGCCAAGTCCGCCCAGTACCGGTAACTCATAATCATAAAAAACGCGCTTTTGTCTTCAAAAACTTACATCAATGTTCTCATGTTTTTATGCGCAACATGGCAGTGAAAACTCTCGAGCGAACTTACTCCGGCCCTTACAAGGTCGTTAACAGGCCGTCCGATCGTGTTTTCGATATCGACTTTAATGGAAAGATTAAAAGTGTCTCGGTTGAACTTCTCAAACCAGCGTACTTTGTCATCTGAGTTGCCAAGATCATCAGATATAATGTAATTTCTAATGAAAATGTACCAAGTCAATCTCTTTCCACAAACTCGTCAAATACTAAAGAGAAAGCCAATGATAAAGCTACAGCCGCGAATATGCCTGTAGAAAATCCTGTGATTGTTCTAAGTTGAAAACTTATGAACGTAAAAAGCGTGCAACTTTTGATCCAAAAATTATTAATTGTTGATATATGATCCAAATATATATAATCCAAAAATTGTTAAGTAGAAATAAGCTATAATTTTAATTTATTTTTTGTATCTGCGATTAAAAAACATTGTAAAACTTTGTATATATAAACTTTATTATAATGTTTGTATAAACTTTGTATAATCTTATATTATAATGTATTTTTGTATTTTTCTGTATGCATTTTATAATCATTATAAAAAATTTTGTTAACAATTTTAACTTTTGTATAACGTTAATACTAAGAGGGGAGTGTGTAGGGATAACCTATCTCCGTCTCTCTCCAACTCAAGAGTGGGGGTAACTCGCCCACTCACATAGCTTGCCTACATGCAAGTCAGAAATGTGAAGATGCTTAACTGATACGCATCTAGCCTGTACATCAGTTTCTGGTTATATTAAATAAATATTATATTTGTAACAATGAACCGATCATTTATTTGAGAAGGTAGGACTCTCATTACCATATTGATGGCAAAAGTACCTACATCATCTTGAATGGCAGATATACCCGCTTCTGTGACTACCGGTTCTTCCACCGGGCCAGGCTAGACGTCGTTCCGTTGAACGGCGCTCGACGCTTCGGCACCGGCTACGAGAGGTGTCGCAGATGTGGGAACAAAAACGAAACACTGGCTCACGTGCTGAATCACTGCAAGGTGCATTCAGCGGCGTGGCAAAAACGCCACGATGACGTCCTGAACAGTCTCGCCCGGGCGTCGAAGGCTGACAGAGGCAGTACCATCGACGTCAACAAGACGGTGAAAGGGGTGAGCGGAGCGCTGAGGCCAGACCTGGTGATCCGGAACGAAACAGCGAAGGAGATCCGGATCGTCGACGTCTGCATCCCGTTCGAAGGAGCAGAGGGTGCCCTTGAGGAGGCGAGGTTGCAGAAAATTCAAAAGTATAACCCAATCGCAACCGAGCTCACCAACCAAGGGTACCACGTAATCGTCGAGGGATTCGCCGTCGGAGCACTAGGAGCCTGGCTGTCATCAAATGAACGAGTGGCGAGACTGCTGGGCATCTTGCAGCGGTACACGGGTACAATGGCGCGGCTCAAGGTCTCGGACACGATCAGATGGAGCCGAGACATATACGTGGAACATCTGACGGGGCTGCGCCAGTACCATTGTAACAAGCAATCGTGCGTAGGGTGACTGACTATCCTAGTGCCTGAAAGTGCGGTCTGAAACAATAATTCAGTGAACAATAAATGTGCGGAACATGATACGCGAGGGTGCAAATAACTGCGCTTGCGTGCAGGCACGTGCAGAACTACAGTCATACACGTGAATATACCTTCCCTTTTGCAGCCTTAGATAGACAATAAGTTATATATAATAATACTACACAAAGCGATATGTCATATCTTAAACCTTGTATACTTTCTTATATAAAAATAAACGACTTTATCTGTTCTTATCAGCTTAATATCTGATACGTCCTGCATTGCAGGACCAGTATATTAAACTGATTTTTGTAAATTGGTGGAGTGCTTTCAGGAGCTTGCTCCACCTCCGCCACGGGTTGGCCTGGTATTGCAGAACCGCCAGGATCGGCCCACATAATTTTAATTCAAACATATACAACGTCCAGTATTACTATTAAAGGATTCTTTACTTATACACTCCTTTTTTTATATCTCAAAAGATGTGTAGCTTAACTGCGAAGGACTCCTTGTTTTCGATTCTACGCACAAACCACCCCTTGAATGCTTTAATCATGTACGTTAAAATCCTTATAAAATACTCACAAAATACAAAAATGTATTAATATACAAATACTAAACTAGATTAACTTGGAGTGTATATTCTGTTTTAGTTCTAATTATTTTAATGTGAAAAAATTCAAAATATAGAAATAGTAACATCACTCATACATACTCTTAAAAGAAAAAGACACAAAATAACACATTGTTCAAACTATTGACATAAATTATCACTCAGGCACATAGTACGAAATAATAAAAATAATACAACTGATTATAACGTGTATATATATATATATATATATATATATATTTACGTTATATATATATATATATATATATATATATATATCATCTTCAGCCCCTGTTAATCCACTGCTGGATAAAGGCCTCTTCCATGATTTTCCATTTTGTTTGATTCAGTGCCTCTCTTTTCCACAGTTTTCCAAGAAAGTTTCTAATATCCTTATCCCATCTTTTCATTGGTATCTTTCTGGGTCTTTTCATATTCCTTGGTTCCCAGTCAATAATTTCTCTTGTCCATCGGTTGTCCTCTCTTCTTGCGATATGTCCCGCCCATTTCCGCTTCAGACTCTTTGCTCTTCTTATTATATCTGTGACTCCTGTTTGTTTTCGTATCCATTCTATTCTCTTTCTATCTCTTCTTATTATTCCCAACATGCATCGTTCCATACTTCGTTGTGTTGTTTGGAGTCTGAACTATTTTGGCGTTAATCACCCATGTTTCGCTGCCGTAGATAAGGGGACTGGTAGTATACATTGATCGAAAACTTTCTTCTTTGAACAGAGTAGGATTGTTAATTTAAATATCGAGGAGTTTCGTCCAAAAGAGCTCCATCCCATTTTTATTCTCCTATTTACTTCTTCAGTGAATGATCCATCTCTGTTGATAAGCTGGCCTAGATAGACATATTTTGTAACTTCTTCTATTCCCGTTCCTTTTATTTCAATTTTCTTCGGACAGACAAACGCATTGAACAGTCCTTTTGTCTTTACATGATTCATGTTGAGGCCGATTTTTTGACTGGCATCGTTTAGTTCTTCTATCCTCTTTTGCAACTCTTCCGGGGTATTTGCGAAAATAACTATATCATCGGCAAACCGGAGATGGCTTTCTTTCGCCCTTTATTTCGATTCCTTTGTCCTGCCAGTCGAGCGATTTGAATACTTCTTCCAAGGCCGCAGTAAACAATTTCGGAGAAATTGCATCTCCCTGTCTTACACCTTTCTCGATTTTTATCTTTCTTGTTTCTTCATGTAACTTCACTGACATCGTTGCTTTTTTATAGATGTTATCTAGCAGCTTGATATATGCATATTACATCTATATATATAAACATTTAAATAACGTATATACATACATTTAATTTACATCGGTAACATTTTAATTCATTTCAAAGATAAAATATGCATACACAAATATAATAAACACGCACACATTAAACAAAATACGTCAGTACTTCATTCAAATGAATATATTTGTTTGCATATACACGACACCCATAGCAAGCATGTACAAATATATAAACTACAAGTAACATAATACATTCATACTACCATAACTGTTAGAATTGGCTTTTGGGATTAATGAGAATGAATAATGATTAACATTTCATATATTACAACAATATTTATTTATATACTAATAATACATTCTCTTTATATTCTTGCGCTACCACATGCGTACACTACAATAAACAGTCGACAACTGCGTGGCTATCATATACGACACCCCAGCATAGATAAAGTGTCTATCTTGTATATAATAATCTTGTATAAATAATCAGTATATAATAACAGTATGCTAAGTGCAAATGTACCCAATACTCAACACGCTTCCTTAAATTTGCATTTTGATACTTTTTATCTTTGGATATTTCAACTAGTTTCCAAGTCTTATTTTTCTTTAAACTTTCCATTTCATTGTCCATAGCTTTGATCCAATTCTTAGACTCATTACTATTAATCGCTTCCTCACAGTTACAAGGTACTGTCGCATCACAATAATTTACATAAACATAATTTATTACAAAATCTTCAGTATACCTTTTATTTGGGCGTTTTTCTCTAGTTGATCTCCTAAGTTCTGTTTTCACAGTTTTATTACTTTTAGTATTTTTAATACCATACTCATCATTATCTTCAGACTGTATGCTTTGGCAACATTCAACATCACTTGCTAAGCTACCATTATCACTAGTATTATCATTACTTGCATTATCTTTGAAATATATAAGCTGACTATTTTCTTCTACTTCATCTACATGTCTTGCATTGATTATTCTGTTATCTACAAGTACTTTGTATCTTACCTCTGTATAGCCTAACAATACTCCCAATTTAGCTTTGTTATCCCATTTAGATTTTCTCAACTGTTCTGGTACTCTAACATAAATTCGACTTCCATACATTCTCAAATTCTTTGCACTTGGTCTTTGATTAAAAAATATTTCATAAGGTGTCTTCTGTTCATATGTGTTAGCTAAAGATCTATTTTTTAAATAAGCTTCAGCTTGAACTACAGCTGGCCAATACTTTTTATCAACTTGTGCTTCGGATAATAAACACCTAGATATATCCATAATTGATCTATTATACCTTTCTGCAACACCATTTAACTCATGAACATAAGTTGGACATGGAATCATTCGAATACCCTTTGCTCTTATGAATTTGTAAATATTGCCATTTAAATATTCTTTGCCATTGTCGCATTTCAAATTTTTGATTCTTTTTCCTGTCAGATTCTTCTACATTAACATAATCAATAAAATAATTATAAACTGCAGACTTTGATGTCAGTGTATAGATTCTAGTATATTTACTCTAATCATCTATAAATGTCAAAAAATATCTTTCACCTCTATATCTCACTGTATTGTGTGGCCCATTCAAGTTTGTATGTACTGTTTCTAAAACTTCTTTAGCATGTCTCCTATTATTTTCGAATGGAAAATTATGCATTTTACTTTTTATACAGGTGGCACATTTCATATATTCAGATTCAATTTCTTTAGGTAATCCTTCCAACAATTAATTTTTACATAAGATATTTAAGTACTTAAAATTTACATGTCCTAGTGTACGGTGCCATTTTTCTTTTAATGTCATATTTCCATTGTAGTAATTTTTAACTGTACTAGAATTTGCTTCTTTACTCTGGTCATAATTTTTAATAAAGCTTGTCATATTACATAGATTTCATTTCTTTCTAGCTATTGCAATTAATCCTCTATTTGGATCATAAATTTTTGAAATATCTCCATGTGAAACTATTTTATTTTTCTCTGTAATTCTTGCGTAACTTAACAAATTTTGCTTCATTTCTTTTACAAAAAATACATTATTTACATTTATCTCACTTTTATCATTAAAAATTTCAAAATCTGTCACTATTTTACCTAATTTAGTCGCTTTCAAAATTCTCCCATCACCTAACCTTACATCAGTTGGTTCTTTCAAAACAATATATTCTGTCAACAATTTTTTATCATTTACAATATGGTCTGTACACCCACTATTCAAAATCCAGTCTATTTGATTGTTACCTGAACTTGCATTACAATTTACCTCAGCTGTATTTGCTTCTGCCTTGAATACGCTACCTGGACCTTGCGATGATGTCCTCTGGTTATCTTGATAACTCGATGATGAATTGGCTGCACCTCCTTAGCTGCATCTGCGCCTGAAGTTTCCTCGTTGATTGCCTTGACCTCGTGACCAACCTTGACTGTATCCGACGCGTCCTCGTTGTCTGGTAGATTTCCTTTGATAACAATCCTTTTGTAAATGTCCGGGTTTTCCACAATTGTAGCAATTTCTTTTGTCTTTGACATGAATGCATTTGACTTGTTTGAAAAGTAAAATAAAACTGAAGAAAATACAAAGTGAAAAGAGTGAAGGCTTTAGAAGAGAAAAATCAAATATTCGACGGCTTTTTCTTCTTCTGGGAGCATTCTTCGGCCTAATGGCTAAGATCAAAGTGTAGATCGCTTCTCGGCTCCTAGTAGCTAAGATCAAAGTGTAGTATCTGTTCTTACCAGCTTAACATCTGGTATGTCTCTCTTCTCTTTATAACACCCGCTCTCGTCCACGTCGCCGTCGCGGAACGCACGCAGGAGCCAGCCGCCGACCCGGCTGGCCGGTTGACGGACAACCAGGTTCGGTGGCTCGGTCTCCTGCGGGAGGCGGCCGATTGGGAGGACTTCGAACGGGCACTGGAGGTCGTCACGCACGAGCTCGCCCGGCTGCGACCGACGCCAGTGGAAGGTCCACGGCACCGACGCTTCCCGAACGCAAGACCTGTTCGGCGGGAGCGTCGGTGTCCGGTAAACGAAGTACCGAACTTCGACCCCGTGGAGGCAGCGAAAATCCAAAAACTATACCGGGTCAACAAGCGTAAGGCGATGGTGCAGATTCTCCGTTCGCTTCTCGGCTCCTTCGAGCTAAGATCAAAGTGTAGTATCTGTTCTTATCAGCTTAATTTCATCATTTTCCTCGCGCGTGAGCCACGGTCGGATCGAGGAGGCAACAACATCCGCCTCCACCAGGACCAGCAGGACAGTCGGGAAAGCCATCGTCGATTACTTGATTTCTCAGTACGTGTCGTGTGTTTCATTTCGTTTTTTTAGTTTTGATTTTTCGTGTTTTTACATCTTAAATATTGGTCGAGCCATCGTTTTCTTACGATAGGTTCGATCAATATTATAGATACGTTTTAAAATCTGTTGTATTACCCACGTAACTTTTTGTTACGTGGTGTAAATTTTTAACGTGTTATTCGTTGTGTTTGTTCGAGACTGTGCAACCTTCTGTTACACAATCTCTTATTTTTACGTGTTAAGTTTTAAAAGGTCACGTCTGTTCTGGAATACGTTCTAGAACATTACGTGGCCTCTTTTAACGTGTGTTTTTTGTTGTTGTGTGTTTAATTTCCTAATTTAAACTGAGAAATCAACTAATCGACGATGGCTACCGGTGGTGCATCGCCTCCGTTATCCCCCGGCAAAGTAAGAATCTATGTAATGGTGCCTTTGCCGGAGGAATTTGCGTGCGAGCTGTGCCACTTCCAACGAGATGTAGTTCGCTGTGCGAGTATAAGAAATGTTTTCAAATACAAATCGCACAGCGACTACAAAAAACATATTAAGAAGACTCACGGGACGCCTGTGTTCATCTTTACCTGCTCGGGCTGTGGACTCAAGGACCCGAGTCTAAAGAAGATTAAGAATCATCAGAAGACTTGCGGCGACGTGGCGCCACAACACCCGGCGCCAACCTCACCGCCGGCCTCTCCCGTATCGGTCGATGCGGCTGCACCGACAATCCCGCAGGGGATCCGCCAAATAGAATCAATTGCTACACGGCGGATCCCCACGAGACGGGCAGTGGTAGCAGCCGCGACCGAAAACAACATCGAGGGAGAGGCTACTACACATCGAGCGATCGGCAGCCGGCAAACACCAACCGAGCCGGCTGCCTTAACGAGTATCGCCTTGCGGTTGAGACGTCGCCAGCAGAGGGTCCCTGAACCGGCTGCAGTTCAACATCATACTCAGCAGCCGGCCACAGCCCCACCGACAACATCTACCGGACGAGCAGTGTTGGCGTCCCAGGGGGTGAGTCTTCGTGGCACAGCTCCTGTTCCATGCATCACGGAGGCTAGCACCAACACCAACATCTCTGCACCACCGGCCGACTGCCCTGCTGGAGCGACGCCGCTGGTAGTACAGGAGGCGCGAGGTTCCCGGACGAGACATCTCGGCGGAGCACCGGAAGCGACATCTCCAGCAGGTGTCCCGCTTCAGGTCGCCGCCAGCCATCATAATTCTAACGAGGCTCCCATCCAGCTGGAGGCTGAACGCCCGGTTGGCGGGGAGCGCCATGCCGTCGCGTGCGCTGGAGATCGAGGTGGCGATCCCAGTGCCCGGGCGACGTCCTCCCAAGACGACGGCGCCGACGAGAGCGTGATTAATCTTATAACACCCGCTCTCGCCGACGTCGCCGTCGCGGAACGCACGCAGGAGCCAGCCGCCGAGCCGGCTGCCCGGTTGACGGACAACCAGGTTCGGTGGCTTGGTCTCCTGCGGGAGGCGGCCGATTGGGAGGGCTTCGAACGGGCACTGGAGATCGTCACGCGCGAGCTCGCCCGGCTGCGACCGACGCCAGTGGAAGGTCCACGGCACCGACGCTTCCCGAACGCAAGACCTGTTCGGCGGGAGCGTCGGCGTCCGGTACACGAAGTACCAAACTTCGACCCCGTGGAGGCAGCGAAAATCCAAAAACTGTACCGGGTCAACAAGCGTAAGGCGATGGTGCAGATTCTCCGTTCCGAGAACGGCACGCCGTACTGCGAGGCGCCCACGGCGGTGGTCGAGGACCACTTCCGTGGGATGTTTGCCGAACGGGACCGGGAGGAGGTGGAGATGCCCGATCTCGTTCGGCAGGCGTTCAACCGCCCGCAGTGCGACGTGGCCGAGGATTCTTTTGTTGAAGAATTCTCGGCGGAATCTGTACTTCGCCGGTTGGCCCGGACGAAGGACACCGCCCCGGGAAGAGACGGAATTAAATATTCTTTCTTGAAACGTCTCGACCCGGGGTGTGCTGTATTAACATATATTTTCAATCGCTGCCTCCACGAGGAGAGGACTCCACTGGCGTGGGCCGACACCCGGACGGTGCTCGTGCACAAAAAGGGTAGCCGTGACGATTTGGACAACTGGAGGCCGCTCACGCTCGGTGGCACGATGTCCAAGTTGTATGCTGGGGTCCTGGCTGACAGGGTGGCTTCGTGGGCGAAGACAACGGGGAACATTTCGCCAGTGCAGAAAGGGTTCCTGGAGCACGAGGGGTGTTACGAACACAACTTCGTGGTCCAGAGTGCCCTTGATGACGCACGTCGTGAGGGCAGACAGATCGTGTTGGCATGGCTTGACCTTGCCAACGCGTTCGGGTCCGTTCCTCACGGTCACATACGGCGGGTGCTTTCCCTGTTGAATTTGCCCAGGAAGCTGCAGAGTGTGGTTGCCGAACTTTACTCCCGGGCTTTCACCACGGTTCGGACATCGACTGGGGAGACCCAGCCGATTCCGATCCGTGCCGGGGTAAAGCAAGGCTGCCCGCTCTCCCCCATGCTGTTCAACTTGGCCATCGAGCCTCTGGTGAGGGCGGCTCTCAGTATGTCTGGGTCGCACGGCTACCAACTATTCGAACATCATTTCTCGATCCTGGCATACGCTGACGACGTGGTGCTCCTCGCCAAGGACCCCTCGTCCATGCAATCTCTGCTGGACGAGGTGGGCGCGGCCGCCACCTGGATGGGCATTAAGTTTAACGCCTCCAAATGCGCCTCGCTTCACGTCGACTGCCGGCGCAAGAGGAAAGCATGCGACACCCGATTCACGCTCCTGGGAGACCGGTTGGAAGCTCTGCAGGAGGGAGACCATTATGAACATCTTGGTGTACCCACTGGGTTCCGCGTAACCCAGACCCCCCTAGAAACTATTAACAACATTAGGGGGGACGTTATGCGGGTACACCACTCCCTCCTGGCCCCCTGGCAAAAATTAGAGGCCCTAAATATGTTCATCCTTTCTCGTCTTGACTTCGCGCTCCGTGGGTGTAATATCCGAAAGGGTCCCCTCACGGAGCTCGATAAGATCATTCGAAGCAAGGCGAAGAAATGGATGAACTTACCGCAGAGGGCCTCCGCTGATATTTTATACATAACATCGTACCAGGGGGGTGCAAATTTACTCCAACTCGGTGACTCCGCGGACGTGAGCCGGGTGGTGCATGCTTTCCGCCTACTGTCCTGTCCAGACGAAGTGGTCAGGACGGTGGCTTGGGCCGGCCTTCGGCGTGCAGCGAGGCGGAAAATTGGAGGCGAGCCCGACAATTCTATTCTGGCGGCGTACCTGAGCGGGTCACTGGAGGGTGCTCTGGGGCGTGACGGTGGGGATGTTTCGAGCCTATGGACCCAGGCTCGAAACGCCTGCCGCCGCCTCAGAGCCAAGCTGGATGTCAGCTTCCGGTGGTCCGACGACACAGCGGACATGTCGGTCGTCATCGGCCGCCCTGGACAGGTGCCGGATCGTGTGGTGGTCCCGGAGGCGTCGCGGGCTTTTGCACTTCGTTCGTTGAGAGCGGCCGTCCGAGCATATCACCATCGTCGCCTCGTCGGCCTTCGCGACCAAGGCAAGGTGATCGAGACTACCGGAAAGACACCGATCTCCAACCACTTTCTGCTGAATGGAAAGTACACGCGGTTCTGCGAGTACCGTTTTATCCACCGTGCTCGGCTCGACGTCGTGCCACTTAATGGCACGCGCCGATTCGGGCACGGGGATAAACGGTGCCGACGATGCGGCTACGCCAATGAGACGTTGCCGCACGTCCTTAACCACTGTACGGTCCATTCGGCAGCATGGCAGCACCGACATAACAACGTACAGAACCGTCTGTCGCGTGCTGCCAAAGTGGGCGGACCCATTTCCATCCGGGTCAATAAGGAGGTTCCGGGAGTCTACAGTCGCCTTCGTCCTGACATCGTGAGGATCGACGAGACGACGAGGAGGATAACGATCGTCGACGTGTGCATCCCATTCGAGGGATGTCGTGACGCCCTGGAGGGGGCTCGGCAGCAGAAAATAGCCAAGTATAGCGGTCTTGCTGCCCAGCTTACCCTGCAGGGTTTCACGGTGTCTGTGGATGCATTCGTCGTCGGTTCGCTCGGCGGTTGGCTTTCATCGAACGACAAGGTCGCGGCGTCCCTGGGCATCGCACCCCGGTACCTGTCCACGATGGCTAAGCTGATGGTGGCCGACACGATCCGCTGGTCCCGAGATGTTTACATCGAACATGTGTCCGGGGTCCGGCAATATCATCCGCCGGACAATACCCAGCCTCCACCAGCGGCAGCGCCGACCCTGGCCCAACACCTAGCCGAGGAGGCAGCTGAATAGGAACAATGTCTTGTTTTTAATGTGTTTTTATTATTGTGTAACATTTTAAAGTTTTCTTTTAACATGTTATGATATTTTATTTTTTTTAGTATTCTACACTTTGATCTGCGATATTTTATTAAGTTTTGTATTCTCGTTTTTTTTGTATTAATATTTAATAAAAATTACTTAATCTGTTCTTACCAGCTTAACATCTGGTATGTCTCTCTTCTCGGCTCGCTTCTCGGCTCGATGAGCTAAGATCAAATTGAAATTGACGGACAACCAGGTTCGGTTGACGGACAACCAGGTTCGGTGGCTCGGTCTCCTGCGGAAGGCGGCCGATTGGGAGGACTTCGAACGGGCACTGGAGATCGTCACGCACGAGCTCGCCCGGCTGCGACCGACGCCAGTGAAAGGTCCACGGCACCAACGCTTCCCGAACGCAAGACCTGTTCGGCGGGAGCGTCGGCGTCCGGTACACGATGTACCGAACTTCGGCCCCGTGGAGGCAGCGAAAATCCAAAAACTGTACCGGGTCAACAAGCGTAAGGCGATGGTGAAGATTCTCCGTTCCGAGAACGGCACGCCGTACTGCGAGGCGCCCACGGCGGTGGTCGAGGACCACTTCCGTGGGATGTTTGCCGAACGGGACCGGGAGGAGGTGGAGATGCCCGATCTCGTTCGGCAGGCGTTTAACCGCCCGCAGTGCGACGTGGCCGAGGATTCCTTCGTTGAAGAATTCTCGGCGGAATCTGTACTTCGCCGGTTGGCCCGGACGAAGGACACCGCCCCGGGAAGAGACGGAATTAAATATTCTTTCTTGAAACGTCTCGACCCGGGGTGTGTTGTACTAACATATATTTTCAATCGCTGCCTCCACGAGGAGAGGACTCCACTGGCGTGGGCCGACACCCGGACGGTGCTCGTGCACAAAAAGGGTAGCCGTGACGATTTGGACAACTGGAGGCCGCTCACGCTCGGTGGCACGATGTCCAAGTTGTATGCTGGGGTCCTGGCTGACAGGGTGGCTTCGTGGGCGAAGACAACGGGGAACATTTCGCCAGTGCAGAAAGGGTTCCTGGAGCACGAGGGGTGTTACGAACACAACTTCGTGGTCCAGAGTGCCCTTGATGACGCACGCCGTGAGGGCAGACAGATCGTGCTGGCATGGCTTGACCTTGCCAACGCGTTCGGGTCCGTTCCTCACGGCCACATACGGCGGGTGCTTTCCCTGTTGAATTTGCCCAGGAAGCTGCAGAGTGTGGTTGCCGAACTTTACTCCCGGGCTTTTACCACGGTTCGGACATCGAATGGGGAGACCCAGCCGATTCCGATCCGTGCCGGGGTAAAGCAAGGCTGCCCGCTCTCCCCCATGCTATTCAACTTGGCCATCGAGCCGCTGGTGAGGGCGGCCCTCGGTATGTCCGGGTCGCACGGCTACCAACTATTTGAACATCATTTCTCGATCCTGGCGTACGCCGACGACGTGGTGCTCCTCGCCAAGGACCCCTCGTCCATGCAATCATTGCTGGACGAGGTGGGCGCGGCCGCCACCTGGATGGGCATCAAGTTTAACGCCTCCAAATGCGCCTCGCTTCACGTCGACTGCCGGCGCAAGAGGAAGGCATGTGACACCCGATTCACGCTCCTGGGAGACCGGTTGGAAGCTCTGCAGGAGGGAGACCATTATGAACATCTTGGTGTACCCACTGGGTTCCGCGTAACCCAGACCCCCCTAGAAACTATTAACAACATTAGGGGGGACGTTATGCGGGTACACCACTCCCTCCTGGCCCCCTGGCAAAAATTAGAGGCCCTAAATATGTTCATCCTTTCTCGTCTTGACTTCGCGCTCCGTGGGTGTAATATCCGAAAGGGTCCCCTCACGGAGCTCGATAAGATCATTCGAAGCAAGGCGAAGAAATGGATGAACTTACCGCAGAGGGCCTCCGCTGATATTCTTTACATAACATCGTACCAGGGGGGTGCAAATTTGCTCCAACTGGGTGACTCCGCGGACGTGAGCCGGGTGGTGCATGCTTTCCGCCTACTGTCCTGCCCAGATGAAGTGGTCAGGACAGTGGCTTGGGCCGGCCTTCGGCGTGCAGCGAGGCGGAAAATTGGAGGCGAGCCCGACAATTCTATGCTGGCGGCGTACCTGAGCGGGTCACTGGAGGGTGCTCTGGGGCGTGACGGTGGGGATGTTTCGAGCCTATGGACCCAGGCTCGAAACGCCTGCCGCCGCCTCAGAGCCAAGCTGGATGTCAGCTTCCGGTGGTCCGACGACACAGCGGACATGTCGGTCGTCATCGGCCGCCCTGGACAGGTGCCGGATCGTGTGGTGGTCCCGGAGGCGTCGCGGGCTTTTGCACTTCGTTCGTTGAGAGCGGCCGTCCGAGCATATCACCATCGTCGCCTCGTCGGCCTTCGCGACCAAGGCAAGGTGATCGAGACTACCGGAAAGACACCGATCTCCAACCACTTTCTGCTGAATGGAAAGTACACGCGGTTCTGCGAGTACCGTTTTATCCACCGCGCTCGGCTCGACGTCGTGCCACTTAATGGCACGCGCCGATTCGGGCACGGGGATAAACGGTGCCGACGTTGCGGCTACGCCAATGAGACGTTGCCGCACGTCCTCAACCACTGTACGGTCCATTCGGCAGCATGGCAACACCGACATAACAACGTACAGAACCGTCTGTCGCGTGCTGCCAAAGTGGGCGGACCCATTTCCATCCGGGTCAATAAGGAGGTTCCGGGAGTCGACAGTCGCCTTCGTCCTGACATCGTGAGGATCGACGAGACGACGAGGAGGATAACGATCGTCGACGTGTGCATCCCATTCGAGGGATGTCGTGACGCCCTGGAGGGGGCTCGGCAGCAGAAAATAGCCAAGTATAGCGGTCTTGCTGCCCAGCTTACCCTGCAGGGTTTCACGGTGTCTGTGGATGCATTCGTCGTCGGTTCGCTCGGCGGTTGGCTGTCATCGAACGACAAGGTCGCGGCGTCCCTGGGCATCGCACCCCGGTACCTGTCCACGATGGCTAAGCTGATGGTGGCCGACACGATCCGCTGGTCACGAGATGTCTACATCGAACATGTGTCCGGGGTCCGGCAATATCATCCGCCGGACACTACCCCGCCTCCACCAGCGGCAGCGCCGACCCTGGCCCCACATCATAGCGAGGAATCAGCAGCTGCTTAAGAACAATGATTTTTAACTTGTTTTTTCATGTATAATGTTTTAAAAATTTCTTTTAATATGTTATGTTATTAATTTTTTAAAACTACACTTTGATCTGCGAAATTTCTATTAAGTTATATATTATTATTTTGTAAACATTATTATTTCTAATAAAAATTGCTTAATCTGTTCTTACCAGCTTAACATCTGGTATGTCTCTCTTCTCGGCTCGCTTCTCGGCTCGAGTAGCTAAGATCAAAGTGTAGTATCTGTTCTTAATAATTAAAATAATTAATTAAATAAAAATTGCTTTATCTGTTCTGCCGCTGGAAGATCAGGAGGCGCGAGGTTCCCGGACTAGACATCTCGCTTCTCGGCTCCTTCGAGCTAAGATCAAAGTGTAGTATCTGTTCTTATCAGCTTAATTTCATCTTTTTCCTCGCGCGTGAGCCACGGTCGGATCCTGGAGGTAACAACATCCGCCTCCACCAGGACCAGCAGGACAGTCGGGAAAGCCATCGTCGGTTACTTGATTTCTCAGTACGTGTTCGTGTGTTTCATTCTCTTTCTTTTTTCTTCTATTTTTGTTCTTTTTATATATCTTAAATATTGGTCGACCCATCGTAATTTTCGATAGGTTCGATCAATATCATAGATTTGTTTTAAATTCTTTTGTATTGCCCACGTAACTCTTGTTACGTGGTGTAAATTTTAACGTGTGATTCGTCGTGTTCGTCTGAGATTGTGTAACCTTCAGTTACACAATCTCTTAGTTTTATTTGTTAAGTTTTAAAAGGTCACGTCTGCTCTAAAATATATTTTAGAACATTACGTGGCCTCTTTTAACGTGTTCTTTTATTGTTTTGTGTTTAATTTTTCTTAATTTAAACTGAGAAATCCACTAACCGACGATGGCCACCGGTGGTGCATCGCCTCCGTTATCCCCCGGCAAAGTAAGAATATATGTTACGGTGCCTTTGCCGGAGGAATTCGCGTGTGAGCTGTGCCACTCTGTACGGAATGTAGTTCGCTGTGCGGGTATTAGAAACTCTTTCATATACAAATCGCACAGCGACTACAAGAAACACATCAAGAAGACTCACGGGACGCCTGTTTTCATCTTTACCTGCTCGGGCTGTGGACTCAAGGACCCGAGTCTGAAGAGGATGAAGATCCATCATAAGACCTGCGGCGACGTGGCGCCACAACATCCGGCGCCAACCTCACCGCCAGCCTCTCCCGTATCGGTCGTCACGGCTGCCCCGACAATCCCGCAGGGGATCCACCACCTAAAATCTATTGATACATGGTGGATCCCCACGAGACGGGCAGGGGAAGCAGCCGCGACCGAAATCACCATCGAGGGAGAGGCTTCTACACAGCTAGCGATCGGCAGCCGGCAAACAACACCCGAGCCGGCTGCCTCGACGAGTATCGCCTCGCGGTCGAGACGTCGCCAGCAGAGGGTCCCTGAACCGGCTGCCGTTCAACATCCTACTCAGCAGCCGGCCACAGCCCCACCGACAACATCGACCGGACGAGCAGTGTTGGCGTCCCAGGAGGCGAGTCTTCGTGGCACAGCTCTTGTTTCACGCATCACGGAGGCCAGCACCGACAACACCATCACTGCCCCACCGGCCGATTGCCCTGCTGGAGCGACGCCGCTGGAAGATCAGGAGGCGCGAGGTTCCCGGACTAGACATCTCGGCGGAGCACCGGAAGCGACATCGGCAGCAGGTGTCCCGCTTCGGGTCGCCGCCAGCCATCATAACACCATCGAGGCTCCCATCCAGCTGGAGGCTGAACGCCCGGTTGGCGGGGAGCGCCATGCCGTCGCGTGCGCTGGTGATCGAGGTGGCGATCACAGTGCCCGGGCGACGTCCTCCCAAGACGACGGCGCCGGCGAGAGCGTGATTGATTTTATAACACCCGCTCTCGCCGACGTCGCCGTCGCGGAACGCACGCAGGAGCCAGCCGCCGACCCGGCTGCCCGGTTGACGGACAACCAGGTTCGGTGGCTCGGTCTCCTGCGGGAGGCGGCCGATTGGGAGGACTTCGAACGGGCACTGGAGATCGTCACGCACGAGCTCGCCCGGCTGCGACCGACGCCAGTGGAAGGTCCACGGCACCGACGCTTCCCGAACGCAAGACCTGTTCGGCGGGAGCGTCGGCGTCCGGTACACGATGTACCGAACTTCGACCCCGTGGAGGCAGCGAAAATCCAAAAACTGTACCGGGTCAACAAGCGTAAGGCGATGGTGCAGATTCTCCGTTCCGAGAACGGCACGCCGTACTGCGAGGCGCCCACGGCGGTGGTCGAGGACCACTTCCGTGGGATGTTTGCCGAACGGGACCGGGAGGAGGTGGAGATGCCCGATCTCGTTCGGCAGGCGTTTAACCGCCCGCAGTGCGACGTGGCCGAGGATTCCTTCGTTGAAGAATTCTCGGCGGAATCTGTACTTCGCCGGTTGGCCCGGACGAAGGACACCGCCCCGGGAAGAGACGGAATTAAATATTCTTTCTTGAAACGTCTCGACCCGGGGTGTGCTGTATTAACATATATTTTCAATCGCTGCCTCCACGAGGAGAGGACTCCACTGGCGTGGGCCGACACCCGGACGGTGCTCGTGCACAAAAAGGGTAGCCGTGACGATTTGGACAACTGGAGGCCGCTCACGCTCGGTGGCACGATGTCCAAGTTGTATGCTGGGGTCCTGGCTGACAGGGTGGCTTCGTGGGCGAAGACAACGGGGAACATTTCGCCAGTGCAGAAAGGGTTCCTGGAGCACGAGGGGTGTTACGAACACAACTTCGTGGTCCAGAGTGCCCTTGATGACGCACGTCGTGAGGGCAGACAGATCGTGCTGGCATGGCTTGACCTTGCCAACGCGTTCGGGTCTGTTCCTCACGGCCACATACGGCGGGTGCTTTCCCTGTTGAACTTGCCCAGGAAGCTGCAGGGTGTGGTTGCCGAACTTTACTCCCGGGCTTTTACCACGGTTCGGACATCGACTGGGGAGACCCAGCCGATTCCGATCCGTGCCGGGGTAAAGCAAGGCTGCCCGCTCTCCCCCATGCTGTTCAATTTGGCCATCGAGCCTCTGGTGAGGGCGGCCCTCGGTATGTCCGGGTCGCACGGCTACCAATTATTTGATCATCATTTCTCGATCCTGGCGTACGCCGACGACGTGGTGCTCCTCGCCAAGGACCCCTCGTCCATGCAATCATTGCTGGACGAGGTGGGCGCGGCCGCCACCTGGATGGGTATCAAGTTCAACGCCTCCAAATGCGCCTCGCTTCACGTCGACTGCCGGCGCAAGAGGAAAGCGTGTGACACACGATTCACGCTCCTGGGAGACCGGTTGGAAGCTTTACAGGAGGGAGATTATTACGAACATCTTGGTGTACCCACTGGGTTCCGCGTAACCCAGACCCCCCTAGAAACTATTAACAACATTAGGGGGGACGTTATGCGGGTACACCACTCCCTCCTGGCCCCCTGGCAAAAATTAGAGGCCCTAAATATGTTCATCCTTTCTCGTCTTGACTTCGCGCTCCGTGGGTGTAATATCCGAAAGGGTCCCCTAACGGAGCTCGATAAGATCATTCGAAGCAAGGCGAAGAAATGGATGAACCTACCGCAGAGGGCCTCAGCAGATATTTTATATATAACATCTTACCAGGGGGGTGCTAACTTGCTCCAACTCGGTGACTCCGCGGACGTGAGCCGGGTGGTGCACGCTTTCCGCCTACTGTCCTGCCCAGACGAAGTGGTCAGGACAGTGGCTTGGGCCGGCCTTCGGCGTGCAGCGAGGCGGAAGATTGGAGGCGAGCCTGATAATTTCATGCTGGCGGCGTACCTGAGCGGGTCACTGGAGGGTGCTCTGGGGCGTGACGGTGGGGATGTTTCGAGCCTATGGACCCAGGCTCGAAACGCCTGCCGCCGCCTCAGAGCCAAGCTGGATGTCAGCTTCCGGTGGTCCGACGACACGGCGGACATGTCGGTCGTCATCGGCCGCCCGGGACAGGTGCCGGATCGTGTGGTGGTCCCGGAGGCGTCGCGGGCCTTTGCACTTCGCTCGTTGAGAGCCGCCGTCCGAGCATATCACCATCGTCGCCTCATCGGCCTACGTGATCAGGGCAAGGTGATCGAGACGACCGGAAAGACATCGATCTCCAACCACTTTCTGCTGAATGGAAAGTACACGCGGTTCTGTGAGTACCGTTTTATCCACCGCGCTCGGCTCGACGTCGTGCCACTTAACGGCACGCGCCGATTCGGGCACGGGGATAAACGGTGCCGACGTTGCGGCTACGCCAACGAGACGTTGCCGCACGTCCTTAACCACTGTACGGTCCATTCGGCAGCATGGCAGCACCGACATAACAACGTACAGGACCGTCTGTCGCGTGCTGCCAAAGTGGGTGGACCCATTTCCATCCGGGTCAATAAGGAGGTTCCGGGAGTCGACAGTCGCCTTCGTCCTGACATTGTGAGGATCGACGAGACGACGAGGAGGATAACGATCGTCGACGTGTGCATTCCATTCGAGGGATGTCGTGACGCCCTGGAGGGGGCTCGGCAGCAGAAAATAGCCAAGTATAGCGGTCTTGCTGCCCAGCTCACCCTGCAGGGTTTCACGGTGTCCGTGGATGCATTCGTCGTCGGTTCGCTCGGCGGTTGGCTTTCATCCAACGACAAGGTCGCGGCGTCCCTGGGCATCGCACCCCGGTACCTGTCCACGATGGCTAAGCTGATGGTGGCCGACACGATCCGCTGGTCACGAGATGTCTACATCGAACATGTGTCCGGGGTCCGGCAATATCATCCGCCGGACAATACCCAGCCTCCACCAGCGGCAGCGCCGACCCTGGCCCAAGATCTTGCCGAGGATACAGCTGTCTAAGAGCAATGTTTTTAATATGTTCTCGTTATTGTGTAACATTTTAAATTTTTATTTTAACATGTTATGATATTTTGTTTTATTTTTATTCTACGCTTTGATCTGCGATATTTTATTAAGTTTTGTATTCTTGTTTTGTATTATTTTCTAATAAAAATTGCTTAATCTGTTCTTAATAATTAAAATAATTAATTAAATAAAAATTGCTTTATCTGTTCTGCCGCTGGAAGATCAGGAGGCGCGAGGTTCCCGGACTAGACATCTCGGCGGAGCACCGGAAGCGACATCTGTAGCAGGTGTCCCGCTTCAGGTCGCCGCCAGCCATCATAACACCATCGAGGCTCCCATCCAGCTGGAGGCTGAACGCCCGGTTGGCGGGGAGCGCCATGCCGTCGCGTGCGCTGGTGATCGAGGTGGCGATCACAGTGCCCGGGCGACGTCCTCCCAAGACGACGGCGCCGGCGAGAGCGTGATTGATTTTATAACACCCGCTCTCGCCGACGTCGCCGTCGCGGAACGCACGCAGGAGCCAGCCGCCGACCCGGCTGCCCGGTTGACGGACAACCAGGTTCGGTGGTTCGGTCTCCTGCGGGAGGCGGCCGATTGGGAGGACTTCGAACGGGCACTGGAGGTCGTCACGCACGAGCTCGCCCGGCTGCGACCGACGCCAGTGGAAGGTCCACGGCACCGACGCTTCCCGAACGCAAGACCTGTTCGGCGGGAGCGTCGGCGTCCGGTAAACGAGGTACCGAACTTCGTCCCCGTGGAGGCAGCGAAAATCCAAAAACTGTACCGGGTCAACAAGCGTAAGGCGATGGTGCAGATTCTCCGTTCCGAGAACGGCACGCCGTACTGCGAGGCGCCCACGGCGGTGGTCGAGGACCACTTCCGTGGGATGTTTGCCGAACGGGACCGGGAGGAGGTGGAGATGCCCGATCTCGTTCGGCAGGCGTTTAACCGCCCGCAGTGCGACGTGGCCGAGGATTCCTTCGTTGAAGAATTCTCGGCGGAATCTGTACTTCGCCGGTTGGCCCGGACGAAGGACACCGCCCCGGGAAGAGACGGAATTAAATATTCTTTCTTGAAACGTCTCGACCCGGGGTGTGTTGTACTAACATATATTTTCAATCGCTGCCTCCACGAGGAGAGGACTCCACTGGCGTGGGCCGACACCCGGACGGTGCTCGTGCACAAAAAGGGTAGCCGTGACGATTTGGACAACTGGAGGCCGCTCACGCTCGGTGGCACGATGTCCAAGTTGTATGCTGGGGTCCTGGCTGACAGGGTGGCTTCGTGGGCGAAGACAACGGGGAACATTTCGCCAGTGCAGAAAGGGTTCCTGGAGCACGAGGGGTGTTACGAACACAACTTCGTGGTCCAGAGTGCCCTTGATGACGCACGCCGTGAGGGCAGACAGATCGTGCTGGCATGGCTTGACCTTGCCAACGCGTTCGGGTCCGTTCCTCACGGCCACATACGGCGGGTGCTTTCCCTGTTGAATTTGCCCAGGAAGCTGCAGAGTGTGGTTGCCGAACTTTACTCCCGGGCTTTTACCACGGTTCGGACATCGAATGGGGAGACCCAGCCGATTCCGATCCGTGCCGGGGTAAAGCAAGGCTGCCCGCTCTCCCCCATGCTATTCAACTTGGCCATCGAGCCGCTGGTGAGGGCGGCCCTCGGTATGTCCGGGTCGCACGGCTACCAACTATTTGAACATCATTTCTCGATCCTGGCGTACGCCGACGACGTGGTGCTCCTCGCCAAGGACCCCTCGTCCATGCAATCATTGCTGGACGAGGTGGGCGCGGCCGCCACCTGGATGGGCATCAAGTTTAACGCCTCCAAATGCGCCTCGCTTCACGTCGACTGCCGGCGCAAGAGAAAGGCATGCGACACCCGATTCACGCTCCTGGGAGACCGGTTGGAAGCTCTGCAGGAGGGAGACCATTATGAACATCTTGGTGTACCCACTGGGTTCCGCGTAACTCAGACCCCCCTAGAAACTATTAATAACATTAGGGGGGACGTTATGCGGGTACACCACTCCCTCCTGGCCCCCTGGCAAAAATTAGAGGCCCTAAATATGTTCATCCTTTCTCGTCTTGACTTCGCGCTCCGTGGGTGTAATATCCGAAAGGGTCCCCTCACGGAGCTCGATAAGATCATTCGAAGCAAGGCGAAGAAATGGATGAACTTACCGCAGAGGGCCTCCGCTGATATTCTTTACATAACATCGTACCAGGGGGGTGCAAATTTGCTCCAACTGGGTGACTCCGCGGACGTGAGCCGGGTGGTGCATGCTTTCCGCCTACTGTCCTGCCCAGATGAAGTGGTCAGGACAGTGGCTTGGGCCGGCCTTCGGCGTGCAGCGAGGCGGAAAATTGGAGGCGAGCCCGACAATTCTATGCTGGCGGCGTACCTGAGCGGGTCACTGGAGGGTGCTCTGGGGCGTGACGGTGGGGATGTTTCGAGCCTATGGACCCAGGCTCGAAACGCCTGCCGCCGCCTCAGAGCCAAGCTGGATGTCAGCTTCCGGTGGTCCGACGACACAGCGGACATGTCGGTCGTCATCGGCCGCCCTGGACAGGTGCCGGATCGTGTGGTGGTCCCGGAGGCGTCGCGGGCTTTTGCACTTCGTTCGTTGAGAGCGGCCGTCCGAGCATATCACCATCGTCGCCTCGTCGGCCTTCGCGACCAAGGCAAGGTGATCGAGACTACCGGAAAGACACCGATCTCCAACCACTTTCTGCTGAATGGAAAGTACACGCGGTTCTGCGAGTACCGTTTTATCCACCGCGCTCGGCTCGACGTCGTGCCACTTAATGGCACGCGCCGATTCGGGCACGGGGATAAACGGTGCCGACGTTGCGGCTACGCCAATGAGACGTTGCCGCACGTCCTCAACCACTGTACGGTCCATTCGGCAGCATGGCAACACCGACATAACAACGTACAGAACCGTCTGTCGCGTGCTGCCAAAGTGGGTGGACCCATTTCCATCCGGGTCAATAAGGAGGTTCCGGGAGTCGACAGTCGCCTTCGTCCTGACATCGTGAGGATCGACGAGACGACGAGGAGGATAACGATCGTCGACGTGTGCATCCCGTTCGAGGGATGCCGTGACGCCCTGGAGGGGGCTCGGCAGCAGAAAATAGCCAAGTATAGCGGTCTTGCTGCCCAGCTTACCCTGCAGGGTTTCACGGTGTCCGTGGATGCATTCGTCGTCGGTTCGCTCGGCGGTTGGCTTTCATCGAACGACAAGGTCGCGGCGTCCCTGGGCATCGCACCCCGGTACCTGTCCACGATGGCTAAGCTGATGGTGGCCGACACGATCCGCTGGTCACGAGATGTCTATATCGAACACGTGTCCGGGGTCCGGCAATATCATCTGCCGGACAACACCTAGCCTCCACCAGCGGCAGCGCCGACCCTGCCTCAACATCTTGCCGAACAAGCTGTATAAGAACACTGATTTTTTTTTTTATTTTATTGTTTTAAATGTCCTATTGGCTTTTAATGTTTGTCATTTTTAATTATCATCTACACTTTGATCTGCGACATTTTGTACTATGCTCTGTATTTCTTTTGTAACAATTAATACCTAAATAAAAATTGCTTTATCTGTTCTTATCAGCTTAATTTCATCTTTTTCCTCGCGCGTGAGCCACGGTCGGATCCTGGAGGTAACAACATCCGCCTCCACCAGGACCAGCAGGACAGTCGGGCAAGCCATCGTCGGTTACTTGATTTCTCAGTACGTGTTCGTGTGTTTCATTCTCTTTCTTTTTTTTCTATTTTTGTTTTTTTTATATATCTTAAATATTGGTCGAGCCATCGTAATTTTCGATAGGTTCGATCAATATTATAGATTTGTTTTAAATTCTTTCGTATTGCCCACGTAACTCTTGTTACGTGGTGTGAATTTTAACGTGTGATTCGTCGTGTTCGTCTGAGATTGTGTAACCTTCAGTTACACAATCTCCTAGTTTTATTTGTTAAGTTTTAAAAGGTCACATCTGCTCTAAAATATATTTTAGAACATTACGTGGCCTCTTTTAACGTGTTCTTTTATTGTTTTGTGTTTAATTTTTCTTAATTTAAACTGAGAAATCCACTAACCGACGATGGCCACCGGTGGTGCATCGCCTCCGTTATCCCCCGGCAAAGTAAGAATATATGTTACGGTGCCTTTGCCGGAGGAATTTGCGTGTGAGCTGTGCCACTCTGTACGGAATGTAGTTCGCTGTGCGGGTATTAGAAACTCTTTCATATACAAATCGCACAGCGACTACAAGAAGCACATCAAGAAGACTCATGGGACGCCCGTTTTCATCTTTACCTGCTCGGGCTGTGGACTCAAGGACCCGAGTCTGAAGAGGATGAAGGTCCATCATAAGACCTGCGGCGACGTGGCGCCACAACATCCGGCGCCAACCTCACCGCCAGCCTCTCCCGTATCGGTCGTCACGGCTGCCCCGACAATCCCGCAGGGGATCCGCCACCTAAAATCTATTGATACATGGCGGATCCCCACGAGACGGGCAGGGGAAGCAGCCGCGACCGAAATCACCATCGAGGGAGAGGCTTCTACACAGCTAGCGATCGGCAGCCGGCAAACAACACCCGAGCCGGCTGCCTCGACGAGTATCGCCTCGCGGTCGAGACGTCGCCAGCAGAGGGTCCCTGAACCGGCTGCCGTTCAACATCCTACTCAGCAGCCGGCCACAGCCCCACCGACAACATCGACCGGACGAGCAGTGTTGGCGTCCCAGGAGGCGAGTCTTCGTGGCACAGCTCTTGTTTCACGCATAACGGAGGCCAGCACCGACACCACCATCACTGCCCCACCGGCCGATTGCCCTGCTGGAGCGACGCCGCTGGAAGATCAGGAGGCGCGAGGTTCCCGGACTAGACATCTCGGCGGAGCACCGGAAGCGACATCTGCAGCAGGTGTCCCGCTTCAGGTCGCCGCCAGCCATCATAACACCATCGAGGCTCCCATCCAGCTGGAGGCTGAACGCCCAGTTGGCGGGGAGCGCCATGCCGTCGCGCGGGATGGTGATCGAGGTGGCGATCACAGTGCCCGGGCGACGTCCTCCCAAGACGACGGCGCCGACGAGAGCGTGATTGATTTTATAACACCCGCTCTCGTCCACGTCGCCGTCGCGGAACGCACGCAGGAGCCAGCCGCCGACCCGGCTGGCCGGTTGACGGACAACCAGGTTCTGTGGCTCGGTCTCCTGCGGGAGGCGGCCGATTGGGAGGACTTCGAACGGGCACTGGAGGTCGTCACGCACGAGCTCGCCCGGCTGCGACCGACGCCAGTGGAAGGTCCACGGCACCGACGCTTCCCGAACGCAAGACCTGTTCGGCGGGAGCGTCGGTGTCCGGTAAACGAAGTACCGAACTTCGACCCCGTGGAGGCAGCGAAAATCCAAAAACTGTACCGGGTCAACAAGCGTAAGGCGACGGTGCGGGCTTTTGTACGTACAGAACCGTCTGTCGCGTGCTGCCAAAGTGGGCGGACCCATTTCCATCCGGGTCAATAAGGAGGTTCCGGGAGTCGACAGTCGCCTTCGTCCTGACATCGTGAGGATCGACGAGACGACGAGGAGGATAACGATCGTCGACGTGTGCATCCCATTCGAGGGATGTCGTGACGCCCTGGAGGGGGCTCGGCAGCAGAAAATAGCCAAGTATAGCGGTCTTGCTGCCCAGCTTACCCTGCAGGGTTTCACGGTGTCTGTGGATGCATTCGTCGTCGGTTCGCTCGGCGGTTGGCTTTCATCGAACGACAAGGTCGCGGCGTCCCTGGGCATCGCACCCCGGTACCTGTCCACGATGGCTAAGCTGATGGTGGCCGACACGATCCGCTGGTCCCGAGATGTTTACATCGAACATGTGTCCGGGGTCCGGCAATATCATCCGCCGGACAATACCCAGCCTCCACCAGCGGCAGCGCCGACCCTGGCCCAACACCTAGCCGAGGAGGCAGCTGAATAGGAACAATGTCTTGTTTTTAATGTGTTTTCGTTGTTGTGTAACATTTTAAATTTTTATTTTAACATGTTATGATATTTTATTTTGTTTTTATTCTACGCTTTGATCTGCGATATTTTATTAAGTTTTGTATTCTTGTTTATTTTGTATTATTTTTTTAATAATAAAAATTACTTAATCTGTTCTTATCAGCTTAATTTCTTTTTCCTCGCGCGTGAGCCACGGTCGGATCGAGGAGGCAACAACATCCGCCTCCACCAGGACCAGCAGGACAGTCGGGAAAGCCATCGTCGATTACTTGATTTCTCAGTACGTGTCGTGTGTTTCATTCTCTTTCTTTTTTTTCTATTTTTGTTTTTTTTATATATCTTAAATATTGGTCGAGCCATCGTAATTTTCGATAGGTTCGATCAATATTACAGATTTGTTTTAAATTCTTTTGTATTGCCCACGTAACTCTTGTTACGTGGTGTGAATTTTAACGTGTGATTCGTCGTGTTCGTCTGAGATTGTGTAACCTTCAGTTACACAATCTCTTAGTTTTATTTGTTAAGTTTTAAAAGGTCACGTCTGCTCTAAAATTTATTTTAGAACATTACGTGGCCTCTTTTAACGTGTTCTTTTATTGTTTTGTGTTTAATTTTTCTTAATTTAAACTGAGAAATCCACTAACCGACGATGGCCACCGGTGGTGCATCGCCTCCGTTATCCCCCGGCAAAGTAAGAATATATGTTACGGTGCCTTTGCCGGAGGAATTTGCGTGTGAGCTGTGCCACTCTGTACGGAATGTAGTTCGCTGTGCGGGTATTAGAAACTCTTTCATATACAAATCGCACAGCGACTACAAGAAACACATCAAGAAGACTCACGGGACGCCTGTTTTCATCTTTACCTGCTCGGGCTGTGGACTCAAGGACCCGAGTCTGAAGAGGATGAAGATCCATCATAAGACCTGCGGCGACGTGGCGCCACAACATCCGGCGCCAATCTCACCGCCAGCCTCTCCCGTATCGGTCGTCACGGCTGCCCCGACAATCCCGCAGGGGATCCACCACCTAAAATCTATTGATACATGGTGGATCCCCACGAGACGGGCAGGGGAAGCAGCCGCGACCGAAATCACCATCGAGGGAGAGGCTTCTACACAGCTAGCGATCGGCAGCCGGCAAACAACACCCGAGCCGGCTGCCTCGACGAGTATCGCCTCGCGGTCGAGACGTCGCCAGCAGAGGGTCCCTGAACCGGCTGCCGTTCAACATCCTACTCAGCAGCCGGCCACAGCCCCACCGACAACATCGACCGGACGAGCAGTGTTGGCGTCCCAGGAGGCGAGTCTTCGTGGCACAGCTCTTGTTTCACGCATCACGGAGGCCAGCACCGACACCACCATCACTGCCCCACCGGCCGATTGCCCTGCTGGAGCGACGCCGCTGGAAGATCAGGAGGCGCGAGGTTCCCGGACTAGACATCTCGGCGGAGCACCGGAAGCGGCATTTGCAGCAGGTGTCCCGCTTCAGGTCGCCGCCAGCCATCATAACACCATCGAGGCTCCCATCCAGCTGGAGGCTGAACGCCCGGTTGGCGGGGAGCGCCATGCCGTCGCGTGCGCTGGTGATCGAGGTGGCGATCACAGTGCCCGGGCGACGTCTTCCCAAGACGACGGCGCCGACGAGAGCGTGATTGATTTTATAACACCCGCTCTCGCCGACGTCGCCGTCGCGGAACGCACGCAGGAGCCAGCCGCCGACCCGGCTGCCCGGTTGACGGACAACCAGGTTCGGTGGCTCGGTCTCCTGCGGGAGGCGGCCGATTGGGAGGACTTCGAACGGGCACTGGAGATCGTCACGCACGAGCTCGCCCGGCTGCGACCGACGCCAGTGGAAGGTCCACGGCACCGACGCTTCCCGAACGCAAGACCTGTTCGGCGGGAGCGTCGGCGTCCGGTACACGAAGTACCGAACTTCGACCCCGTGGAGGCAGCGAAAATCCAAAAACTGTACCGGGTCAACAAGCGTAAGGCGATGGTGCAGATTCTCCGTTCCGAGAACGGCACGCCGTACTGCGAGGCGCCCACGGCGGTGGTCGAGGACCACTTCCGTGGGATGTTTGCCGAACGGGACCGGGAGGAGGTGGAGATGCCCGATCTCGTTCGGCATGCGTTTAACCGCCCGCAGTGCGACGTGGCCGAGGATTCCTTCGTTGAAGAATTCTCGGCGGAATCTGTACTTCGCCGGTTGGCCCGGACGAAGGACACCGCCCCGGGAAGAGACGGAATTAAATATTCTTTCTTGAAACGTCTCGACCCGGGGTGTGTTGTACTAACATATATTTTCAATCGCTGCCTCCACGAGGAGAGGACTCCACTGGCGTGGGCCGACACCCGGACGGTGCTCGTGCACAAAAAGGGTAGCCGTGACGATTTGGACAACTGGAGGCCGCTCACGCTCGGTGGCACGATGTCCAAGTTGTATGCTGGGGTCCTGGCTGACAGGGTGGCTTCGTGGGCGAAGACAACGGGGAACATTTCGCCAGTGCAGAAAGGGTTCCTGGAGCACGAGGGGTGTTACGAACACAACTTCGTGGTCCAGAGTGCCCTTGATGACGCACGTCGTGAGGGCAGACAGATCGTGCTGGCATGGCTTGACCTTGCCAACGCGTTCGGGTCTGTTCCTCACGGCCACATACGGCGGGTGCTTTCCCTGTTGAACTTGCCCAGGAAGCTGCAGGGTGTGGTTGCCGAACTTTACTCCCGGGCTTTTACCACGGTTCGGACATCGACTGGGGAGACCCAGCCGATTCCGATCCGTGCCGGGGTAAAGCAAGGCTGTCCGCTCTCCCCCATGCTGTTCAACTTGGCCATCGAGCCTCTGGTGAGGGCGGCCCTCGGTATGTCCGGGTCGCACGGCTACCAATTATTTGATCATCATTTCTCGATCCTGGCGTACGCTGACGACGTGGTGCTCCTCGCCAAGGACCCCTCGTCCATGCAATCATTGCTGGACGAGGTGGGCGCGGCCGCCACCTGGATGGGTATCAAGTTCAACGCCTCCAAATGCGCCTCGCTTCACGTCGACTGCCGGCGCAAGAGGAAAGCGTGTGACACACGATTCACGCTCCTGGGAGACCGGTTGGAAGCTTTACAGGAGGGAGATTATTACGAACATCTTGGTGTACCCACTGGGTTCCGCGTAACCCAGACCCCCCTAGAAACTATTAACAACATTAGGGGGGACGTTATGCGGGTACACCACTCCCTCCTGGCCCCCTGGCAAAAATTAGAGGCCCTAAATATGTTCATCCTTTCTCGTCTTGACTTCGCGCTCCGTGGGTGTAATATCCGAAAGGGTCCCCTCACGGAGCTCGATAAGATCATTCGAAGCAAGGCGAAGAAATGGATGAACCTACCGCAGAGGGCCTCAGCAGATATTTTATATATAACATCTTACCAGGGGGGTGCTAACTTGCTCCAACTCGGTGACTCCGCGGACGTGAGCCGGGTGGTGCACGCTTTCCGCCTACTGTCCTGCCCAGACGAAGTGGTCAGGACAGTGGCTTGGGCCGGCCTTCGGCGTGCAGCGAGGCGGAAGATTGGAGGCGAGCCTGATAATTTCATGCTGGCGGCGTACCTGAGCGGGTCACTGGAGGGTGCTCTGGGGCGTGACGGTGGGGATGTTTCGAGTCTATGGACCCAGGCTCGAAACGCCTGCCGCCGCCTCAGAGCCAAGCTGGATGTCAGCTTCCGGTGGTCCGACGACACGGCGGACATGTCGGTCGTCATCGGCCGCCCGGGACAGGTGCCGGATCGTGTGGTGGTCCCGGAGGCGTCGCGGGCCTTTGCACTTCGCTCGTTGAGAGCCGCCGTCCGAGCATATCACCATCGTCGCCTCGTCGGCCTTCGCGACCAAGGCAAGGTGATCGAGACGACCGGAAAGACACCGATCTCCAACCACTTTCTGCTGAATGGAAAGTACACGCGGTTCTGTGAGTACCGTTTTATCCACCGCGCTCGGCTCGACGTCGTGCCACTTAATGGCACGCGCCGATTCGGGCACGGGGATAAACGGTGCCGACGATGCGGCTATGCCAATGAGACGTTGCCGCACGTCCTTAACCACTGTACGGTCCACTCGGCAGCATGGCAACACCGACATAACAACGTACAGGACCGTCTGTCGCGTGCTGCCAAAGTGGGTGGACCCATTACCATCAGGGTCAACAAGGAGGTTCCGGGAGTCGACAGTCGCCTTCGTCCTGACATCGTTAGGATCGACGAGACGACGAGGAGGATAACGATCGTCGACGTGTGCATTCCATTCGAGGGATGCCGTGACGCCCTGGAGGGGGCTCGGCAGCAGAAAATAGCCAAGTATAGCGGTCTTGCTGCCCAGCTCACCCTGCAGGGTTTCACGGTGTCCGTGGATGCATTCGTCGTCGGTTCGCTCGGCGGTTGGCTGTCATCGAACGACAAGGTCGCGGCGTCGCTGGGAATTGCACCCCGATACCTGTCCACGATGGCTAAGCTGATGGTGGCCGACACGATCCGCTGGTCTCGTGATGTCTATATCGAACACGTGTCCGGAGTCCGGCAATACCATCCGCCGGACAATACCGCGCCTCCACCAGCGGCAGCGCCGACCCTGGCCCAACACCTAGCCGAGGACATAGCTGCATAAGAACAATGATTTTAATTTGTTTCTTGTACTGTGTAACATTTTAAAATTTATTTTAATATGCTATGTTATTTAATTTTAAAACTACACTTGATCTGCGACATTTCTATTATGTTATATTTTACTTTGTACAAATTATTATTTACTAATAAAAACTGCTTAATCTGTTCTTATCAGCTTAATTTTCTCTCTTTTTCCTCGCGCGTGAGCCACGGTCGGATCCAGGAGGCAACAAGATCCGCCTCCACCAGGACCAGCAGAACAGTCGGGAAAGCCATCGTCGATTACTTGATTTCTCAGTACGTGTCGTGTGTTTCATTTCGTTTTTTTATTTTTTTTTATTTTTGATTTTTCGTGTTTTTAAATCTTAAATATTGGTCGAGCCATCGTTTTTTTACGATAGGTTCGATCAATATTATAGATACGTTTTAAAATCTGTTGTATTACCCACGTAACTATTTGTTACGTGGTGTAAATTTTTTAACGTGTTATTCGTTGTGTTTGTTCGAGATTGTGCAACCTTCTGTTGCACAATCTCTTATTTTTACGTGTTAAGTTTTAAAAGGTCACGTCTGTTCTGGAATACGTTCTAGAACATTACGTGGCCTCTTTTAACGTGTGTTTTCTGTTGTTGTGTGTTTAATTTCCTAATTTAAACTGAGAAATCAACTATTCGACGATGGCTACCGGTGGTGCATCGCCTCCGTTATCCCCCGGCAAAGTAAGAATCTATGTAATGGTGCCTTTGCCGGAGGAATTTGCGTGCGAGCTGTGCCACTTCCAACGAGATGTAGTTCGCTGTGCGAGTATAAGAAATGTTTTCAAATACAAATCGCACAGCGACTACAAAAAACATATTAAGAAGACTCACGGGACGCCTGTGTTCATCTTTACCTGCTCGGGCTATGGACTCAAGGACCCGAGTCTAAAGAAGATTAAGAATCATCAGAAGACTTGCGGCGACGTGGCGCCACAACACCCGGCGCCAACCTCACCGCCGGCCTCTCCCGTATCGGTCGATGCGGCTGCACCGACAATCCCGCAGGGGATCCGCCAAATAGAATCAATTGCTACACGGCGGATCCCCACGAGACGGGCAGTGGTAGCAGCCGCGACCGAAAACAACATCGAGGGAGAGGCTACTACACATCGAGCGATCGGCAGCCGGCAAACACCAACCGAGCCGGCTGCCTTAACGAGTATCGCCTTGCGGTTGAGACGTCGCCAGCAGAGGGTCCCTGAACCGGCTGCAGTTCAACATCATACTCAGCAGCCGGCCACAGCCCCACCGACAACATCTACCGGACGAGCAGTGTTGGCGTCCCAGGGGGTGAGTCTTTGTGGCACAGCTCCTGTTCCATGCATCACGGAGGCTAGCACCAACACCAACATCTCTGCACCACCGGCCGACTGCCCTGCTGGAGCGACGCCGCTGGTAGTACAGGAGGCGCGAGGTTCCCGGACGAGACATCTCGGCGGAGCACCGGAAGCGACATCT
This sequence comes from Acanthacorydalis orientalis, assembly GCA_034766995.1. Lineage (NCBI taxonomy): Eukaryota > Metazoa > Arthropoda > Insecta > Megaloptera > Corydalidae > Acanthacorydalis > Acanthacorydalis orientalis. Next base: position 56,595,758 of record CM068314.1, read on the forward strand.
CCAGCAGGTGTCCCGCTTCAGGTCGCCGCCAGCCATCATAATTCTAACGAGGCTCCCATCCAGCTGGAGGCTGAACGCCCGGTTGGCGGGGAGCGCCATGCCGTCGCGTGCGCTGGAGATCGAGGTGGCGATCCCAGTGCCCGGGCGACGTCCTCCCAAGACGACGGCGCCGACGAGAGCGTGATTAATTTTATAACACCCGCTCTCGCCGCCGTCGCGGAACGCACGCAGGAGCCAGCCGCCGAGCCGGCTGCCCGGTTGACGGACAACCAGGTTCGGTGGCTTGGTCTCCTGCGGGAAGCGGCCGATTGGGAGGGCTTCGAACGGGCACTGGAGGTCGTCACGCGCGAGCTCGCCCAGCTGCGACCGACGCCAGTGGAAGGTCCACGGCACCGACGCTTCCCGAACGCAAAACCTGTTCGGCGGGAGCGTCGGCGCCCGGTCAACGAAGTACCAAACTTCGACCCCGTGGAGGCAGCGAAAATCCAAAAATTGTACCGGGTCAACAAGCGAAAGGCGATGGTGCAGATTCTCCGTTCTGAGAACGGCACGCCGTACTGTGAGGCGCCCACGGCGGTGGTCGAAGACCACTTCCGTGGGATGTTCGCCGAACGGGACAGGGAGGAGGTGGAGATGCCTGATCTCGTTCGGCGGGCGTTCAACCGCCCGCAGTGCGACGTGGCCGAGGATTCTTTTGTTGAAGAATTCTCGGCGGAATCTGTACTTCGCCGGTTGGCCCGGACGAAGGACACCGCCCCGGGAAGAGACGGAATTAAATATTCTTTCTTGAAACGTCTCGACCCGGGGTGTGTTGTACTAACATATATTTTCAATCGCTGCCTCCACGAGGAGAGGACTCCACTGGCGTGGGCCGACACCCGGACGGTGCTCGTGCACAAAAAGGGTAGCCGTGACGATTTGGACAACTGGAGGCCGCTCACGCTCGGTGGCACGATGTCCAAGTTGTATGCTGGGGTCCTGGCTGACAGGGTGGCTTCGTGGGCGAATACAACGGGGAACATTTCGCCAGTGCAGAAAGGGTTCCTGGAGCACGAGGGGTGTTACGAACACAACTTCGTGGTCCAGAGTGCCCTTGATGACGCACGTCGTGAGGGCAGACAGATCGTGTTGGCATGGCTTGACCTTGCTAACGCGTTCGGGTCCGTTCCTCACGGTCACATACGGCGGGTGCTTTCCCTGTTGAATTTGCCCAGGAAGCTGCAGAGTGTGGTTGCCGAACTTTACTCCCGGGCTTTCACCACGGTTCGGACATCGACTGGGGAGACCCAGCCGATTCCGATCCGTGCCGGAGTAAAGCAAGGCTGCCCGCTCTCCCCCATGCTGTTCAACTTGGCCATCGAGCCTCTGGTGAGGGCGGCCCTCGGTATGTCCGGGTCGCACGGCTACCAACTATTCGAACATCATTTCTCGATCCTGGCATACGCCGACGACGTGGTGCTCCTCGCCAAGGACCCCTCGTCCATGCAATCTCTGCTGGACGAGGTGGGCGCGGCCGCCACCTGGATGGGCATTAAGTTTAACGCCTCCAAATGCGCCTCGCTTCACGTCGACTGCCGGCGCAAGAGGAAAGCATGCGACACCCGATTCACGCTCCTGGGAGACCGGTTGGAAGCTCTGCAGGAGGGAGACCATTATGAACATCTTGGTGTACCCACTGGGTTCCGCGTAACCCAGACCCCCCTAGAAACTATTAACAACATTAGGGGGGACGTTATGCGGGTACACCACTCCCTCCTGGCCCCCTGGCAAAAATTAGAGGCCCTCAACATGTTCATCCTTTCTCGTCTTGACTTCGCGCTCCGTCGGTGTAATATTCGAAAGGGTCCCCTCACGGAGCTCGATAAGATCATTCGAAGCAAGGCGAAGAAATGGATGAACTTACCGCAGAGGGCCTCCGCAGATATTCTATACATAACATCTTACCAGGGGGGTATTAACTTGCTCCAACTCGGTGACTCCGCGGACGTGAGCCGGGTGGTGCACGCTTTCCGCCTACTGTCCTGCCCAGACGAAGTGGTCAGGACAGTGGCTTGGGCCGGCCTTCGGCGTGCAGCGAGGCGGAAAATTGGAGGCGAGCCCGACAACTTTATGCTGGCGGCATACCTGAGCGGGTCACTGGAGGGTGCTCTGGGGCGTGACGGTGGGGATGTTTCGAGTCTATGGACCCAGGCTCGAAACGCCTGCCGCCGCCTCAGAGCCAAGCTGGATGTCAGCTTCCGGTGGTCCGACGACACAGCGGACATGTCGGTCGTCATCGGCCGCCCGGGACAGGTGCCGGATCGTGTGGTGGTCCCGGAGGCGTCGCGTGCCTTTGCACTTCGTTCGTTGAGAGCGGCCGTCCGAGCATATCACCATCGTCGCCTCGTCGGCCTTCGCGACCAAGGCAAGGTGATCGAGACTACCGGAAAGACACCGATCTCCAACCACTTTCTGCTGAATGGAAAGTACACGCGGTTCTGCGAGTACCGCTTTATCCACCGCGCTCGGCTCGACGTCGTGCCACTTAATGGCACGCGCCGATTCGGGCACGGGGATAAACGGTGCCGACGCTGCGGCTACGCCAACGAGACGTTGCCGCACGTCCTCAACCACTGTACGGTCCATTCGGCAGCATGGCAGCACCGACATAACAACGTACAGAACCGTCTGTCGCGTGCTGCCAAAGTGGGCGGACCCATTTCCATCCGGGTCAACAAGGAGGTTCCGGGAGTCGACAGTCGCCTTCGTCCTGACATCGTCAGGATCGACGAGACGACGAGGAAGATAACGATCGTCGGCGTGTGCATTCCATTCGAGGGATGCCGTGACGCCCTGGAGGGGGCTCGGCAGCAGAAAATAGCCAAGTATAGCGGTCTTGCTGCCCAGCTCACCCTGCAGGGTTTCACGGTGTCCGTGGATGCATTCGTCGTCGGTTCGCTCGGCGGTTGGCTGTCATCGAACGACAAGGTCGCGGCGTCCCTGGGCATCGCACCCCGGTACCTGTCCACGATGGCTAAGCTGATGGTGGCCGACACGATCCGCTGGTCACGAGATGTGTACATCGAACACGTGTCCGGGGTCCGGCAATATCATCCGCCGGACAACACCCAGTCTCCACCAGGCGGCAGCGCCGACCCTGGCCCAACATCATAGCGAAGAACCAGCTGCATAAGAACAATGATTTTAATTCGTTTTAATGTTATGTATAATATTTTAAAAATTTTCTTTTTAATTTGTTGTTATTAATTTTAAAACTACACTTTGATTTGCGATATTTTCATTATGTTCTGTATTCTTATTTGTAAACATTATTATTCTTAAATAAAACTACTTTAATCTGTTATCAGCTTAATTATTTTTTAATTCAAACATGTACAACGTCCCAGAATAATAAATGTGATTTATAGTGTAATTAATGTTAGTGCAATAGGTATTAGTGCAATAAGTGTCAGTGCAATGAGTGTTAGTGCAACGAGTATTAGAGCAACTAGTGTTAGTGCAATGAGCGATAGTACAATAAGTATGTGTGATAGTGCAAGTATACACGATAGTGCAACTGTAAGTGCGAGTACGATCAGTAATGACAGACAAGAAAGCGTGACCGTGGAAATCGAGTTCCCGTTCCCGGCGGAATTCCCGTGCATGCGATGCATCGGCCCAAAAGTAGCGGGAAGAAACGCCTTTCGATATAAGACGCATGCCAACCTAAAGAAACACTTTAGGAAGGTACACGAGCCACCGACAATCATTTTCGTGTGTGCGGGGTGTCGAAAAAAGGACGAAAGTCTTAAAAAACTAAAGGCACACGCCACCAAGTGCCCTGGGCTGAAAAAAGAGGTTGGTGCTAATGTGGTGCAGTTAGATGCACACACCGAACTAGCGATGGACTCAACCCAGGAGGAGGTGGCGGAACCGGGTCCTAGAGGCACCCCAACAGTCGTCGAGGACGATAACCGCACGGTCATCGTAATCGCTGCTGCCACACCGAGACGAACACAAGATGCAGAGGCTCTGACATCCTCAACTCTGCAGGTATTGTGTCAAAAACCAAACGTGACGACAGAGAGATTAAACACACAACCGGAGGCTGCGGCCAGTGCAGAGGTAGTGCTTGCACCCGACGCCGAGACTACAACTCCCACCAGGAACGACAACACTGCGACGACGCACACCACCACCTGCAGTTTAGTCCTGCCGGTAACGGCTGTCCGGCTAACGGACAACCAAAAAGCGGTGGATGTGCTAACTAGATGCGGCAGGAACCTGGGAAGAGTTCGAATCGACGGTGGAGACAATCAACAAGGAGTTCGCCAAGCTTGAGCCGCCTCAAACCATGGAAAGAAGAACCACCACGGCAAGAAAATATCCAAACAGCCGTCCTATGAATGGAGGACATCGCCGTAGGAAGCCATGGTTTGACGCCATGGAAGCATCAAAACAGCAGAAGCTGTACCGCATCAACAAGCGGAGGGCGGTGACGCGGATACTCCAGGGCCCCGATGGCTCGCCATACTGCCAAGTGAGCGCCGAGGTGATCACCGATCACTTGACACGAGTGTTCTCCGCGAATGATCGGCCACGGCCTGCCATGCCCGATCCGGAGGACGCTACAGCCGAGGCAGTGTGACGAAATCGGGACCGGAGAGTTGACCGCGCTACTTGAAGAGTTCACGTCCAAAGCGGTCACAGCCCGTCTGCTGAGAACGTCGGACACGGCACCCGGGAAAGACGGTGTCAAATATTCGTACTTTAAGCGGATGAACCCGGACTTCCGCGTCTTGACAAAAATATATAACCGATGCTTCCGGGAGGAGAAAACACCACAAGCGTGGGCGGACACGAGGACGGTGCTGGTCCACAAGAAAGGGTGCAAGACGGACCTTGCGAACTGGCGGCCACTCACGATGGCAAACACGATGGCCAAGCTGTATGCGGCAATTGTCGCTGACTGCATTGCTAGCTGGGCGAAGGCGACGCGCAACATCTCGCCAGAGCAGAAAGGCTTTATGAAGTGTGAGGGGTGCTTTGAGCACAACTTCATGGTCCAGACGGCCATTGATGATGCACGACGAGATGGTAGGGACCTGGTGCTGGTGTGGCTCGACCTCACCAACGCGTTTGGCTCCCTGCCGCACGACCACATGGAGGGTATGTTGCGTGGCATGAACCTCCCCAGCAAGCTGCTGAGTGTGGTGCGCGAACTGTACTCCCGCAACACTACAACTGTGCGCACGACGACGGGCGATTCCGACGTCATCCATATGCGCGCGGGAGTAAAACAGGGATGCCCACTCAGCCCCATCATCTTCAACCTGGCCATCGAGCCGCTAGTGAGTGTGGCCCAACAGGAAGCCGGAACGCTGGGATACCCGCTGCACGGACACAACATCTCGACGCTGGCGTACGCGAACGACGTGGTGCTGATCGCCAACGGCACCGACTCCATGCGTAAACTGCTGGAGCGGATTGGCGAGACAGCTGACTGGATGGGTCTAACATTCAACCCAAAGAAAACCCAAAGAAATGCGCTTCGCTGCATATCAAGAAGCGATGCGGAGCGCAGCACACCCAATTCACCATCCAGGGTGGGCACCCGGTGGTATTAAGTGAAGGCGAGGAGTACCAGCATCTCGGCATTCCGACCGGATACAGAGTGGCGCAGACCCCCCACGGATCGATTGCCGCGATCCGTGAGGACGTCAAGAAACTGGACGACTGGAAACTGGACGACAGGAGACTGGACTCCCTTCTGGCGCCCTAGCAGAAGCTGGAGGCCCTCAACATGTTTATCATATCGCGACTGGAGTTCATCCTATGCGGCGCAAACTTCGCTAAAGCGCCACTGATAGCTGCCGAAAAGACCATCAAGGCGGCTGCCAAGAAATGGATGAACCTTCCGCAACGAGGGTCTCCCGAGCTTCTGTACGTCACATCGTACCAGGGTGGCGTGAACCTGATACCGCTGGCGGACTCGGCCGACATCTCCAGAGTGACCCACGCCTTCAAGATCCTGGGCTGTAGAGACTCTACAGTCAGGGAGGTGGCGTGGGCGAGCCTGAGAAGAGTCGTCGGCAAGAGGTCGGGGTTGGATTCACCGGACGAGGAAATTATCGCCAGTTACCTGAGATGCTCCATGGACGGACGAATGGGGAGGGACTGCGGCGACATCACGAGCCTATGGTCGCAGGCCCGTAGTGCGTGCCGCCGCCTCAACAACAAGATCGGCGTCGCCTTCCACTGGTGCGCCGAGAAGAGAGATCTATCCCTGGTCGTACAGGTAGCGGGACGCGACCCCGAACATATCATCGTCCCGGAGACGGCGCTGCCTCAGGTAACCCGAATGCTGAGAACGGGAGTGCGAGCACACTACACGGCGCGGCTATTGAAGAAGCCGGACCAGGAGAAGAGCTTCGCGCTGACGTCGAGGGCGGGAGCCAGCAACCATTTCATCCTAAATGGCAGGTATACCCGCTTCTGTGACTACCGGTTCATCCACCGGGCCAGGCTAGACGTCGTTCCGCTGAACGGCACTCGACGCTTCGGCACCGGCGACAAGAGGTGTCGCACATGTGGGTACAAGAACGAAACGTTGGCTCACGTGCTGAACCATTGCAAGGGGCATTCAGCGGCGTGGCAAAGACGCCACGACGACGTCCTGAACAGGTTCGCCCGGGCGTCGAAGGTGGACAGAGGCAGTACCATCGACGTCAACAAGGCGGTGAAAGGGGTGAGCGGAGCGCTGAGGCCAGACCTGGTAATCCGGAACGAAACAGCGAAGGAGATCCGGATCGTCGACGTCTGCATCCCGTTCGAAGGAGCGGCAGGTGCCCTTGAGGAGGCGAGGTTGCAGAAAATTCAAAAATATAACCCAATCGCAACCGAGCTCACCAACCAAGGGTACCACGTAATCGTCGAGGGATTCGCCGTCGGAGCACTAGGAGCCTGGCTGTCATCAAACAACGAGTGGCGAGACTGCTGGGCATCTCACAGCGGTACACGGGTACAATGGCGCGGCTCATGGTCTCGGACATGATCAGATGGAGCCGAGACATATACGTGGAACATCTGACGGGGCAACGCCAATACCATTGTGACAACTAATCGTGCGTAGGGTGACAGTGACTATCCTAGTGCCTGACAGTGCGGTCTGAAACAATAGCTCAGTGGACAATAAATGTGCGGAACACGACGTGAATATACTTTACCTTTTGTACACCTAGTTAGATAGACAATAACTTGTATACAATCATACTACACAAAGCGATTTGTTTAACTTTAACCTTGTACATTTGTATACTTTACTATATAAAAATAAACGACTTAATCTGTTCTTATCAGCTTAATCATTTTCCACCTTCCTCGCGCGTGAGCCACGGTCGGATCCAGGAGGCAACATCATCCACCTCCACTAGGACCAGCAGAACAGTCGGGCAAGCCATTGTCAATTACTGGATTTATCAGTACGTGTTCGCGTCTTTCATTCTTTTTTTTTTCATGTTTTTATATCATAAGTATTGGTCGAGCCATCGTTTTCTTTTCGATCGGTTCGATCAATATTGTAGATTGGTTTTAAATTTCTTTGTATTACCCACGTAACTTTTTGTTACGTGGCGTAAATTTTTAAGGTGTTATTCGTTGTGTTCGTTCGAGATTGTGTAACCTGCTGTTGCACAACCACTTAGTTCTACTTGTTAAGTTTTAAAAGGTCACGTCTGCTCTGGAATTCATTCTAGAACATTACGTGACCTCTTTTAACGTATTTTTCTTGTTTTGGTTGTTGCTTTGTGATTTAGTATTTTTATTTTAAACTGAGAAATCCACTAATCGACGATGGCCACCGGTGGTGCATCGCCTCCGTTATCCCCCGGCAAAGTAAGAATGTATGTAACGGTGCCTTTGCCGGAAGAATTCGCGTGCGAGCTGTGCCACTCCGTACGGAATGTAGTTCGCTGTGCGGGTATTAGAAACTCGTTCATATACAAATCGCACAGCGACTACAAGAAACACATTAAGAAGACTCACGGGACGCCCGTTTTCATCTTTACCTGCTCGGGCTGTGGACTCAAGGATCCTAGTCTGAAGAGGATGAAGATCCATCACAAGACCTGCGGCGACGTGGCGCCACAACATCCGGTGCCGTCCTCACCGCCAGCCTCTCCCGTATCGGTCGTCACGGCCGCCCCGACAATCCCGCAGAGGATCCACCAGCTAAAATCTATTGATACATGGCGGATCCCCACGAGACGGGCAGGGGAAACAGCCGCGACCCAAATCACCATCGAGGGAGAGGCCTCTACACATCTAGCGATCGGCAGATATATTTTAATTAAGCCATGTACCACTTTCTTTTATTATTATTATCTGAATAAAACTACTTAATCTGTTCTTATCAGCTTAATCTTTTTCATCTTCCTCGCGCGTGAGTCACGTTCGGTTCCAGGAGGCAACGTCATCCGCCTCCATCAGGACCAGCAGGACAGTCTGGTAAGCCATCGTCGATTACTAGATTTCTCAGTTCGTTTTTTCGTCTTATATATATATATTTTTTTTGTTATTTTACATCTTAAATGTTGGTCGAACCACATCGTATTTTTTCGATAGGTTCGATAAATATTATAAATTCATTTTAAATTCGTTTGTATTATCCATGTAACTATTTGTTATGTGACGTAAATTTTAACGTGTTGTTCGTTGTGTTCGTTTGAGATTGTGTAACTAAAAGTTGCACAATCTCTAAGTATTATTTGTTAAGTGTTAAAGGGTCACGTCTGCTCTAGAATATTCTCTAGAACGTGGCCTTTTACGTGGCCTCTTTTAACGTGTTTTGCTTTTGTTTTGTGGTTATTTTTTGTTATACCGAGAAAATCTACTAATCGACGATGGCCACCGGTGGTGCATCGCCTCCGTTATCCCCCAGCAAAGTTAGAATATATGTTACGGTGCCTTTGCCGGAGGAGTTTGTGTGTGAGCTGTGCCAGTTCCATCGAGAAGTACTTCGCTGTGCGGGTGTTGGAAATGTGTTCAAATACAAATCGCACAGTGACTACAAAAAACATATTAAGAAGACTCATGGGACGCCCGTTTTCATCTTCACCTGCTCTGACTGTGGACTCAAGGACCCAATTCTAAAGATGAAGAATCACAAGACCTGCAGCGAAGTGGCGCCACAACATCCGGCGCCTACATCACCGCCAGCCTCTCCCGTATCGCTCGACACGGCTGCCCCGACTGTCCCGCAGGGGATCCACCAGCTAGAATCTATTGTTGCACGGCGGATCCCCAGGAGAAGGGCAGAGGTAGCAGCCGCGACCGAAGTCGACATCTGCGGATAGGCCTCTACACATCTAGCGATCGGCAGCTGGCAAACACCATCTGAGCCGGCTGCCTCGACGAGTATCGCCTCGCGGTTGAGACGTCGCCAGCAGAGGGTCCTGGAACCGGCTGCCGTTAAACATTATACCCAGCAGCCGGCCACAGCCCCACTGACAAGAGCGACCGGACGAGCAACGTTGGCGTCCCAGGATGCGAGTCTTCGTGGCACAGCTCCTATATCACGCACCACGGAGGCCAGCACCGAAGACAACGTCACTGCCCCACCGGCCGACTGCCTTGCTGGAGCGACGCCTCTGGAAGATTAGGATGCGCGAGGTTCCCGGACAAGTCATCTCGTCGGAGCACCGGAAGCGACATCTCCAGCAGGTGTCCCGCTTCAGGCCGCCGCCAGCCATTGTAACAAGTAATCGTGCGTAGGGTGACAGTGATTATCCTAGTGCCTGAAAGTGCGGTCTGAAATAATAGTTCAGTGAACAATAAATGTGCGGAACATGATACGCGTGGGTGCAAATGACTGTGCGTGCGTGCAGACACGTGCAGATCTACAGCCATACACGTGAATATACTTTCCCTTTTGCATCCTTAGTTAGATATACAATAAGTTATAATAATACTACACAAAGCGACACGTTAAATCTTAAACCTTGTATATTTGTATACTTTCTTATATAAAAATAAACGACTTTATCTGTTCTTATCAGCTTAATATGGGTGGGGTAATAAGTGTGATTTCTAGTGTAATTAATAAGTGTTAGTGCAATAAGTATGTGTGATAGCGCAATTATAAGTGAGAGTGCAATTATAAGTTTTAGTGCGATTAGTAGTAAGTGTTAGGTATTAAGTTACTTCTAGTATGTGCAATAACGGGTCTAGTTCAAGTTTAAAATTAATTTAGTGTTGTAAACTAGTTGTGAATGGCGGGAAACCCCATGATCATTTCACAGACAGTGTTCGCGCAGGTAGACAATGGCGACAACAGACAAGAAGAGAGCGTGACCGTGGAAACCGAGTTCCCGTTCCCGGCGGAATTCCCGTGCATGCGGTGCAGCGGGTCTGGTCCAAAAGTAGCGGGAAGAAACACCTTTCGGTATAAGACTCATGCCGACCTAAAGAAACACCTTAGGAGGGTACACGGTCCGCCGACTATCATCTTCGTGTGTGCGGGATGTCGAAGGAAGGATGAAAGCCTTAAAAAGCTAAAGGCACACGCCACCAAGTGCCCTGGGTTGAAAACAGAGGATGGCGCTAACGTGGTGCAGCTAGATGCGCACATCGAATTAGCGATGGGGTCAGCCCAGAAGGAGGTGGCGGAACCGGATCCTAGAGGCATTTCAACAGTCGTCGACGACGATGACCGCACGGACATTGTAATCGCCGCTACCACGCCGAGAGGGACACAAGATGTAGAGGCTTTGACATCCTCGCCTCTGCAGGTATTGTGTCAAACACCGAACGTGACGACGGAGAGAACGAATCCACAACCGGAGGCTGCTGCGGATGCTGCCGCCGCTTCAAACTCACATGACATGTCGACATTGATACTCGAAGAGTCCCACTCGATCTTACTGACAGAGACTAATTTACAAGAGAAATCAGTGTGCGAAACCAGAATGACAGGAGCGGCAAATCAGCATAGTTCACCGCAGCAACAGCCGTCGTCGGGCACATGCCGGTCAACACCACGTACCAGTGGTGTTGCGACCAGTGCAGACGTAGTGATTGCACCCGATGCCGAGACTACAACTCCCACTAGGAACGACAACACTGCGACGACGCACACCTCCAGCAGCAATTTAGTCCTGCCGGTAACGTCTGTCCGGCTAAACGGACAACCAAAAGCGGTGAATGTGCCAACTGGATGCGGCGGGAACCTGGGAAGAGTTCGAATCGACGGTGGAGACAATTACCAGGGTGTTCGCCACGCTTAAACCGCCTCAAACCATGGCAAGAAGAACCACCACGGTAAGAAAATATCCAAACAGCCGTCCGACGAATGGAGGACATCGCCGTAGGAAGCCACGGTTTGACGCCATGGAAGCATCGAAGCTGCAGAAGCTGTACCGCATCAACAAGCGGAGGGCATTGACGTGGATACTCCAGGGTCCCGATAGCTCGCCATACTGTCAGGTGAGCGTCGAGGTGATCACAGACCACTTCACACGTGTGTTCTCCGCGAACGATCGGCCGCGGCCTGCCATGCCCGATCACGTACGGAGGAAGCTACAGCAGAGGCAGTGGGACGAAGTCGGGACCGGAGAGTTGGCCGCGCCACTTGAAGATTTTACGCTCAAAGCGGACACAGCCCGCCTGCTGAGGACATAGGATACGGCACCCGGGAAAGACGGTGTCGGATACTCGTATTTGAAGCGGTTGGGCCCGGACTGCCGTGTATTGACAAGAATCTTCAACCGATGCTTCCGGGAGGAGAGAACACCACAAATGTGGGCGGGAACGAGGACAGTGCTCATCCACAAAAAAGGATGCAAGACGGACCTTGCGAACTGGCGGCCACTCACGATGGTCAAGTTATATGCGGCAGTAGTTGCCGACTGCATCACTTGCTGGGCGAAGGGGACGCGCAACATCTCGTCTACGCAGGAAGGCTTTATGGAGAGTGAGGGATGCTTCTAGCATAACTTGATAGTCCAGACGGCAATTGATGACGCACGGCGAGATGGTAGGGGCCTGGTGCTGGTGTGGCTTGACCTCACCAACGCGTTTGGCACCCTGCCGTACGACCACATAGAGGGTGCGCTGCGCGAGATGAACCTTAGCTAGAAAACTGCTGAGTGTGGTACTTAAACTACACTTCCGTACCACAACAACTGTACGCACGACGACGGGCGACTCCGACGTCATCCATATGCGCGCGGGAGTTATGCAAGAATGCCCGCTCAGTCCGATTATCTTCAACTTTGCTATCGATCCACTAATAAGAGTGACCAGACCCCCACGGATCGATTGCCGCGATCCGTGAGGATGTCGAGAAACTGAACGACTTTCTTCTGGCGCCCTGGCAGAAGCTGGAATCCCTCAACATATTCATCCTATCGGGATTGGCTTTCATCCTACGTGGCGCAAACGTCGCTAAAGCGCCGCTGGTAGATGCCGACAAGACCATCAAGGCGGCTGCCATGAAATAGATGAACCTTCCGCAACGAGGGTTTCCTGAGTTCCTGTATGTCACATCATACCAGGAGGGCGCGAACCTGATACCGCTGGCGGACTCGGCCGATATATCCAGAGTGGCCCACGCCTTCAAGCTTCTGGGCTGTAAGGACCCTACAGTCAGGGGGTTGGTGTGGGCGAGCCTGCGAAGATGGTTGGTTGGTTATTTGAGATTTAGGGCGCATCAACATCGGAGGTCATTAGCGCCCTAACACAAATTGTAAATTAAAAACACACCCCGCTTGCGCACTTGCATTCGAATCACCCCTTAATTCGAAACGCTAATGTATGTGTGCCAAATGCTTAAGAATATCATTAAAACAATATTTCTCTAAATGAGAGATAAAGATAAAACAAAACACATGGAATGAACTGGACTGTAAAAATACCTAATCATGACTGGAGAAAACGTATAAATATAATAAAAAGAGATGAACTCTTCAGGACAGTAAAACATTTAAAATACTGTGATCTGATATTAGGATTCACAGGTTTTTTCGTGAATAATCATTTAAAATAAGCCCGATTGCTCGACATGTATGACGACATAACATGTTAAAATATATCAAGATTGGGAAAAACACTAAATCATGCTAAAAAGACCAGTCTCCTGTACGAAAATCAAAATGCGATCTGCGGTATCGTTGTCGTTCCCTAAAATTATGGAGATGTCCCCCGACAAACCCAGACGATTCCTAATCCCCGCATAAAGATCGCATCGTGTTAAAGGTGTGACACCGTCAGAGCAGTGCCGCACGTGTCACACATCGGCTGGCCTTCCTTTTTCAAGATAAAAGAGTGAGTCAGTCTGGTGTGCCCTATGCGAAGCCTCGTGAGAACGACTTGTTCTCGTCGGTTCGGTCAGACGGACGTCTTCGAGATACGTACAGAGTCCTTGTGGCTTCGTAACTTGCTAGAGGTTACCGCCACCCAGTCCCGCTGCCAAGTGTCGACGACATGACGCTTGAAATGCTGTTTCAAGTCGTTGACTTGAACAGGCGGTACGTCCACGAGGGCAAGATTGGACGCGTGACGGGTCGTTGTATCGACTCTCTCGTTACCTGTCACACCAGCGTGGCCGGGCACCCAGCAAAAGAGACGGTTCGCCAACTTCTACACAGATTCTCGGGATCGGGCTGGTGCGGAACGCACCGGTAGCCAGACGGATCCCTGCGTGATGTACGCTGTCGAGCGTGGAAATATACGAATCCCGGGAAGAAGAATAGACGACACTCCCGTAATCGAGTTTCGATCTAACTAATGACCTGTACAGAGTGAGAAGGACAGTGCGTTCTGCTCCCCATTTAGTGTTGGAGATCACTTTGATAATATTTAAAACCTTCTTGCATTTGACCTTCAGATCGGCGAGATACGGTTTCCATGTCAATTTTTGATCGAACGTTAACCGTAGGAAACAGACTGTTTCCTTGAAAACAAGTCGAGTGTCCAAGGAATAGATTCGGATCAGGTTGGAGACTGCGAAACTTGTGGAAATGCACACACGTGGTCTTGTGTGCTAAACCTGTACCAGTTCTCTGTCGTCCAACAGAGAAGGCGGTTGATGGGGAGCTGCAGCTGCCTCTCGGCCCTGGCAATACAGCTGGACTGGCAGTAAATTGTCGGGTCATCCACGTACAGGCTGACCTGTACCGGTGCACGAATATTCTGTGCTATTTCATTAATCGCCACTGCAAACAGAGTCACACTCAATACAAAGCCCTGTGAGACACCGTTCTCCTGGGTGTGTGCGCAGGAGAAGGTGCTACCGACACGGACTCTGAACGGTCGATCCAACATGAAATTCTCCACGAACTGCGGTAGGTTATCTCGCAGCCCCCAATCGTGGAGTATCTTCAAAATTCCGAACTTCCATGTCGTATCATAAGCTTTCTCCAGGTCGAAGAACACAGCGACGAGGTGTTGCTTGGAGATGTAGGTGTCTTGTATTGCAGCTTCAAGGTTGACTAAGTGATCGATCGTGGAACGGTTGTGGCGGGAACCACAATGCACGTTAGTCAACAAATCATTTGCTTCCAGATACCACATAAGCCTCCGATTCACCATGCGCTCGAGCAGCTTGTTCCAGTTCTGTTTTCCGCTTCAAGAAGCGGAGGTCATAGCTGTCAGAACTGGCGACTGGCTGGAAAGTTGTGGCTAGGTCTTCAGCCATATGTAGAGGGGATTCCTCGAGATCACCGTTTACGAAAATGACTGTTTTATGAGATGGGACGTTTTTACCCGAAATTTTCCTTATTTTTTGCCAGACCTCCGATGACGGAGTGGCACTTGTTACAGTGGAGACGCATCTTTGCCAAGAAGACTTCTTGGCCTCCATTATTGTTTTACGTGCGACGGCACGTTTACGCTTAAACTCGATCAGATTCTCATCCGTAGGAGAAGTGTTGAATCTACGGAGGGCACGGCGTCTGTCGCGAATCACGATGCGACAGTCCTCAGACCACCAAGGGACTGATGGTCGTTGTAGCCGGCCTGATGTTTTTGGAATGGATAACTCCGCGGCTTCGATGATTGACGAGGTCAGAGCCTCTGCTACGGAGTCCACGTCTTCTTCGTGAGTTTGATCGAAGTTGAGGGCGTTTTGGAATGCTTCCCAGTCGGCCCAAGCGAGACTCCAACGGAGACATCTCGGCTGCTGGGATTGCCGGACAGGCAAATTCACAATAATGGGAAAATGGCCACTACCGCATAAACCCTCATGTACGTTTCACTCGAGATACGGGGAAATAGTAGCGCTGCACAAGCTGCTGTCGATGGCACTGAATGTGCCTGATGCAGCGCTGAAGTGTGTGTTATTTCTGTTAAAAACATTTAAATGTTCTTTTACAACATGTTAACAGTTAATAACGCTGCTCATGTTACTTTTTACTTAGTTGATAGCATAGATAAAGTATGTTATTGTTATTAGCTATGGTTATCTTGATAATAAAAAACTAAGATACACTGTCGTGACGATGTCTGGCATCAGTGTGATATTCACTCGATCTGTTCTCGGTTATATAGACGATAAATATTTAATAAATTGCTTTCATGTTAATGAATTTGTTCAGTTAATTTATACGCCTGCAATTCATCAACAATTTCCCGTATTCAGAACAACAACAAATTCTGAGTCACAAAATTCCTCGATGGCTACACCTCTTCGGTTCGTCGTCAATGAACCCCACAAGGGATTGTGGCAGTTCAAGTCGCCGACGAGGACAAAGGGAGACAGAAGTTGACGCGAGGTCATCCTGAGTTGATCAGCAGTGATGATCTCGCCCGGAGGGATATAGAAACTGACAATTGTGACTCTGAGTGGCAGGGCCAAACGTACAGCTGCAACTTGGAAAGTTGTATTCAACGGAACCTCTTCACAGAAAGTGTCATCTCTGACTAATATTGCGACTCCGCCACGAGGTCGATCGTCCGTGGCATAGTCCTTTGAAAAGGGCTATAGCCACGGATTGTGACGGAGGAGGTGTCTCTAAGACGTGTCTCTTGAAGACAGACACACGCGATGGATGTCAGTGATTAACATTCGGAGTTCCTCGAGGCGAGTAGTGAGTCCATTACAATTCCACTGTACTAAGGTGTTCATTTTCAAACGGACCTTATCTCGTCGTCTTTTGGTTTGAATATTCGTTTTATCGCTTTCGGATCCAGATGTTTCCATCGTGGATTCCATCAGAAAGCGATAGACCAGATTTGCGGCTCTCAGAGCAGCCTTCCCTTTTTTCTGGCTCATTTGCAGCCAGATTGGGGGTAGGATGTAGGATTTTGGGAGTTATTGGAACCGACTCCCTCGGTTTTTCAATTTTACTTTCTGAACATTTTATTATTGTTCCTTTGACGACGGACGGTTTCTCCACGACAGACACGGTAGCGGGCACTGCAGGTGGTGCTTCAGCGAGCGCTGGAGTCACGGCAGTCTGCGTACTCATGTCCTATGTCTGCGTTGAGATGCTTGTTGTTTGGCGTTGTTTCGATACAACGTGAGCAAAAGGTGTCTGAAGCGCGACTGGAGTTCTTTCAATATAGATTTTCCTAGCTTCAGCGATCGAGATCCTTTGAGTGGTTTTGATCTCTTGAATCGCACGTTCCTCCTTATACTTACGGCAGTCGCGGGAGCGAGCTGAATGGCTCCCGCCGCAGTTCACATAGGACACGGGTTCCTTACAGGTGGAAACCCAAGTGAACTGGTTTTCCACAAGCGAAAATAGATATTTTTGCAGTGCATCGGTCAGAAATATGGGCGAATTTTTGACAATTAAAACATCTCATCGGGTTTGGGATGTAAGGCCGAACTCTCAATGGATGAATTCCTGCGTCGATGCTCGGATGGAAAATGGCGTGTTAAACGTTAATATGATGGACGATGTTGGTTTCAGTTCGCCATCTCTTCGTGTCAAGATGCGGGATACGTCCTCCACACCTTGACTTGCCAAAGTCTCTTTGACCTGTTCGATGGTACATTTGAGAAGATCCAAGCACGTGATAACTCCTTTGCTCGAATTAAGGATCTTATCCTGAGTTACAATTATCTCGTATTCAAAAACTTAGTCTTCTGTACCAGTTTGTTAGTGTGTGAATTGCTGACAGATTTCACTAGTAATGTCCCATCTCTTAGCTTTTTTGTTGACTTGACCGTGCCTATTTGTCCATAAAGAACTTTCTGTATTAAGAAGGGAGAAAATTTCGAAAAGGTCATCTCCTTTCTAGAGATGACCAGGAACCGGGGAGCAAGCTCCTCCTTCTCCTTGGTCAAACTCAAACGACCCTTATAGCTGGGTCGTTTCCTCTTTACCTTAAAGGGAGGACGTATGTTTAGATTTGATTTTTTGATAGAAAAATTTAAAATCGTCACCTGGGTCTCCACCCACCACGGAGCCAAACAAGGGAATGCCGTATCCACAAACCGGTACGGACGCCAGGGTTGTCCATATGATATAGGACCCAAAAAATAAGGAAAACGAGCTAAACGTGTCCCTGTAGTCCGAGTCCGTCACCCAATCAGTTTCATAAGGAGCACCGGAAGCCGATTGACCCGGGGTGGGTTAGCCCCGGGCCGCCTGGGCTGAAGCAAAAGCCAAAAAGTGTATTGGGGCACGAATATGAGTATCCGAAAGAAAACGAGCTCCCTCAACTTTCAGGATTACCATTTCCAACGACATGGGTTTCCTTGCACGGCAAACACATTGGTTGGCGTTCCGCATCCAGTGAGAGTCAGCGTGTTGCAAAGAGCAAAAGTGCCCAGTTAGTGGAGGACACAGACCACTATTACATAACCCAGCGAAAAAAAAAGAAAAGGTAAACAGAAAAGAAAATGGCTCGAAACAACACGCCACACGACAAACACTGGATCCCCCGATCACCACGTGGAGGAACCCAATTCGACCGGCGACTAAATGGGGATATATAGTGTAACCTACTAGTTATGCTGAAAAACTGCACGGAAAGAGTTTTTCCCACGCATTTAAACCCCCCTCCGCCAGAAATCGAAAAAATAAATACCAGCAAGAAGAGGACGTTACAGTGCATGTATCCATGTGCGACTCGATTGTCTCCAGGCCTATATCGATTAATTACGGCCGGAAAACTGTCTCTGGACGTCATTTTCTTCAGGATTTTCCTCAACTTTCCAGGAAAATTGCAATATTTGAATTTATGCAAATAGACCATGTGAGCACGCATGTTTCGATATGCGACTCAATGGGGACATCTAGTGTAACCTACTAGTTATACCGAAAAACTTTGCACGGAAAGAGTTTTTCCCGCGCATTTAAACCCCCTGCGTCCGAAATGGAAAAAATAAACACCAGCACGAGGAAGACGTCAGAGTGCATGTATTGATGTGCGACTTGATTGTCACCGGACTTACCTCGATGAATTACGGCAGGATAACTGACTTTGGACGCCATTTTGTTCCGATTTTTCCTCCAATTCCCAAGAATTGCAATATTTGAATTTCTGCAAATAGATCATGTGAGGACGCATGTTTTGATATGCGACTCAATGGGGATACCTAGTGTAACCTACTAATTATGGACGAAGAACTTTGCACGGAAAGAGTTTCTCCCGCGCATTTAAACCCCCCTGCGAACGAAATGGAAAAAATAAATACCAGCAAGAAGAGGACGTCAGAGTGTATGGATCCATGTGCGACTCGATTGTCTCCTGACTTATCTCGATTAATTAGGGCAGGATAACTGACTCTGGACGACATTGCGGTCAGAATTTTCCTCCAATTTCCAAGAAAATTACAATATTTGAATTTCTGCAAATAGATCATGTAAGGATGCATGTTTTGATATGCGACTCAATGGGGATATCTAGTATAACGTATTAGTTATGGACGAAGAACTTTGCACGGAAAGAGTTTCCCCAGAATTTAAACTCTCCTCCCGAATCGGAAAAAATAAATACCAGAAAGAAGAGGACGTGAGAGTGCATGTCTCTATGTGCGTCTTGGTTGTCTCCGGACTTATCTCGATTAATTACGGCCGGAAAAATTACTCGAAGCCATGTTGTTCAGATTTTTCCTCCTAATTTCCAAGAAAATTGCAATATTTGAATTTCCGCAAATAGATGATGCGAGGACGCATGTTTTGATATGCGACTCAATAGGGACATCTAGTGTAACCTACTAGTTATGGCCGAAAAACGTTGCACAAAAAGAGTTTTTCCCGCGCATTAAAACCCCCTGCGCCCGAAATGGAAAAAATAAATACCAGCAAGAAGAGAACGTCAGAGTGCATTGATTCATGTGCGACTCGATTGTCTCCGGACCTATATCAATTAATTACGACCGGAAAAATGACGACGTCATTTTATTCGGATTTTTCCTCCAATTTCCAAGAAAATTGCAATATTTGAATTTCTACAAATAGATCATGTGAGGACGCATGTTTTGATATGCGACTCAATGGGGATATCTTAGTGTAACCTACTAGTTATGGCTGAAAAACTTGGCATGAAAAGAGTTTTTCCTGCGCATTTAAACACCCCTCCGCCCGAAATGGAAATAATAAATTTATCAAATCAATATCTAGCAGCGTTAAAAAGCTAAACTATATCTTATAATTAAGAAAAAAAAAATCAGATCTACTATAATTGGTTATTATTTTTTGTATTAAATAAAATTTACAATTTATCGTGGATACTATAAGATCATACCATCGTCTAAGTAAAGTCTCATTAATTTTCTATCATTACGCTACTGAGCAGCACACAAAGTTCAAAATATAACAATTTTGCACGAATACATTTCTAAAAATTCGTATAAACTGATCAAGGAAGTATTTAGTAAAAATTCATCCTCAATCACAAACACTAAATGCAATCATAAACAACGTTAAACAAATGAAATTTTTAAAGAGCGTTTTTCTAAGAATTCACTTTTTCTTTGACCCTTAAGAGAGTATTTATATAACAATGTTCTTTGCCAAAAATAAAACGATACACAAAATGACTTATAAATCGAATAACTAACGCCATAAAGTGTCATTGTTTTGTACTTGTGTCATTGTTTTGACTTTGACTACATTCATTTTTACCGATGAATTAATATATCAAACAACAAAACATTCTATATCATATAGTTTAGTAAATTACTATTAATTTACTACATTAATGTACATCCACTATTATTGTTGAAACTGTGTAACTGTTAAATATTGTTGAAATATGCAAAGCACAAGCACAAAAAAATTAATAGAACTGGTCTCCGTTATTGATGATGCAGTTATTTAAATGCATATTAATATATAAAATATTCATTTGCAGGTAACTTAATAAAGAAAATGTTGTAGTATTAATTTGTTTACAATAATTTGATTACTTATTATCAAGTTAAAAATAAATGTTAAATTTATACTAGCATGTGCATGTGTACCCTGTGTGTGTGTCAGAATGTATTATATATATATATATATATATATATATATATATATATATATATATACATATACTATGCAAATAAAATAGTATGTTATTAGCCAATCTTTATCCTCAACATCATAAAAAGATATCCTTAACGAAACCTCGGAACAAAAAAAAACTTCAAAGAAATTTTATTAGTTATAATATTGGACACGTATGGCCAGCCTCAATCAGTAAAAATTTCGAATGTGAATGGTTCAAAATTAAATAATACATCCGCAGTTTAAGTAATTTTTGAAATAAATTAGGATATAAAAAATATAGTAAAATATATTTAACTGAATATTAAAAACACTGATTAAAAACCACTACTGTGCTTCTACTTAGTTTTGCGTGAGTGTGTGCGTGCAATAAAAAATACAAAAAAAATATACTATATAAATGTTGTATTTATGATATTTATTAAAATTTTTGATATTTTTATTCACATTACATAACTCACTCATTAATTTCCATGTATAGTTTTCTTTTATTAATATTCTTATTTTTTTAGTAGCTATATTTATTACCTTGTATAGATTAATGTTTTTTTTTTATATATTTTAGTTA
>CM068314.1:56619245-56731745 GCA_034766995.1 Acanthacorydalis orientalis
CTGATAATTGCTTTTTCTATTAATTTATTCGACTATTCAATACAAAAACAAACGCGTATTTTAGTTCCGATTTGCATTCAATATTACTAATCCCTTTTAGTATTGTTTTGTTTATAATGTTTTTTTATGTAAATAAATTAATTTATTTATTAGTTACTTGATTAGTTTATATACAAGTCACTTTTTATACAGAAAAATATTAGTGGGTATATTTTATCACAAAATTTTTAAGTACAAAAACTAAAGAGAAAACAATGTTTTTTTACGAAGCGTCCTGCACTGCAATCGCTAATTTTTTTTATTCATAAATCTGTCATTTATAGAAACACCGCGATTCGCATTTCAAAAGTCACGAATGCAAAACGTCCATACCGTTCGTTAAGCAGAACACTGTCGAACTGTCGAAATTTAAAAAAAAATCATATCAGAAAAGAAACTTTATTTTGAAGGCACAGTGTGTAACGCAACATGGATACAATACACCTGAATGCTTCTCAAATGAGCTATATCCTTTTTCCCGTACGTAAATCTCCGCTTCACACACACACAAACGTAGGCTCATACGAAACGCACGAAAAAGTTGTCGAGTAGGCCGTGACTTTCGTGCGCGCCACTTGTTTCATTACCCGTCTAAGCGAATAAAATGGTCGACGGCGACCAATCGGATGCAAACGTTTAATATTTTCTACGCCATTGGCAAATAATAAATGAATAGCCTGAATAGGTGTGTAATTTTTGATTTGTTTTAATTTTTATTTGTTTTTGTTGTTTGCATTTATTACTGAATGTTAATTAGGTTTTTTAATTTAAAAACACGTTAACTGAAGGTAAACTAAACATGTATGTTAATAAAATCTAAGCGAACAATTACTTTTTTTTCCAATTTAATTAATTATCTTTTTATCGAGAAAATATATGTTAGAAAAACAATTCAATTATTCTTTTATAAATTATGTTATGGATCAACCGAAGATGAATAATCATAATCCGTTGAATATAACTCAATAGATTTTTCAAAGAAACTTGTTTTTTAATACGCATACACATCATAAACTATTACAAATATTTTCAAGAATATATATATACACACACACACACACAGAGAGAGAACGCTAGTGTTATTAAAGAGTGACCGATGAATTATAACAATAATAATGGAAAATAATTGTTTTAGCCCTTTGTTCAATCTGATATTAAAGTTTGATACAAATCTAAATTTTATTTATCTTCCCTTAAAGTAAAAAAAATTAACAGTTTCTTGTTATCATATATTGCACATAACAAATCTACAAGAATTAAAAATGTACAAGTATTCAGTTAGCAAATGAATCTATCACTAAAAATCATTAAGTAATAAAGAATTAGCCCACCTTTAGTTTAATTTTCCTGGTTATATTACCTAATGGTAATGAAATTTGTTGAAAATTTTAATAACTAAATTAAATTATTAACAGCTTATAGATAGATAAGTATAACATATTAATCAATTCAGAAAATGTTGATATACTTTTCCAGCAAAATAACTTCTCAACTTATTTTACTCGAAAAATTAGGATATTTCTAAGAATAATTTTTGGAAATCGAACTATTTTATGAAATTTGATCATTGAATAATCTCTAAATGCATCCAATTGGATACATTTTTAATAACAGTTTTATCAATGAAATTCATTTTATTTATAGAAATAGAGACTATATAGCTGTGAAATTCGATAAAATATTTCTGTTGACAAAAGTTGTTTTCAATTATTCTATATTTTTTTGAGATATAGTAGTGAGAGTAAGGCAAATTTATTTTTGAAGAGGTTTCTCTGCACCAAACTTTATGACAAAGTAGCTGCATTTTATAGAAAATGTTTCTTGATCATTTGTTTTATAAAATTCTGAAAATTTTTGCTAACAGAATCATTTAAGTAATCTGTATTTTGTCCATTAAATCAGAAAAGTAGAACGTTGGTTCGTGTAACAAAATTCAATATATTCAATATGATCTTAAATGTTGATGTTATATCTATTATGAATTTGACAAGATATAAAAACAATATATCTACAATAAAAACCCTTTTAGATAAAAGTTACGATTTTTTCCTTCATCAGTTCTCTCCCCCCCTCACATATATATAAATTATTACGATTTCTGAATAATATAAAATAACGCCTCAAGAACGCTTTTATATTTTAGAATCTCAAAAAAAATGATTTTTTTATTATTTACATATTTTAAGATATTTTCACGCATATTTAAGACATTAAAAGAGAGTCACTTTTTTTGAATTCCGAAAATATAATAGAGTATTAATTTTTTATACTTTTATATTAAACTACAAACATTATGTTTGAACAGTATAAATATTTTTTTATACACTTTATAACGATCTCATAAATAACTAATGATAACTACAAATACGCCATTATTCAATTGAATTATAAACGTTGAATATGAAAGAATAGAAGAATATTAAACCAGTAATTACACTCATTAAGAAACAAATAAAAATTAAAATCGAACCGAGCAAATCTACGCACCGTTTAGGTTTTCAACCATTACTCACTTATTTATGCATCTAAGATTAGTCAGAGACGGGCTGTTCAAGGAATATTCGCGACAAATATGTAATTATCATCAGAAATTCATTAATTGAGAAAAAATACAGAATTTATGTTATGACGTATAGTTTTTTTGAAATTTTTATATGCAGTAATTTAATATATATATATATATATATATATATATATATATATAGGCAATAGAATTATTTTTAAATAAAAACATAACCTTAGCATATTAAATATAATTTTTAATTTTTCACCTGTTCTTTAAATAATATGAAATCGATTAGCTTGTTATCTATTTAATTAAGGAAATAGAATCGATTCAGTTTAAACTCAATATTACCTGTTCTTTTATATATATATATATATATATATATATATATATATATATACACATATATACACACACACATATACACACATATATATATATATATATATATATATATATATATATATATATATTCGAACCAGATTTCAGTTCCGTTTTGTTATAAAATCAAATCATCATAAAACAATATCGAACCTAAACCTAGTAGACTAGTAGTGTGTGTGTGTATGTAGTATATTCCGTAGAGTAATATGTTTATAGTGAAGTGAAATTGATGAACTTTTCTCACACTTTTCACTGAGCACATAGTAATCGACAGCTAATTCCTGAGATGTCCAAGATGGTGGAGGACCAATCAGGGTGGAGAGAAAAGTGGACGCAGTTTAACCTCATGCCCGGGAGGAAGTGTGTGTTCGTGTGTATCGTCTGCATTGGCCATACACAAAATAATTGATTGAAATATATCAATGTATTACATCTGAATCAATAGATATTAATGCATTTAACAACAAATCATGCACATGCTATAGCTTAATTTTTAAACACATAGTTTATTCACCGAATTTCTTATAGTACAGTCCAACGAAAAACAATTTAATTGAATATTTTGTGTATGTTGCCACTTCTACACCACGTTGAGGTTGCAGACATGTAGAAGACTTAACGTGTCGATTCGAGAATCAACCCTAATCTAGGACCTCAATTTTAAATACTTTCAACAAATTAAAATCAAAAAAAGAATTAATCAAAGAGACACCTATTCTAGCTACCTTACCCACTAAATGTATTTGTGTGTGTGCGTGTGCGCTATCGTCTCTTGAAATAAAAATGTAGTGACACAATCTGAAATAAATGTAATTATTATAAAATATGTACATACACATATATATATATATATATATATATATATATATATATATGTGTGTGTGTGTGTTCTTCAGTTTATTTTTATATTTCTATTCACGAAAACGATAGTTGCACGCATTCAAACGAACGTCCGTATTTACAAAGAAAAAGTAAAAAAAAATACATTATTATACACCGTTTGAAAGAGCGTTAAATCTCCAATCTCTGGGATTTTTTTTTCATAATTTTCGATAATTAGGCACGGCCATTATAAGGCTTTAATCAATGGGTGTTCAGTTTTTGAACGTGAAAGAAACAGTCCTACAAAAAATATTCATATCTACACGACAGCATTATAAAAACATACATTGTTGTACACTATAAGAAAGAAAATTAAATTTACTGTTAGATGTATTTTTTTTATAATTATTGATTAATAATTACGGTCGTAATGAGGCAATTAGTAAAGAGAGTTCATTTTTGAGAATTCCGATACCATACGGTCAAATAAACGTAAATATTTACATGATATTGTAAATAAAATATACATTGCAATACACAGTTGAAAAGAGCATCAAATGCAAGCAGTAAAACAAACGTAAATATCTAGATAACATTGTAAGAAAAATATACATTATTATACATCGTTAGAGGGAGCATTAAATTCTCTATAAGAACTTTTTTTTTAGAATTTTTCATAATTAACTACGGCCGTAACTAGAACTCAATTAGAGTCGATGATTCTGATGCATTCGCTCAAACAATCGTAAGTTACTCTAAAACAATGATAGAAAAATGTATATTGTTCATAGTTAGAAAGAAAATTAAATTATCTGTAAGATACTTTTTTTTCTGGATTATTAATTGATAATTACGACCGTAATGATACAATTGGTAAAGAGCGTTTGTTTTTGAGAATTCCGATAACATGCGGTCAAATAAACGTAAATATTTACATGACATTGTAAATAAAATATACATTGCAATACACAGTTGAAAAGAGCATCAAATGCAAGCAGTAAAACAAACGTAAATATCTAGATAACATTGTAAGAAAAATATACATTATTATAAATCGTTAGAGGGAGCATTAAATTCTCTATAAGTACTTTTTTTTTAAATTTTTCATAATTAACTACGGCCATAACTAGAACTCAATTAGAGTCGATGATTCTGATGCATTCGCTCAAACAATCGTAAGTTACTCTAAAACAATGCTAGAAAAATGTATATTGTTATACATCGTTAGAAAGACAATTAAATTTTCTGTAAGATACTTTTTTTCTGAATTATTAATTGATAATAACGACCGTAATGAGACAATTAGTAAAGAGTGTTTATTTTTGAGAATTCCGATAGCATGCGGTCAAATAAACGTAAATATTTACATGACATTGTAAATAAAATATACATTGCAATACACAGTTGAAAAGAGCATTAAATTCTCTATCAGATATATTTTTTTCAGAATTATTGATTAATAATTACGGCCGTGATTACGCCCTAAATAATGGGTGTTTATTTTTAAAAATTTAAGTAGCAAGCAGTCCAAGAAACGTAAAAACTACATAACAATGTAAAAAAATATACAATGTTATTAATCTTTACAAAGAGCATTAAATTATCTATAGGGGTCTAAAGTTGGTAATGGGTCTCAGAGGTCATGTGAACTGCTGGTGTTTGCATGATGATAAAACTCTGATGAAATGCTCACTGCTTTTTGATGACTTAAGTCAGAAATTTGAGAAATCAAATTCAGCTCTGCCAATAAATCCTACTCTCACGTCCCCGAAGACGGATCGTCGCGTGACCCCTGGGTATATAGCCTGCGAGGGAGGTGCGTTATATAGCAGACGAGAGAGGGTGAAAAGAGAGTTTCTGGCGCTTTAAAACTCGAACATACCAGCTAAGGGAATAAGTCCCTACAGAAAATACTGATGATAAAATGATAATGGTAATAGACTAATCAGTATTTGTGATCAGAATAACTTAATAAATGGGTTCTTCCAACATAGGAATTTAAGGTCAATTATTGATTACGTAATCACTAAGCAAAATAAAAGAATAAAAATACAGGACACTAGAGCATGCAGAGGAACAACATGCGGAAGCGACAATCACCTAGTAAAAGTTAAAATATTATTTCCCATCAGAAAAGTGTTAAAGGAAAAAACAGACAGCAAGGACGACGAAGAAGAAACCAAACCAAAAAATTACAATTTGGACAGTTTACAACAAGAAAGTATTAGAATTCTATATCAATAGGCTAAATGGAAAACTTAAGAGGAATGGTTATTTCGAAAACATGGACGAACTCTATAGCCATATTAACGAAAGCATACAAGAAGCAGCCTTAGAAGCCCTAAGCCATAACGACACAAACAGAAGAACGAAGCCGTATCGGTAGGATACTGACATAGAAAGATATAGACGACAAAAGAAAAAAGTATATTAAATACTTAACAACACGCACAGATGGATAAAATAATATATAAAGCAGCACAAGCGAAAGTTCAAAAGAAGATAACAAAAAAGAAAAATGAATCCTGGGAGAGAAAGTGTACTCACCTAAACACTTACATAGGGGGACAAGAAGTACAGAAAGCTGGAGATTTATTAATCGATATTATATCACCGATAAAAATAGAACAATGGAAAGATCATTTTAAAAAATGACCGGAAGAAGATAGAAAAGAATTCCAAGTAGAATACAATAGGCAAGAAAGAGTCGTTACCATGGAATCCCCAATTAGAATAGACCATAGAGAAGTGGAAGAGATATGTAAGTCGCTAAAAAATAGGAAAGTAGCGGGTCCCGGGAACATATATCCATAACTAGTGAAGCACGGAACGGAAACGTTGTATAAGTTACTACAAACGCTATTCAACGAATGCATAAATGGTGAAAACGTTCCCAAAGAGTCGAAATTATCCTTAATTTCCACAATACACAAAAAAGGGGACAGAACAAATTGCAACAATTATCGTGGGATAGCCGTGACCAGTACCATTAGTAGTGTACCGAAAGGTCATCAAGAACAGGATAGAAAGAGAATATAAAAATATGAAAGCAGAAGAACAGGCAGGTTTCCGAGCAGGTCAATCTACGATCGATCACTTATTTTGCGTGACACAATTAATCGAAAAAAACATGCGAACAAGAACTGCATATGGTATACATCGACCTGAAGAAAGCCTACGATACTATACCACAAATAAAACTTTGGGAAGCCCTAGAAAAGACGAACATCAACTTAATAAAAGCCGCGAAACAGTTATATGAACAGAGTAAAACCAAAGTTCGATTAGGAAATAGAAGATCGCAAGAATTCGAAATAAATAAAGGACTGAAACAGGGATGCTGCGTATCACAAACATTATTTAAAATATACTTAGAACAAGCACTTAATACATGGAAAAGAAAATGTAAAACCATGGATGTTCCCCTTGAAGAAAATTTGATATATACGTTATGTTTCGCAGATAATAATAGCACAAGATTATGACGATTCGAGTATTGGCAGGGAGCGCGACGAAAACGACATCTGATGGTTACAAAAAATCATGCTCGAGAATTGCGGAAGATATGTAAAATCAGTGAAAAAAATAAAAATTCGTTATAAAAACAAAATGTAAAAATTTATAATGATATAAATAAAAAAGTGCAATTGTATTTTTGAAAGAGAAAATTAAATTGAACGTATTATGATAAAGAAAGTAAGTATAAAAAATTTAAATAAATATCAAATACTATTATTTTAGAATAGAGTGAGGTTAACCGATAAAATCAAAACAAATAATACATGACAGCTACAATAATAAAAATTGAAAAAAATAGTAGGATATTAATTTGAGTTTTTTAACAAAATTAAAGTAAATAATTTTATTTTAATTCATGATAATTTGTTGGTGAATTGAGCATGATTTAACGAAATTTTGTCCACAGCGAGCGCTGCGATCGATTCAGTTGTCCCCACCATATACTCTGCACCCTGCCAATATGACTCGAAAAATCATTGAAGAGTATCGTACATGGGGTTTGGAGGTAAACATCGACAAAACTCAATATATGTGCACAGGAGGTACACGACAAGATTTAACGCTAAATACGGGACAAGCTATAAAACGATGCGAAGAATATAAGTACCTGGGAATGAACATAACAAGAGACGACAACTATAGATATAGCCATCAAAGAAAGATGTACACAAGGCGGAAAAGCTATTTCCTCATTGAACAGTGTACTATGGGACCAGAGCATCTCAAAAGACAATAAACAGAGAATCTATAACACCATAGTAAAGAGCATAGTGACATACACAGCAGTGAGATATGGCCGCTAAAGAACAGATCAGAGAACATGCTATTGACAACGGAAATGGATTTCTGGAGAAGATCGGCAGGAAGATCAAGAGAAGAACGGATTAGAAATGAGAAAATTAGAGAAATCATGAACGTTGACACCACCGTAGTGGAAGACATTCGAACTAATCAATTGAGATAATACGGGGATGTTCTACGGATTCAAAAAGAGACTTACAAAACAAGTGCTCTTATGGAATCCCCAAGGAAGGAGAAGACAGGGAAGACCGAGAAGAAGTTGGTCAGAAGGAATTCGAGAAGAAATGAGAGAAAGGGATCTAAAAGAAGATCAATGTAATGACAGACGGCAATGGAGAATGGATATCGGAACACGTAGTAGAACGTTATAAACCGAATATATATATAAACGTAGCCGTAGGTACAATCAGAGAAAACGGGATCTTAGGACTAAACCCACATATAGACCATAAGGTTCTTGGTGTCAGGGAAGAAAAAGCACTCCTCTCCAACGTCTTAAATCAAAACACTCGTTTCCAAATCTCAATTTTATGTAAATTTCATATACTTTTGATACATAGTTTGTTTATTGGCCCTAATCTAAAATACTGCTACTCTTTGTAGCAGTACCGTTGAGTAATGATACGATTTGTATCAATTACTCATGAAGATACAAATGGTGATTTTATGTCTTTAGGAACGGGGATTTAAAACAATATTTATAATTAGAATATTAGAACTATTTAAAATTAAATTACTTATTATCAATTTCAATCACTTTTTTAATTATTATTCGCAATCGACTAATTAAAAAATATAAAAAAATAAAATAAAATTAGATATTAACAAACTTAAAAACTCTCAATCAAAGCAATACAACGAAAATTACATTTAAAAAACGAAAATATTTAAGATAGCTCAAAACGATGATTTTTTTAAAAAAAACAAAGAATTCTGTTTTTTGAAACCAAAAAGTTAAGGGGACCCGGTGGTCTAGAATTTTCGAAAAATCGATTTTTTTTCCGAAAGTATAGTATCTTAAAAATATACTGTTAAAATTTGATGACGAAATTCAGAGTATTTCAGGATCTACAGCCCATTAGAAGGTCAGAACTACTTGGTCAGAATATACTTGCTTGAAATTTTAAACGCGTTTATCTCGAAACTACTTTTTTTCGTCTTGCGGGGGCCAGAAAAAAAACTACTTGACCGATTTGTCTGAAATTTTAATATGTTATTCTGAATAGTTCTAGCTCTCGCTGGAAGTAAAACTAATAGTTTCCGTAAAATATTTATATTTTTTTTATTAACAAAACATTCAAAAATACTGGTCGTTTTCAAACTTGTACTTTTGACTACGCGCCATTGTCAAAATTTTTTTTTATTCTACTTCCTGCGATAGCTATACTTATACTAATTAAAAATTCGTCAATTGTTTTATTTCAGATCAGAGGGAGAGATAAATCATCATTCACCACGCAATTCCATTTTTTTAGAGAGGGAGACTTCAGCATCATTTTTCTAATTTAAAAAAAATTTTTTTTTGTCTTTATTTTCATTTTTGTGTAGTTTATTAGTAATAAAATAAGTGTAAAAAAATTTGAAAGCATTATTCATTACCCTCATATAGAAAAAATTTTTTTAAAATAGCTTAAATTTTAGGCCGCTAGACCACCGGGTCCCCTTAAGAGGAATGGGCGATGGCTTTGTGTAGCTGAAAATCATTAAAAATTTGATTAGTAAATATCTAGGACTTGCCATACGATTTGTATCGACAAGTCACTTCCTACTGACACCTGCTACAAGGTGATCGCACATGCAAATCCGTTAAGCGGACCGAATGTGCGTATCTGATCTACCGCTGCGCCCTCGCAGCCTGTTCTAACGCTGAGTCATGTGTAAAAAGGGTCGTATGAGAGGCGGCTTCAATTTCGCCTCAGCAATTCATCCACCGCTCTCTCTCTCTCTCTCTCTATGTGCTGATTGCATCAATACTCATTTTAAAACAATATAACGTCTTATATATTGATCAGGTGAATATTTTTCTATAATCAGTGTACAAATTGTAATATAAAATCATTTTATCAAATCAACTGATATGACTTTCAAATTATGTTCATTTATAATAAAAATAACTCTTGATAAAACAATATCGAACATGCATACAAAACAGCCTAAACTCCTAATCTTATGAGATACTGATGGAATTTACGTTTGCATACAGTCCGAAATATAAAATGTAAATAAAAAAAACTCACGTTGCGCCATTCTCAGGTCAGGTACTAACTTGTTCAGTTCTTTTGTAACAACACTCACTAGCAATGCACACACAAACAGTTAAGTTTCACTTATAGAGCTCCGATTAAAAAATATATATTGTTGAAATTTAAACGAATAAAACGAATATATAAAAATGAATGTAATGAATAATTCTGACACGTTAAGAAAAAATAATCTACTCGAGTGAAACTTCGAACAGACACTAACAAAGCTGCGAATTTTTTTTAAAAAAATATATTATCCAATAGGTTTCTTCAATTAAAGATACGAATCTTTTAAAAAATGACACCTGATCTAAGCGCGCGCTGACTGATTCGAACTTTTTTCCAGACAAATGACACCTGAAACAAAAAATAAAACGAAATTAATGTTTGTTCAAATAAATGAAAGTCGCACATATTTACCCTTGTCCTCATCTCTCTCTCTCTCTCATTATATATATATATATATATATATATATATATATATATATATATATATATATATGCTGGTTCTTAATCAAGAAATACACAACACAGAGCACCGTTTATTACAACTACATTTTTCCAATTTTTATCAAATAATTACAATGTAATTTAACATCAACAATTACACTACGCCATTTGTCAGTTTATTCGCCATTTTCAATAATGAAATTTCCAATTTGTTTGTTTACAGTCGGTCACTTTTTTCATGAACAAGTTCTGTAATCACTAACTTTTTTCGACTAATTTCTTATTTAGTTTATACATCGACATTGTTTCGTAGCAAAAAATAGAAATGATATTGATTCAATCTTAAATACACCAAATATTGAAACTAAGTAAAATTACGTTCATCCTTCATAAAATTTCGTACATTTCATTACAAAAAAAAAAGTTCAGTACATCTGCATAAACTCATTAAAAAACACATGTAAATGAGAATTATCAAACATGTATATTATATACACTTTTTGATTATTATTTTAAAAATTAACGGAATATTTACAATTATTTCAGCCGTTAATAAATCATCATTTAAATAAATAAATTCTGTGACAATCAGACATAATTTAAACTCATTATTGCAAATATTTCGGTAATTTGAACATTGATTGTTAAACTTAATTCAGTATACTTAAGTACATTGTAGGAACCATAAATAAAGATTCTCGGTACGAACAGTCGCATCGAACAACTCGAACTAACCGGTCGAGTTGTTGAAACATAGAAAAACGAAGCACATTTGTATCACATAGTATAATTTTCAACTTTTATTTTTTCGATAGTTATAATCATACTGTAACTGCATTATTTCCTCATATTTATAAATAAATACAGCAATTACATTTGAACTATTGGTGTTTTTTACTCAGTAATAAAAGAGCAGTAAATACATCAAAACCTTTTTATATAAACATTCAAAAACAGTTAAATCACGTTAAGTCGGGGTTTAACAAATTTTCCAGACATATACATATACATATACATATATATATATATATATATATATATATATATATATATATATATATATATTAAAAGATGAAAAAAATGACTGAGGGTTTAATGAAGACATGTCTATTTTTAAATCAAATGAAAACTAAAAAAAGGTTGTAAACCTGACTTTCTTAGGTATAATTATTTTATAATAGATTTTTTTAGTAAACCAGAAGGTCGCGGTCCCCTGCTCGTCGTGACACACTCTTCCCTAACAATTAAACTATATGAACAAACAATTTGTGTAAAAGTCGTGAATTTTTAATTGGAAAAGTTTATAAAAATTAAGTACAAAACGCAATATTAAAGTGTATAACAATTTCTTTACTCTAAAACTTCAGTGAATGTAATATTTTGAATAAATTTCTTATCAGTGTTACACCCTTCCGTTGTACATAGTGTGAGAGAGCTACACGCATACATGTGACTGATGTCAACCAATCAAAACAGAGACGACGCGATCTCCATCAACAAATCTGAACAAGAATAAAAAACATTTGACGACGACAACAGGACTGCTTTTTAATTGTAGAAAGGTAATTGCAAAAAAAAAACATTTACTTTAGTAAATAACAGCGGGAATTTTCAAACCATGTAAGAAAATAAAATGAAATGAGGAATGAAGAAATGTTAAAAACAGGCACGCTTGTGTGAAACAACATATTTATTCTATTAAAATTCTCTGCAAAGTTACAATTCGAAAAATTTAATTATGAATATAAGAGAAAAATGTATCCGATCATTGCAAATAAATGTGAAAAAATCTCATGAATCGTTCAGCATAACCTGTCATCACATTCTAGGAATTGACATGTAATGCATTAAACAATACTTGATTCGTACAATCATCTAACTAATCTTAAACATATACAACAAGCGTATTTCACAGATACTACACATTTCAAATTATATCTATAACAAGAAACAATTTCGAATAAAAATAAACAATAAAAATAATTAAATAAACGTTATTAATTGCTT
This sequence comes from Acanthacorydalis orientalis, assembly GCA_034766995.1. Classification (NCBI taxonomy): domain Eukaryota; kingdom Metazoa; phylum Arthropoda; class Insecta; order Megaloptera; family Corydalidae; genus Acanthacorydalis; species Acanthacorydalis orientalis. The sequence continues at coordinate 56,632,017 of CM068314.1, forward strand.
AGCACGGGTTAGAAAATCTTTGGTATAAATAAGTTCATTTAATAATAAAATTCTTGTTAATACAAAATAATTGTCGATTAATCATTCAAATTACTTTTCTATACTGTAATACGCAAATACAATTTAATCAAATATCGAATTATATTCAAGTACAATTGAAATAAATAAATTATATGCACACACGTTTAAAATAAAATAATGGTATTGAATGAATCGTATTGTTTTGGAAGAGGAAAAAAAACAAAACAGATATACTGAATTAATGAGTAATAATAAAATAAAGGTTCACTGTAATATAATAAGATACATGAAGTATAAATTAAATCAAATTAACTACTCACCGAAACATAATATAAGAGAATATTAATATCATCCTCGATGTCCACGATACACCGTCCAGCTGCATCGATTCCTATTTAGATAGAAGGGCGTGACGGACTGACCTGAACTGGTTTTATGACAAATGTGTTATAATTTCGTCGATTAGTGTTATTCAATTGTTTGTTGTAATGCACAGAATAAAATTATACACACTTATATGCACGTATTTTTTTTTTTGAAATGTCGTCACTTTAGATCATGTAATATACGATTAGGACGGGTAAATGAGATGAATAGTCGATGGAAAGTATTTTATTTTGCGCAATGAACTTGGAAGAAACACTAATTTTTGTTCACAATTGGTCATATTAAATGATTTATAGATAATTGTTTAAATATATACATATATATATATATATATATATATATATATATATATATATATATATATATATAAATATATAATAGATATACAGAAAGAGAGAAAGAAAATCATTAGTAAATATAAGGGAAAAGACAGAAAATATATAGAAATCAGATAGAATTTAAAACATTAAAAATAAATGAAACCATTTTAATATAAAAATGAGGTTTTCAAATTTCGCGAAATATTCGTGTTTGTATCATTTAATATTCTATTGTAAAATCGTTAATACTGTAATACGTACATACAATTTAATCAAATATCGAATTATATTTAAGTACAATTGAAATAAATAAATTATATGCACACACGTTCAAAATAAAATAATGGTATTGAATGAATCGTATTGTTTTGGAAGAGGAAAAAAAACAAAACAGATATACTGAATTAATGAGTAATAATAAAATAAAGGTTCACTGTAATATAATAAGGTACATGAAGTATAAATTAAATCAAATTAACTACTCACCGAAACATAATATAAAAGAATATTAATATCATCCTCGATGTCCACGATGCACCGTCCAGCTGCATCGATTCCTATTTAGATAGAAGCGCGTGACGACTGACCTGAACTGGTTTTATGACAAATGTGTTATAATTTCGTCGATTAGTGTTATTCAATTGTTTGTTGTAATGCACAGAATAAAATTATACACACTTATATGCACGTATTTTTTTTTTTGAAATGTCGTCACTTTAGATCGTGTAATATACGATTAGGACGGGTAAATGAGATGAATAGTCGATGGAAAGTATTTTATTTTGCGTCATGAACTTGGAAGAAACACACACTAATTTTTGTTCACAATTGGTCATATTAAATGATTTATAAATAATTGTTTATATATATATATATATATATATAATAGATATATAGAAAGAGAGAAAGAAAATCATTAGTAAATATAAGGGAAAAGACAGAAAATATATAGAAATCAGATAGAATACAAAACATTAAAAATAAATGAAACAATTTTAATATAAAAATGAGGTTTTCAAATTTTGCGAAATATTCGCGTTTGTATCTTCTAATATTCTATTGTAAAATCGTTAATACTGTAATATGTAAATACAATTTAATCAAATATCGAATTATATTCAAGTACATTTGAAATAAATAAATTATATGCACACACGTTCAAAATAAAATAATGGTATTGAATGAATCGTATTGTTTTGGAAGAGGAAAAAAAACAAAACAGATATACTGAATTAATGAGTAATAATAAAACAAAGGTTCACTGTTTTATGTATCTAAAATTTATCCCACTTCTGACACCAAATTTTTATGTTATGGGTTAGTTGGATATAATTTTATAACATAAATGATCTGCAGGTTTGAAATAAAACAACAAATATCTATTTACTATTATTGTTTAATTGTTACTCTGATGAATATAACCACACGGGTTCTGTTACTTGACTGAATGATTGTTCCATGATTTTTAATTTACAGTTACTTGATAGTTACTTGATAAGTTACGTGATTGTTAACTTGAGATTTGTTAACTTGAGATTTGTTAACTTGAGATTTGTTAACTTGAGATTTGTTAACTTGAGATTTGTTAACTTGAGATTTGTTAACTTGAGATTTGTTAACTTGAGATTTGTTAACTTGAGATTTGTTAACTTGAGATTTGTTAACTTGAGATTTGTTAACTTGAGATTTGTTAACTTGAGATTGTTAACTTGAGATTGTTAACTTGAAATAGTAACTTGAATTAAGAATTGATTGTAACTTGAATTATTTGATTTAAATTATGAACTTGAATTATTTGCGCAGGCCTGAAGGGCCCCCGCCCTCCATGAGCACCGAGCATGTACGCTCGCGCTCAGAATACTGACTTTACATGAGTACTGAATAATACTGAATTTACATGAGTAGCCAGCGTGTACGCTTATGCTCGGAATACTGAATACTGAGATCTCAACTACCGTTTATATACTGTTTTAAATGAAAGAGTGAATTATATTCAAGCGTGTGATCACAGATCACGACAGTACGTGAGAACATTTTGATTAGGACGAATACATGAACTTTGGTATCGACAGGTCAGTTGAAATTTCATTAGTCAGACCGTTGACATATTTATAACAAGTGCAGCATCGTGTTATTTTTATAAACAATTTCAGCTGTGTGACACAAATTTATGAACACGTGCAGCTGTGTGGGTGGATACATAACAACTGTAATATAATAAGATACATAACGTATAAATTAAATCAAATTAACTACTCACCGAAACATAATATAAAAGAATATTAATATCATCCTCGATGTCCACGATGCACCGTCCAGCTGCATCGATTCCTATTTAGATAGAAGCGCGTGACGACTGACCTGAACTGGTTTTATGACAAATGTGTTATAATTTCGTCGATTAGTGTTATTCAATTGTTTGTTGTAATGCACTGAATGAAATTATACACACTTATACGCACGTATTTTTTTTTAAATGTCATCACTTTAGATCATGTAATATACGATTAGGACGGGTAAATGAGATGAATAGTCGATGGAAAGTTTTTTTATTTTGCGCCATGAACTTGGAAGAAACACACACTAATTTTTGTTCACAATTGGTCATGGAAAATTTGTTAAACCCCGACTTAACGTGATTTAACTGGTTTTGAATGTTTTTATATAAAAAGGTTTTGATGTATTTACTGCTCTTTTATTACTGAGTAAAAAACACCAATAGTTCAAATATAATTGCTGTATTTATTTATAATTAAGAGGAAATAATGAAGTTACAGTATGATTATAATTATCGAAAGAATACAAGTTGAAAATTAAACTAAGTGATACAAATGTGCTTCGTTTTTCGATGTTTATACAACTCGACCGGTTCGTTCGAGCTGTTCGATGCGACTGACTTGTTTCCCATCGCTGAGAAACATCGTCCAAATTTTTGCTTTCCTTGGCCAGCCCCCTGTAGACAGACCGTTTATTGCTCCTGCCATAAAAAGGGGATCCGAGCGCATCGGTAGTCTCGTTTGTAAGTACGCCGACTCAATTGTTTGTCACGTACAAAAATTTCCCCGAGAGTTTATCTGCGCTGCTTTAGACCATTCATTTTATTGCGGGGTAGTTTAAAAGATGCACTGTGGGTTCGGCTGGCGAAAGACAGCGTACTTAATTACTACAGTTTAAATAATGCCAGATGTTTGGTATATATAAATGTCCGTTTTGAAATACAAAACTGAATAATAGTTGTACATTTTAAGATAATATAAATAAAATCTGGCAACAAGGTGTTCTGCGTTCGACATACAATATTTTTCGTAAATGCGTTTTTAATGAGTTTATGCAGATGTACTGAACCTTTTTTTTGTAATGAAATGTACGAAATTTTATGAAGGACAAACGTAATTTTAGTTAGTTTCAATATTTGGTGTATTTAAGATTGAATCAATAACATTTCTATTTTTTGCTACGAAACAGGTCATATTAAATGATTTATAGATAATTGTTTAAATATATATATATACATACATAGATAATAGCTTTAGATTTTAAATTCAATATCAATTAATTCATTGTACTGATTTTTTTTTTATAATTTGATAAAACCGTAGATACCTGAATCAATGAATTTGTGATTTGTTTCCGAAATTAATCTCAAATATTTAACGTTTGTTTCCTGCTTTCGCACCTGCGTTGTAATTTCGTTTTCCTTAATCAAATTCATTTTTTACTTTTCCTGACCTCTAAGCCATTTACACATATATATATATATATATAATTTCTTATAGATATATATTTCTATATATATATATATATATTAATGAAGTTGTTTTTATAAAATTAGATCCAACAATTTCAATGATAAAAAAATCAGAATTTACAATACATAGTCAATAAAAAAAAGAGTTAACATTCGAATTTTCGAAACAACTTACAACATTAAATAATATAAAATTTACTTATTAAATATATTTCAAGTTTGATGTATGTAAATCTCTAGTATTTCAATTTAGAATAACTAATATTTTTAAACTAATACCAAAAAAAAAACTATTAGAACGCATGTCTGCTTTGAAGCAGATGTTTTTATTTAATTTTTTAAATTAAAATAAAAAATATATGTTCTTTAAAAAGTAGAAATTATGTGAACAGATAAGTTTACGATTTTGAAAAAAATATAGCCATTGATATATTAATGCCACAATATTATATTAACAGACAAACTGTTTATTAAACAAATTAAAATGTTATTTTTTTGTATCTGTACTCTCTTCATATATTCTAAGTAACAGGAGATTTAAAAAATATAATAAATTTTCATAGTCTCTAACTGAATTAATTGTATATTGCCATCTACAATAAACAATTATCATACACTTAAAATATAGACACATGTTAATATATCAACACATTTATACATATATATATATATATATATATATATATATATATTATATATATATGTATATATATATAAATATATGTATATATATATGTATATATATATATATATATATATATATATGTATATATATATATATATATATATATATATATTTATATATATACATATATATATATATATATATATATATATATATATATATATATGTAAAAACCGGAGAAAAGTACACTCCTTTCTCCGGTTTTTTGAAACTTTTTTCCGGCATCCAATCCTCAAACCTGCAAAGAACCTCCGTAACCAACACTTCTCCATTTAATCCTGGTTAAAAAGATGCGGCTAAGACACCGGATTCTCTTCCCCATCCATCATGTGTACGACACTTGATGTATTTAATTCAAAAAAATAAACTCATTTTTCTTTTCTTTCTTCTTTCTCTCTCTCTCTCTCTCTCTCTCTCTCTCTCTATATATATATATATATATATATATATATATATATATATATATATATTGTTTTATTAAGGAACGGGTTTAAAATATTGAGTTTGTGAAAATAAAAACTCAAGAATAATTATTATAAAATATATATTAAATAATCAAAAGAAGATTTATTGTGACCAAAAAACTATAACAATTTAGTGAGCGAAAAATAATACAAGAAACGATACACTCACTGGTCACGCAGGGACGATACTGCCGTTTTCAGTTGAAACAAATATGTACAAACGATACAACAAACCATGTGTCCTGCTGAGTATGACCTGCCTGTTAAGACTCTTTCATCGATCCCATCCTTTATCTTTTCTTAATTTCGCAGAAAGGTCAGTACCATATACCTCTCTTACATTGTATACGCAGATAACAAGAACACTTGTGCATACACATAATCTAACAAAGTATATTTTTCTTAAACGATATTAAACATATAAACATTCGACAATCAACCCTCGTCTATCGCCACCGACACACTTCAATGCCGACACTTTTGCATGCACATAATCCAACATATATATATATATATATATATATATATATATATATATATATATATATATTTATATATATATATATACATATATTTATATATATATATATATATATATATACATACATACATATATATATATATATATATATATATATATATATATATATATATATGTATGTATGTATGCGGCGGTCGTGTCTTGTGCTTTACGTGTAAATTAAGACCTGGAGTCGACGTCGCGTCTTGGCGCGACGACCTATCTCGAACGACGGGTGCGCTCGATTGTTTTTTGCAAAACTGTGGCGTGCGGGCGCGCGTTTGATTACATAGCGATCGTATGCACACTCTGTGTGTTTATTTGGCCTGTCATATCGGCGTTTCTATTTTCAAGTAACACTTTCGAATGAGAAAATTGCATAGATATGTCGTCTGGCCTCCTATAAAGTTCCCTATTTGAACGATCCGTCTCGTGTTTCAGATCATCGTCGGCGTCCACTAAGTTCGATGTACCGGATGTGATTCCAGTCCGTAGAAGATCCCGCCGTTCAGACGTGGGGCGGAACCGTCGACGGGGCGACATTGAAGATGCATCCCAGCAGCCGGGGATCAGAATTCGGCAGTAGTATTTCCTGCTTGTCGTACTAGGCGACTGAAAGCAGGTGGCGTATGGATGAGACGATGTGTGTGGGTGTGTGTGCGTGTGATTGCTTGCCGTATATCCGCGTCGCGTTTCCGGTCGGTTCCGCGTTTTTTTTTTTTTGGTTGTTTTTCCGCCCCGGCAGCGCATGTCGGTTCGTTGCTTCGTCCTGAAGCAACAAAGATCTGGCACCCGTGTCCAGATCTTGGTTCCGTATCATCGAGGGAACGACGGATGCTGCTGCTGTAGCTGTGAGTACGCGGTATGTTCTTCAGAGGACAAGGAGTGGAGACGAGTTCGAGATGGTCGAATGATCCTCTTTTGATTGTTAAATTCTCAGACTGGATTTGCAGTAAGGAATTTGTTCATTGTCGATTTCTAGTTGTAAATGTGATAGATATTTAACGTAGCTTGTGTCGAAGTCGAATCAGTTGTTTGTTTTTCAATAATTTGATAATCAATTAGTATTTTTTAAAAAGTAAACAAGCACCTTTTATGGAAACTGTATTTCAGACTTTAATCAAAACAGGATCTTCAGCGAGGGTTTTAAGTATTGTTGTGTTTTATTTTATATGATTTTCAGCTTGGTCCAAACACGAACGTCCTCTCCCCGCACCATTCTTCAAATCCTCGATAAGTTCTGTAAATTTCATTTAGTTTTCTATGTTTGATTTTTTATTTTTTGTAAATCACTTTAGAGTCTTCGTTCATAATGATTTTCTTTGCATTAAACCTTAAAACTTATTTATTGTGCTTTGAATTCTATGGATTTAAATCCGTAGAAATTTTAACAGACGTCTTGCACTAGAGTTCGATTTTGTGGGTGTGCACAGCGGTAGTGCAGCAGAAGTCGGGTTTAATAATGCACTAGATTAGAGTTCGTCGTTTGACCGAACGCACCGTACGTCCGCACTCATTCATCCCGAAACCAGTAATAATCTTTTTCGATGCAGTCTCCCCACTCTTTGTCCGTCTCAATTCGTCGCACAAACACACTTTCCATTCGCCCAACAAACAATCTTTTTAAATAAATATTTTCGACAATCAACGTCTGATTGTCGTTTCAACCACTACAATCACCACGCTCTCGCACGCACCGACACCGTACGTCGTTCCATTATTGTCTGTAGCTTGACCGCTACATAACCCCCCCGCCAGTGAGGAAGTCACGATAGTGCGTGTATGTCTGCTTGTGTGTATTCACGAAAACCCGGCCTGGTAACGTTGTACCGGTCGCGCGATTCGCTCTGATCGTCGAGGTCCGTGCTGCTGTGATTCCCGTGGTTGTACCCGTGCGTTGTCCTCGGGTATGATGTCTGCTGGTCGCTGTTGGTCTTCAGCTGGCTGCCCTGGTCGTAAGTGTTGTACCTGGCTGTCAGCTGGCTGATCTCGGTTTTCGCGCTGTATTGGTACCTGTCCGCCATGCCCGTGGAAGGTGACGCGACGCTCGTCTGGTGATGTCTCGGTGAGCGTATAGGCTGGTTTTAGTCGGTTGATGGAAACGGTCACGTCTTTGTCGCGGATTTTGATGACGAACGTTTTGTCTCCTCGTTTTATGACCTCGTATGGTCCGTCATAAGGCATGCGTAAGGCATTTTTAACCGCGTCGTAGCGTAGGAAGACGTGCTTTGCTGTTGACAAATCTTGGAAGACAAACGGCGTGCGCGTGCCGTGCCGCTTGACGTGGACTGGTCGTAACAGATCGAAGTGTCGGCGTAGTTCTTTGATGAATGGTGCTGGTTCGTAATCCTGGGCTGTTGGTTCGAAAAACTCTCCGGGTAAGCGCGAGGGCTGTCCGAATAACATTTCGAAAGGAGAAGCACCGATGTCTTCGCGTACCGTTGCTCTTATGCCCATGACGACGGTCGGTACGATTTTTGTCCATTGGTCATTTCCGTGGCACCGTATTGCTGCTTTAAGCTCTCTGTGGAAACGTTCGACTAATCCGTTCCCTTGCGGATGGTATGCTGTCGTTCGCAAATGATTGGTGCCCGCTAATCGATTGAGTGAGTGAAAGAGGTTTGATTCGAATTGACGCCCCTGGTCCGTGGTGATCCTGAGCGGGGTTCCGTAGTTGATGATCCAGTTCTCCCAGAAGGTGCGGGCCACTGTTTCGGCTTCTTGATCGTGCATCGGAGCGACTACCGGCCAGCGAGAAAAACGATCTACGCATGTCAGGCAGTATCGCTTTCCTTCTGAAGGCGGCATGATGATGATGTCGATGTGCACGTGATCGAGTCTGGCAGATGGTGGTGCAAAATTTTCTAGAGGCGCGAAAACGTGTCTAGAGATTTTTGAGCGTTGGCACTCGGTGCAACCTCGTGCCCACTCGCGACAGTCCTTCTTAATGGATGGCCAAACAAATCGTTGGGCGACCAGTTTTGCAGTAGCTTTTGCGCCGGGGTGAGAGAGGCGGTGGATGGATGTAAAAGCCGCTTTTCTGAATCGTCGCGTTACGTATGGGCGAGCTTTTGTCGTTGACGTGTCGCAAAAAACCATTTCGCTCGTTCCAGGGATCTGTATTTGCTTTAGTTGCAAGGACGATCCCGAGTGCATTAAGCTTTTTAATTCCTCGTCGGATGCCTGGGACGCTGCTAATTCCGAGTAATCGATCGGTGCTTCGATCGCCTCGATGCGTGAAAGTGTGTCGGCCACGATGTTGTTCTTCCCGCTGATGTGTCGTATGTCGGTGCTGAATTGGCCGATGAAGTCGAGGTGTCTGGCTTGGCGAGGTGAAGCTTTTTCGGGTTTTTGCTGGAAGGCGAACGTCAGCGGCTTGTGATCGGTGTATATTGTGAAAATTCGTGCTTCCAGCATGTAGCGGAAGTGCTTGATGGCGAGGTAGATTGCGAGCAATTCTCTGTCGAAGGCGCTGTAACGGCTTTCTGCTGGACTGAGCTTTTTCGAGAAAAATGCTAGCGGCTCCCAGGTGTCGTTGATCCGCTGTTGCAGCGCGGCCCCTACCGAAAAATCTGACGCGTCGCAAACGAGTGCGAGCTCCGCGCCGATTTTTGGATGTGCGAGTAATGTAGCCTTTGCCAGATCCTGTTTCGTTTTGTCGAATGCTTGCGTCGCTGCTGGTGTCCACTGTAGCGGGGCTTTCCCTTTTGTATCTCCCTTCAGCATCTCGTTCAAGGGAGCTTGCGTGTGTGCGGTGTGTGGCATGCCGATTCTGTAAAAATTAAGCATACCGAGATACTGGCGCAATTGCTTAGCTGTTTGCGGCTGCGGGTAATCGACGATCGTTTGTACTTTCTCGGCGGGTGGTTTGATTCCGCCGTTGTTTATGATGTATCCGAGGAAGGATATCTCGTTCACGCCGAAAACACATTTCTTCACGTTGATCACGACACCGTATTTTGCCAAGCGTTGAAACACTTCTCTAAGGTGCTCCCGATGTTGTGACTCGTTTTCAGATGCTACCAGAACGTCGTCGAGGTAGACGAACACGAAGTCCAGACCGCGTAGCACCTCGTCCATGAACCGTTGGAACGTTTGCGCAGCGTTGCGCAATCCGAAGGTCATGTAAAGGAATTCGTACAGTCCGAACGGCGTCGTGATGGCGGTTTTGTGTACGTCTTCCTCGGCGACTGGGATCTGATTGTAGGCTTTGACGAGATCGATCTTGGAATAGATCTTTCTGCCGTGTAAGCCTTGCGAGAAGTCGTGTATGTGGCGAACGGGGTATCTATCTGGGATCGTGCGGGCGTTGAGTTGGCGATAGTCGCCGCACGGTCTCCAGTCGCCGTCGCTTTTCGTTGCCATGTGTAGCGGCGCGGCCCAGCTGCTGGACGACGGTCGTGCCTTGCCCAGATTGATCATGCCCTCGAACTCTCTGCGTGCGGCTGTGAGTTTCTCCGGTGCGAGTCGTCGGGGCTTGCTTGCTGCCGGTTGTCCGGGTGTTGTTTTGATGTAGTGCCTCGTGTTGTGACGTATTTCGGGTGCGCGGCCGTCGGGGCGCGTGATCTCTGGAAAATCGGCAAGAATCTCATGGTATGGTGTGTCGCTGGAGATTACCTTAACACTTGGCACGTCGCTGGAAAACACCCGTCCACGGGACGTGAGTTTCGTTACTTTGTCGATGAGCTGTCCATCTTGTGCGTCGACGAGGAGCCCGTAGTGTGCCAAGAAGTCAATACCGACGATTGGTTTCGTCACGTCGGCGATGACGAAGTCCCAGGTAAATGCGCGTCGCAGTCCTAGGTCGAGTGTTAACGCCGTTCTGCCGTACGTAGCGATGGTAGATCCGTTGGCCGCTGCAAGTTCGTAACCCGTCTTCTTCGTCGGGCCGTGGATCAGCGCTCGTGGAAAAACGCATAGATCGGCTCCGGTGTCGATCAAAAAATCTTTCTTTGTCTTCCGATCTTTGACAAAGAGGCGGCCTGTCTCTCGGCTCTTGTCGCTCGCCGCCATTAGCGATCGCCGTGTTCGTTTCCCGAAAACTTGCACGGCGATCGGCATTTCCTCGCGTCGGCTCCGAACGTCGCGTGATACCAGCAGATATCACTATCCCCTCGCTTGTCTCGTGAACGGGGGCGATCGCGCGTGTGCGCTGGCGAGCGTGAAGCGTCGCGATGTGTGAAACGCCCGGGCGAACGTACGCTGCTTACCTGCTGCTCGAGCTTGTCGTCGATTTTTCGGCTCAGATCCTCGGCGAGCTGCGTAAACTTTTCCACGAGCGTTTTTTCGAGGGTCGATGCAGACGTTTCCGCAATTTGAAACCCGTTTCTCGGTGCCAGAGCGTGGATGTAATCCGCGAGTTCGGCTGCGTCGTCGATCGATTGCCTCTTTTGGGTGGCCATCATCGGTTGGATGTGCGCGGGCAGCCGACTGATCCAAATCGTGCGTAAAGCTGCTTCGGTAAACGTGCTGCCGCCCAAAGAACGTAAGTCACGTAAGAATTCCGAAGGCTTCCTGTCCCCGATTGCTGTGTTCTCCAAAAGTTGGAGCGTCTTTTCCTCCTGGGAGGAACTGAGGCGTTTAATCAGCTCCTCCTTGAGTTTTGTGTATGGTTTGGTGGCGGGCGGCTGCATTATTATATCGTCGACTTTGGAGCTGTACACAGGGTCGATCGAGATAATGACCTGTGTAAATTTCTCGTTCTCGTCCGTTATTTTGGCTGCTGCGAAGTTACGCTCTGCTATCGCGAACCAGAACGCCGGTTTCGTGGGGACGAATGGAGGCAAGCGCAGCGGTCGGTGCTGACAAGGCGTTGGGTTAGCCTCCGTGTTTTTTCTTCCTGTGGACATTTCGCTGTTTGATCTCACTATCACTATTGCAGAAGGGTCACGTTCACTTCGCCGAATGTCTCCCGTCGCACTGTGCACTTTATACACACAAAAAACGAACGTTCACTGTTTTGTGTTCTGCGACGATCACGTCGGGGTCACCAGTTGTGGGTGTGCACAGCGGTAGTGCAGCAGAAGTCGGGTTTAATAATGCACTAGATTAGAGTTCGTCGTTTGACCGAACGCACCGTACGTCCGCACTCATTCATCCCGAAACCAGTAATAATCTTTTTCGATGCAGTCTCCCCACTCTTTGTCCGTCTCAATTCGTCGCACAAACACACTTTCCATTCGCCCAACAAACAATCTTTTTAAATAAATATTTTCGACAATCAACGTCTGATTGTCGTTTCAACCACTACAATCACCACGCTCTCGCACGCACCGACACCGTACGTCGTTCCATTATTGTCTGTAGCTTGACCGCTACAATTTCATTGCTGATTAGTTCCGAGTCTCTGTCTGGAATTTCATTATTTGTGTATAGATTGAGAGTGAATTAATTTATCTTTGATTTTTCTTCGTTTCAATCGTTTCTTAAAGTAAATATGCCCCATGTAGATTCTTTTGTATCTTTGTTTCGCATCATTTTAGAGTAATGGATGTAGAGTTTTCTCACTCCCCTTTATACAAATTACTAGCAGTACCTGCAGCCGAACTGGACTCCGTGTGATTCGACCTGGAAGAATAATTGATTTTTGTATAATTTATATGATTTTCAGCTCCTCATGACCCCTCGTACCGTTTATCTTATTGTCGAAATTAATTGTATTTGTTTTTGTGAAAATATTTTGTATGGTCTTTGATCAGAAATGAAATGTTAGGGTCTAGCTTCGAGTAATTGTAAATTAATTGTTCTTTTCTTGAATTTCACTACGTTCCACAATCAAGTGGGACCGTCGTGTCAATTTTTTGAATTTAACTGATTTTCGGATAATGTTTTCCTTAAATGCTTTTCTAATCGGTTTCATGTTTTCGATTAGATCTAGATTGTTTGCATTTACTTCCGAGAGACGTTACGACACCCGGGGCGTTGTCTGGCATTGTGCGGACGATCGTCGGTTCGCCGTCGACACCGTACTTGTGCCTGTACTCACACATTGTGTGGTGCTAGCGCTGGCAGTAATTCAAAGTCGTTGATGTTCAATCGGTCGTTCTGTCGGTCCATCGGCCCGGGTGAAAGCGACGGAGCTCGGGGTCGGGCCGGGCGGCGATCAGTCATTGTGTCCTTTGTGAATAGTACCCGAAAATTGTAAATATTTTTTAAAGTTCAGCATTTGTGAAATGTAACTCTTTGTGCGAGACGAAGAGTAGATCAAATCAGCCGTCTTTGTCACGTACCGTTCGTAAATCCGTCATGTGATGGCGAACGCCATGTCTAATCATGTTTCTTTCCAGCGTTGGATCTTCACAGCAGCGCATCCTGAATTCCTTCTCGTACCGTTCGTTCGTCTATCACGCCAGTTCGGTACCCGCTGCCGATCGCGTTTATAAACAACTAATCGGAATCGTCTGTCCTTGTCGTTTTTTTAAAAAATGTCGTTTTTAAAAAATAACTTCCTATCGAATGTCGCGCGCGCATCGAGGCTCTGCAGCAGGGAGGCGCCCGGGATTGCTTGCTTGATTTTTGATTATCAGACCGGACGTACGACCGTTCGGCAGTAAATATCAATACAGTAGTAGATCCGTTCTGTGGTTCCTGTCCGAGACGGAGACGTAGAGTGAAGAAAGAGCGCGTCGCATTCAATCACAGGTTTAGTACGTCTGTATTTTTTGCAGGTGAAGAGGGGTTTAGTTAAGCATTATTAGAACTGTTCATTGTCGCGTATATTTGTCGTATGTTAGCTTTGAAGTCGCGTTTTTCTCTCGTGATAGGGATTTGAGTCGCGCATCGAAAAGGGGAGGGACTCGTCGTCTGGAGTAGTCTCGCCTAAGCGCCTAGCGTATAAGAGACGTTGCGACTCTCGGCGGCAGAACGGAAGGGCGTGACATGCTCCGACACTTGTGCTGTCGATGCGGGAACTCGCTTCAGCGGTCGCGCTGTTGAGCGATCTCCGCGCCGTCGAGCGGTCATCGTCCTGTATGACCATCGGCCGGGTGAAAAGATATCGACGACGAATTCAGAGGCGGGCCGGTCGCCGAAAGGTCGCGTGTCGGCCGGCCCGCAGTCCTACGTTTCTTAAAAACGTCCACTAGCTCAGGTCACCCGTTGGTCACATCCGACACGGACTGTTTTAAACCCTTGACAGTCTGCTCGTAGAGCCGCGACCGTACCACACTGAACCGGCGATTCGGAACGCCTACGCGGTGCGATCGGACCCATTCCCGGTAGCGTCACGAGCCGGGGTGAGTTCAGATCTCAACGCGTGGGATTCGGTTCACCATTGCACCGGTGTAACATGGTCGATGTGGTTCCTCCGCGGTTTTTTTTAGTCATTTACATTTTGCAGCCCGATCCTTTCGTTGACCGATCGGTTCACGCCCGCGAATCCGGCAACGCTGTCGATCCGCGTCCAGCGCTGCATAAGAGGACACGTCCCGTACCCGACCGCGGCTGAAACTCAGCTTCTGTCAGAGCCTCGGGTACAAATCAGGACCTGTGGGGTACCGTCAGGCACGTCGTCTCTGGGCGTATCGTGCGCTGGGCGGCTGCGGGAGACCGGCTTCCCGTCTGTCCCCTATAGAGGTAGTCCGCAGGATTTAGGATTTGGTATAGGTCTTTCAGGTCGATGTGTGAAACTAATCTTGGACGGCGCGGGATTCTCGACATGGGATTTAGAAGCGACGTGGTCACTAGGTGTTTGTGAGTCGACGATGGTTTTGTAGTAACGAAAGAGAAAGAAAGGTATGAAGAAACGTAAGATATGACATGGACAGAACAGGAACTATGTTACGGACGAAACGTATGACGAGACTCGAGACCGAATTTGGACAGAAATACGGACATGAGACAATGAGAAGGACCGAACTAGCATGTCGGTTCGAATTCAATTGTTTACAATGGAAAGTTTACAATCGAATCCTTGGTAAGGACGTTCATATTATAATCAACGATCTTATTTCAGTTTCTAGTTTGGAGGATAATCTGCTGTCTGTAAGGAAACTAGAAATAATTGGTTTAAAGGTGGTCGTTGAGAAATAAAAGGTCATATTATAAAAAATAATCAAACGATTGCAATTTTACGTAGAAATAACACGGAGTTTTACGTATTGAGCTTTGTTTTAAAGGAAGATTTAAAATGTTTGATAGCGGAAACTTGATTTTTAGCATAAAAGGTTGAGACATCGAGTCAAGAAAATGTTCTCAAGCTGAAAACTAATGGAGAAGGAATGAAGTTCAATGAAGCACGAGGGTCGAGGGAAAAATGTGGAGAATGCATCGAAGCAAACCAGATCAAGCAGCCGCATAATAAAACAAAAACAGAGCAAGAATTCATTTAGAATTGATTTACAACGATCTCATGGGACCAATTTCATCAGTACCTTTCAATTAAAAAAAAATACGTGCTTGCTCTGGTCGACGATTATACGCATTTTACGGTGGCATACACGCTAGAAAGCAAAGCAGAAGCTTCTTACTATATAAAATGGTACATGGAAATGTCAAGCAGTAGGTTCAACAAGTCAGCAGGTTCAGGTGTGATAACGGATGTGAATTTATTTCGAACGAGTTGAAGAATTTCTTTGAGGAAAAAGGCATCACATTTGAGTACACGATCAGATATACACCTGAACGAAATGGTGTTGCTGAGAGATTAAACAAAACACTCATGGAAAAGGCTCGTTGTTTTATTTTTGGATGCAAGATGCGAAAAGAATTTTGGAGCAAAGCGGTCGGAACATTAGTCTACCTCATCAATAGAAGTCCAGTTGTGGCACTCGACGATGATGTTCCTGCTGCTCTTCGGTATGAGCGAATTCCGAATATGGAAAAGTTATGAGTTTTTGGATGTGTTCCGTATTTACTCAAACCAAAGGAATTAAGGCAAAGAAAATTGGAGTGAAAATCTCTGAAATGTTATTTCACGGGATACCGTCCAATTGGATACAGACTTGGTGCCCGGAATCTGGGAAAATTGTTCTTGGAAGGGACGTCAAATTTTTAGAGAACACGTATTCATTGGATGGAACTTTCAGTGAAGATTAAATCCCAACGAGGCAAGAAAAAAGAGAGAACAACGAAATCGATGATCGCACTGTTCAAGAAGAGGAAGAAATTTGCTCGAAAAATAAAAAAGAAAATGACGTATTTCACGATGTCCGGCAGGTAGATAGTTCTCGAGAAGCATCAGAGAGAAAAGGTGACCACAGTATCTTCAGGACTGCAGTTTTTTTCTAAATGTGGAAAGCTTCATGGAAGATGTCACTGGAAGTGTGGAAGAAATCGAATATTGTGATGACAAGGAAAAGTGGAAGGAGGGAATCCAGGAAAAGTTCGACGCACTGGGAAAGAATAAAACTTGAACACACATGCAACTACCAGAAAGAAAAACATCTCTAAACAGCAAGTGGGTTTATAGAATCAAAAGAGACAAAGAAGGGAACATAAAAACCTAAAAAGTTCGACTGGCTGCGAAAGGTTGTTCGCAGAAAAAAGGTTTCGACAATGAAGAAACATATGCTCCTGTGGCATGACTCAAGACACTTAGAATTATATTGTGTTTAATCACTGAGAAAAGCCTTTTTTGGCGTAGCTGGTTGTCAACAATATCTTTTTCAAAAAGAAGACCCAGTGTAAGCCACTATAGTGGTGAATCGTTTAAAATGATGACATAAACGAAGGACATTATAGAGACACATAGTAGCTAAAAGGTTAATAAAATATATGATATAATTACATAAAACTCTTTCTTGGAGTATTTAGTTCAAAATATAGGTTTTATAATCAATATTACTTGATTGTTTTTTTTTTAAAAAAACAAGTTTACAGTATAGTAATATATGGCATTTGATTACAGTCACTTTCCTATTTTCATTGACAGTCAACTTTTTTCTTAGGCATAAATATAGCATATAATCAAATTTATTTAATTGCAAGGTTTGGTTATATGATGAAAAAAAATAAACTTAATAAGGTATCAAATTTAATGTCTGTTTATTTATTAATGTCTTTTCATAATTTTTATGTACTTTGTAATCTACAACTGCATATACATGTGTAATAAAAGGTTTACACTATTACTTAAGATATTTAAAAATGCACTTGTGAATTAAAGACGGTTAAACATCAACTTAATTCATTTCTTTAGATATTTAATTTTTTTAATTGCAATTAACATCAAAGTCAATCTATTATTATACATTCTCTAATAATGGTATATGAATTGGAACTTGTGCAAAAATTTAAAAAAATCCAAATTAAAGTTCTCACATAAAGAAGGCTATAGGTAATAAATTCACACATTATAATATAATAAAATAAATATTATTAAATAACCTTGAATATATATATATATATATATATATATGTAAATATGTATGTAATTTACTCAGATAACAATTTTAATTACAAAATTATATTATAACTAATATATACAAATGGTAATTTAAAATCTAAATTCATAATTTTGTTAAATTGTTTATTTATAGAACAAATATTATAATGGAGTACTATAATGGAATACTTAAAAAATAATGAGAAGTTTATAAACTTGATTAAATATGTATGTATGTATGTATGTACGTACGTATGTATGTACGTACGTATGTATGTATGTGTGTGTGTGTGTGTATATGTGTGTATGTATATGTATGTGTATGTGTGTATGTATATGTGTGTATGTATATGTATGTGTATGTATGTATGTGTGTGTGTGTGTGTGTGTATGTATGTATGTACGTACGTACGTACTTATGTATGTGTGTGTGTGTGTTGTGTATATATATATATAATACACATACACAATCAAAAGTGAAATTGTGAGATTTAAATACAATAAAATAAATATTATTAAATAACGTTGAAAACAGTTTTCAATAGTGCCAAAATATTTAAAACCTGATTAAATATGCACATATATATATATATATATATATATATATATATATATATATATATATATATATATATATATATATGTAAATATACAATCAAAAGCAGAATTGTGAGATTTAAATATATTAAATATTTTTTTTGCCAATAATGTAAGGTACAAAATATAACAGAGCTTGTAAAAAATATGGAAATAGTAAAATTATTTAGAATTATAAATGTGGTAAATGTGGTGATGTAATTTAAAAACCAAAATACTTTTTTAATTAATGTATGAAATTGAACCATATATTTATTTTGAATTGAGATATTGTTACAATAATAGTATTTGGCACTGGAGCTAAATTCACTTTTCCAAATAATTTCTTCTACCATGTCATAAAAAAATTAATTCATTTTATTCAATAATTCGTTTCGGATACTTTCTGTTTGTGCATTTTTCGATGGAAATGCTGTTAGTTTCAAACTGCTAAAATACGATTTTTCCCATCTGAGCATTATGAGGATGATTGCATTGCCATTGAAATAATAATATTCAAAAATTAGAATAATTCATAATCAATTATTGAACATTTTTGATAATTTCTCTCTGAGAAGTGAAACTTGAACGTGAAAAATTCTGTTTCATTTGCAATTTTTTATGGACATATTTTTAATATCAAATACTTCTCTTACAAACAAAAATTGTAAAATAATTTACTAGTATTTGTATTAAACTATTAATTTTTTAAATATATATTTATATAAATATTACTGTATTTGTAAAAAAATTAATCTAATGTTTTATGTTTGAAACATCAGTATTATTTTATGTTATAATTTAATAATATTTAATCATATATGTATTCATAATCATACATGCATGATTAGTAACATTTTATTCTAATTTCAGATTTGATCTAATAGTAATTTTTATATATCATAAAAATACATTATTGGCATTTAAACTTATATAAATATTTAGATTTAGTAGTAGTTTGGATTCCTAATAATACATATATAACCTAAAATATTCAGTAAGGTTTATGCACATATTCTGAGTATATTTCAAATTACTAAAAGCTTTGGACTCAATAATTATTAAAAAAATATAGATATTTCAATGGATAATGAAATAAACAAATACATTCAAATTAAATTAAATCAATACATGATTTTAAAAGTTGAATATAAAACGATATAAAAAAATAAAAATACTTATTTGCAAAATTTTTATTTTCAAGTCTAACATTGAAATAAAAAAACTTTCTTTTATATGATTGTGATAAATTGTTTAGTTAACACATGAATATATTAAATGAAACAAATTAATCATAATAATTACATGAAAAATTTAACATAAATGATATAAAACAATGAATTTTATAAACATGTTAAAGAAATTATGTAGCTGATAAACTAATAATTTATAATTATATGAAATATGTGTTCTACACATCTATATGAAGATGTGTTCTACACATCTTTAGTGTTATTAATATTATATGACTGAAAAGGAGATTATCAAGATATAAACTTTTTATTGATATGTATCAATATTTTTATGAAAGTTTTTAAATGACAAAAATTTAATATCATAAGTATTATCCAATTTGTTAAATAATACTTGTGTGTGTATTTGTATGTATATATATATATATATATATATATATATATATATATATACATATACTCCTTTGTTTAAAATTGGTATGTCACCATAACATTTACACCATAAGTAAAACAAATACACGCAAATATCCTTTTAGCTTAATACATAGTTTGTACTTAATTTATTAAATATCATGTAATAAAAATTTATCTTTAAGTTAGAAAAATTTTCATTTTTATAGTCATGCCATTAATTTTCAGTCGAATTTTATAATATGTACATGTAGTTCAATAATTTCTATTGGGTTATAAAAATTATAGAATATTATTTATATTTCACAAATTTATTTGATATGAATCGAGTATTATTTAAAAAAAGTTAAATGTTTTATCTCTAATGAATGAAATATTTTTTATATTCATATGTACATCAAATATACACAAAGTTAACAATGACTTATGCACTTTTGAAATCCTGTCACATAGATCTCGTTAATGTACTACTACTGCCGTAATTATGTTCACGATTATTTTGTCGAATTGAACCTTGTTCAGTACAACGAATAGGAACTAATAAATCACGTTTTGGCTTTAATATTACACGTACATCATCTAAACTCACTTCTAAATCTTTAAATGCATTCAATAAAACTATAGCTATAATTACAACTAAAAACCCACATAAATTTCCCAATATATCTTCAAACTTTAAATGCTGCCATTCTTTAAACAAAATAGCTGATGCAGTTATTACTAAAGTTGTAAAAAAAACATAATAAACAGGAGTTACTATTCCTGTATTGAAAAGATCTAAAGCACGATTTAAATAGTTCATTTGTACAAAAATACAAACGACTACAGTTAAAAGAAAAAAGTATGTAAGCCAGTTAGTTAGATCATTTGCACTTCCTGATATGGTTTCTTTTAATGCAAGACCAAGTCCTTTGCATGACATTACAGTTAAACTACCTACTGCTGAACAGAGAAGAATATATACAGCTACATTTCGATGGCCATATAATGGTCCGAAATAAAATGCTATTGATATAGATATTGTAATCACAACCAAAACATAAGTAATAAATTCGGGATCTTGAAGTTTATCTAATAATATAGAGAGAGTTTCAACCTCTTCTTCTTTAGGTGAATGAATTACAATAATTGTTGATCCAAGAATACATAAGAAACAACCAAGCTACAATAAAAATTGAATTATGACTAAATTTAAAATGAATATTTAAAAATATACCTTTCCTAATAAATTTAATTTTTCATTGAGAAACTTTGATGACATTATGGATGAAACTAAAACACTTAATGCTCCAAGTGGAGTGACGAGAGATGCTGGTGCGAAAGCGTATGCTGCAAAGTTTGCTGCTTCACCAACTCCCACTGAAAATTCATATGCTTGTAAAATAGACAACGAACTAAATCACTACAGCTAATATACATACATACATACACGTACACGCATATGCACACATACATATATATATATATATATATATATATATATATATATATGTATGTATGTATACATAAAAAAAAATTAATCTTTACTTTTTGTATTCTCAAAATAAAAATAATTGTATGCACTACTTGCATGATGGTTGATATTGAAAGATTTGTTAAAATGATTGTGAATTTATTGTTAATTAAACCTCACACCAGTAGATATGTAACTAGTCATAAAAGTTTCTGTCCGCTTTATTATTCTTTAAGAAACATGAATCTTATGTAAAAATATTGTACAAATCTATTTTTACTGAAATTATGATTTTAACATGTACTGAATACATGAAAAAACCTATATCTATTTAAAACTTACAAAACAATGGAAATTTATTTGTACTTTAAATTAAATCACAAAAGTCTTCATTCACTTTACAATCTTCCTTAAAAAGGAACACAAATTTAATACTGGAGTTTAGTAGTACGAAGATTAATATTTAGTCAAATTGTTTAGTGACAATGATAGCTTCTTGGTTTAAATTCTACTTAGTTAGTTGTCATTGCAAGTGGTATCTAAATCCATTCTTCAAAAATATTCGTTTTTAAATTTTCTTTCTTGAAATATTATGTTTGAATTTTCATTTTAAAAGATTTTCATATATATTATATGGAGTTGATATCCAGATATTATTATGAAGAATCCATTTTTTTACCATTTCACTTGATTTTATTAAAGCAAAAATGATTCTCCAGGTCTAGCCTCCTCATTGCTAACACCTTTTAAATTTTTATTTCAACATGACTAAATAAATGGCAATCTATGGTTTTTTCAATAATTTGCAAATTATTCATTCCAGACTCTGATGTCATTACTATTCATTGTATCTGTCTGTAATGTTATAATATTTTAAATTTTTGTTTGATTTTTTCATATAATGTTACTAACAAAAGTATATTATATTAATGTATGTTATGAATTAAAATTCTATCATATATCAGTTATATATATACATGTACTGTTAATTTTAAACAAAATTAATAAAATTGTATCATCAATTTTCAATATTTTAATTATAAAAAGTTTAAATTATCTTGACAGAAATATATAGAATAATTAAAATAAATTTCGAGTTGCTTTTACTAAAATATATGATAATAATTATACAGTATAATTATTACATGTAAAATGTAAAGATATTGTATAATACTCCTTCAAATGAATAAAGAATGTACATAGTATTTTTTGTCTTGATTACAAATTATAGTGCAATTGCAGATTCACTTGGATTCTTTGAAAATATATTGGTTTTTGAGACTATAGTAAGTTATGATATACTATAATTTTCTACATATTGCAATACTAAATTATTTTGTATTACATTATATAAATTCATATTAATCTATATTATTACTTAACTCTTGAATTTTTAAAATAAGTTGTTATTTATATATTAGTAAGAAAGAAATTATTAAGTTTATTATAAAATGAATTCACTGTTATATGAAAATTACAAATTTAATACAAATTATACATTTAATTTTATCACTAATGATAACTTTTTTAAGTCAAGCGACTTATTTAAATACTCTTTAGCAAAGTTTATCCCTTTTTTCTCCTAATTTTGTTTATCTAAGGATTCATTCACATCCTACATACGATAACCTTTTTTTCTATTTTATTTGATGTCTTTTGATTTAATTCAGAAATGAATTTTTGTACTGTTGCTGGGATTTTCAATTACAAAGAGCAGTACTTACTGTTCTGCATTATTCAGCAGATTTAACACTTTTATTTTTTGTCGGTTTTATTTTCTTTATATTGCATTAAATTATTTTCAACTATACATCAAAACTTCTTCACAATGCACACATTTTTTTTCTAAAATAATTCTTACATAACTTCACTGTTGTTTTCTTTTCTGATAATGACAATTTTTCCTGTTTTACTATTTTTGAAAAACTTGTTTTTAACAAAATAAAATTTGTACAATACTAAAATATCTAGTTTCAATAGACAATAAACAATTATACTCAATTTTTTTTTAAAATACCAATTTATTTTTTAAGTGGAATTAGACTTTTATGAAATAAAATTTGATACAAAAGTAATTTCCCATTAATTTTAAATATACCCACGTATACATAAAAAATATTACATCGCTATTTTAATATTTTACTTAATATACAACTTTTGTGATATAATTATGTTTTTATTATTTTTATTAATGTTATGTACATCATGAATTTAAGATATTTTTTTTGTTAAATGAATAAAAAAATAATTCTATTATAAATGTAATGTAAATAATTCAATTTGTGAGCAAGTCAAAAAATAATTATTTGTGTGAAATGATAGAAGTGATATTTTTTTAATCATGAATATTTAAATTTTTATAATTGACAGACAATTATGTTGTATTATTGCTTATATTCTACAAATAAAATTTACTACAATACATTTTAAATCATGCAAAAATAATGATATATAATTATTATGGTATTATATGTATTAAAAAAAATACATACTACATATTAAACCTGCCCACCAAATCCATTCCTTTAAATATCCAAATCCTCCAGAACTTGCTCTAAGGGCACCAATGCGGCTTAATCGTATCAAGGCTTTCTTTTTTATTATAAAACTTGAACCGATGAAAATACTAGAACTTATAGCCAAACCCAATCCAACATAAAATTCAGTCTTATTATAGAGAGTAGTCTTATCTGGTTCGCTTGCTATTGTTGACTCCATTCTTTCTTCGTAATAATTATTTTGAGGTTAAAAACTAAATGTCAAATCATTGATTAAAAAATGTATTCGAAAAAGTAATGAATAGCAGTATTTTTATTTCATTATACTTTAAGAATTATTATTCATATTTAGCCAATGTTTTTTAACTCTTATTATAAAAACTTAAAATTTATAGAACGAAAATGACAATCATCCCCTTTGATGACAATTACAAATGATAGGGTTGCCCACAGATGAAAAACTCTCGGGTTGCCCAATATATAACCTTTATCAATAGATAAAGACTATCTTTATCTATGGCTAATATCGCTAATATATAATTAACAAAAAGAATTTAAGTGTTGTTTATTTATGTTATTAATATATTTTAATATATATTATATAATAATAATAATATGATTTATAATTGTAGTCCAAAAAGATATAATTTAATTGAATTCATTATCAGCTAAACTGTAATTTACTTTATTGGTAAATGCATTGATAGTATCTATACTGTATCTATGGATAGTATTATCTTACATAGTATGCATGTATTAACAATTTATTAATTCATGTTTTGGATTAAAATTCTTTTATATTTCAACTTATATATATATATATATATATATATATATATATATATATATATATATATATATATATATATATATATGTTAGTTTCAAACAAAATTAATAAAATTGTATTGTCAATTTTCAATATTCTAATTATAAAAATAACAATTTAAATTACATCAATACAAAAATATAAAACAAAATAAATTTAGAGTTACTTTTTCTAAAATAAGTGATACTAATTATACAGAATATATAATTAATACATGTAATAATGCAGAGATATTGTATAATATTCTTCCAAATGAATAAAGAATGTGCATAGTGATTTTAATCCTAATTATAAATTATAATGCAATTACAGACTCATCTACATTCTTTGAAAATACATTGGTTTTTGAGATTATAGTAGATTGTAATGTACTATAATTTTCTATATATTGCATGCTAAATTATTTTAATTCATATTCATCAACTTTATTACTTAACTTTTGAAGTTCTTACAATAAGCTCTTAAGTTATTTATTAGTAATAAAGCAATTATTAAGGTTTTCATAAAATGAATTCACTGTTATTAATCATTGGTCAAGAAATCATTGATGATAAATGTTTTGAAATTTTAATATAAAAACACAATCAATAGTACTTGTATACAAATATATATAACAATACTATAATATATATTTAAAAACGATTTGATTCTTCTGTTGATGCAGCTATCATTTCTGTAACACGCTCTAAATGTCGATCAAGTGGTGATAGTGAAATGTTTAATCTTTTTCCATTTCGATCAAAACGTTCATTAACTTCCCCAGTAATATTTATTAAATCTTCTAATCCTAATTCCTGATGAATTTTTTTACTTCTAGGTAACAACTTTTCTACATTTATAGAAAAAAGTTGAGATACGGCTAATTTAAATGCATTTAAACTGACCCTGAAAATAATGTTAACTACATAAAATTTTATATTTAAAATTGGTAATTGTTAGTTTTAATTTATGAATAAATTACTTCTAACAATTTAATAAACAAATTTTGTTGTTAGTTATTATTACCATAATTTATTATTTGGTGTTAAAGTCCACTGAAAATGTTCCATAAAATATAAATTTGATGGCATATGTAAGGGTTTTGTTTTTATTATCACAGACATTATTAATGGGATAATGGCACATTCATGTATTTTAGGAATTGTTGAATCTAAAATAATTAAAAAAATAAAATAATAAAATTGAAATACACACTTATTAATTTAGTTAAAACTGACAAATTCTTTTCATCTATATTTTAATCTCACCTGTTGTTTCACTAAATGTATCAACAATAGCTGATTTCAATTCTGCTAATATTAGCTCATAGGTTGTGTGTAAACATGTTAATTTTTTTATTGGAGTTTCCTGAGAATCCAAGGAAGCTAATTCTACAACCTAAAAATTATATGATCATGTATATACTTACATAATGAGTATTTATGTATGTATGATGAAGGAAATACATTATTTTTATGTCAGTATTAGTTTTTAAGTACTTAATGTAACTGAATTACTTAAAAATACCTATTGAATATTATCAATTTATTCATTTTGTTAGGTCGGTAGAAAAATAATTGCGGTTTATGACCTTTAAATTCATATAAAACACCGCAATTATTGTCCTACCGACTTAATAAATAAATATTTACTTTGGATGTTTTTAAGAGTCATCAGTTTTATCAAATTATTTTTCTTAAAAGTTTTTAAGGGAGTAAATAAAATAAGACAATTCTTAATCATCATATTTCAGGTACTTATTAAATAAAATAAAGTTTATACTTTTATAATTGTCCTACAAAGCTTAAATAAACTCAATGAAAATATGTATATATATTCTGTATATATATATATATATATAATCGAAATAAAGGGCGAAAGATTAAGCCATCTCAGGTTTGCCGATGATATAGTTATTTTCGCAAATACTCCGGAAGAGTTGCAAAAGAGAATAGAAGAACTAAACGATGCCAGTCAAAAAATCGGCCTCAACATGAATCATACGAAGACAAAAGTACTGTTCAATGCGTTTGTTCGAAGAAAATTGAAATAAAAGGAACGGAAATAGAAGAAGTTACGAAATATGTCTATCTAGGCCAACTTATCAACAGAGATGGATCATTCACTGAAGAAGTAAACAGGAGAATAAAAATGGGATGGAGCTCTTTCGGACGAAACGCCTCGATATTTAAATCAACAATCCCACTCTGTTTAAAGAAAAAAGTATTCGATCAGTGTATACTACCGGTCCTTACCTACGGCAGCGAAACATGAGTGCTTAACGCCAAAATAGTTCAAAGACTCCAAACAACACAACGAAGTGTGGAACGATGCATGTTGGGAATAACAAGAAGAGATAGAAAGAGAATAGAATGGATACGAAAACAAACAGGAGTCACAGATATAATAAGAAGAGTAAAGAGTCTGAAATGGAAATGGGCAGGACATATCGCAAGAAGAGAAGACAACCGATGGAGAAGAGAAATTATTGATTGGGAACCAAGGAATATGAAAAGACCGAGAAAGAGACCAATGAACAGATGGGATAAGGATATTAAAAACTTTCTTGGAAAACTGTGGAAAAGAGAGGCACTTAATCGAACAAAATGGAAAATCATGGAAGAGGCCTTTATCCAGCAGTGGATTAACAGGGGCTGATGATGATGATGATGATATATATATATATATATATATATATATATATATATATATATATATATATATATATGTATGAATCAATTATTAATTAAATTTCATAAAAATATGAAATAAATTACACTTAATAAATATTATTTTGTTTTATTAGGACTTACAGCAGCTGGTAAAGGAATAGCATAATCTTCAGGTGCTCCAAATTGATCAGCTGATATCTGTAGCTTTGATAGCTTTTTACATTTTGTCAAAATAATTTCATCATTATTTCTACATTGTGTACAAACTGAAGCAAAAACTTTATCTGATAATCTTTGCATAATTAAACTGAAATTAGCAATATGTTAGTTATTTTATGTTATTTATTTATAACAAAAATGATATGATATTTGAAAAACCAACATTTCTAAAGATAGACTGAGGAGGTGTTGAAAATAAGCATCTCTTTGCCATTCGATTGAGAACTGTTGTAAAAATGACATCCATTTTGAAGTTACAATTTCTCTAATTATGCAAGCTGCATGTTCAGAATCTTTAAAAATTTGAATGTTTTTTATATCATTTTCCACATTTTGTATTATTTCTTTCTGCTCAATGAAATTATTAAAAAATTCAACAGCTCTGAAATGAAACAAAATATTTTTTTTATTTAAAAAATAATACATTTTTTTAAAAAAATGTGAAATTCTTAAATCTATTTTAAAATATGAAGAAAAAATGTTTCATAACAATATATTTATTTCTAAAATTATATTACAATATAGTTATTAATATAATTATTAACGATGTACTTATTTATAATATTATTACTATACATTTTTCTGAAACTTTTTATTTTTTTTAAAGTTTAAAAAGACAAATTTCCAAGAGTTTTCAAATGTCATTTAATTTTTTTAAATTATTTAAAATTTTTAAATAAAATATTCTTTTATAGTCATTCAAAACATTATAATTCATTATTATTATTTTAGAAATAAGAAATAGTACATTACTTCATATTCATTTTTATAAGAAGTAAATCAAAAATAAAATTAATACTCAGAAATTAATACTTACTCTTCATACGAAGACACTGTTTTTTCTCTGATGTCTAACAAAGATTTTTCTGGTTTAAATTTTGGATGTAATGGTTTATCCACTATAAATATATCAAAATTATGAAATTCACTATTGCAACCTGTTTCTATTGAGATTATTGAAATAGTATAATTGTTTTCTTCATCTAATAAATACAATTGCTTATCTTTTAATTTGTACTGTAATTCAGGTTCTGTGTTTGAAAAGTAATAACTAAAAAGTAAAATAAATATTTACAGTACACAAACAATTTAAAAAATAAATAACTAAATAACTAATAAAAAAATAAAGAGATTTTCATAATACCTTGGATAAAATGGAGATTTTCTTAATAAATGCGTATCTGAAATTAATGATGTATTTGTGTGTGTCTATATATTTGTGTGTGTCTATATATATATATGAGTATATATATATATATATATATATATATATATATATATATATATATATATATATATATATATATATATATATATATATATATGTATATATATATATATATATATATATATATATATATATATATATTAAATGGTAAATGTTACTTACTTATAAATTCTTTTGAAAATCGAATGCCAGACAAAGATTTCATTTTAGGTATACATACTGTCCATCGTTGTAAAATTGCAAGTTCATACAGCTTTCTATGGTTATTCTAATAAAAAGAATTACTCATTACATAACACAATTAGAAAAATAAATCAGTTAATAAAATTATATTTGATATTGATTAATCATTCTATATTTTAATTTTTAAGTTTAATAACTATTCAAATATTAAAACTATAATTATATGTTTTATACTTAATTCCATTGGTCTATCGTATTGGTGATTGTGGTCCTGTATATAAACTCCTTGTAAAAAAATCCTTAAGAGTTTATCTACAAGTTACCTGACGATTAGTCAAGAATTGAAAATAGTTATGGCAGATAAAGACTCAAATAATTCACCAGGATTATGACCATAACGACAATATTGAAATATCTTTAAAATCTAATACCTACTTACCTCATATATATATATATATACATATATATATATATATATATATATATATATATATATATATATATACATATATATATATATATATATAGTCACACACATAAACACATATGCATGTATACACACATTGACTGATAACATACATATACAATCAAACTTTAAATCAAAAGTAGCTTAGTTATATAAGTAATTTTCATTTGATTTCTGCAATTGTAAGATTGCCAATCAATAAAAATAATTTCAGTATTTTGGAAAACCTATAACATTTTTCATTGTGCAGAAAGGGTTAAGGGTATTTAGAAGAAAATTCTACTCATCTGATGAATTCGTATGGGAAAAATTATACCTTGATGCTGTGCATGATTATATTATAGATTAAAATTACTGGTATTGCAAAATAAGTAAGTTTGTATGATGTTAGTGAAGGTGATAATGCAAATTGCTTAAATCATTTGGAAAACTATTAACAAAGAGGATCAAGTAGAGTTAGTGATTAGTTATTAACTGAAAAATAGATAATTGAAAATGATGACATAAATATTCCATTAAGGAATAAAGATTTGAAAATTAAAAGAAGTTTCAAGAAAATACATGAAGCTTTTGATTCTTTTTGTGAAAATGATCCTCTTCAATATTTATGCAGTAACAATTAATCATGAAGTTAAGGTTGTTTTATCATGCTACAATATAATTTTGTTAGAAAAATATGAAAAATACACTTGCTTCTTAATTTTTTCTTTTGAAAATTAGTGTGAATTAAATAACATTATTTTTCACACATAAAAAAAATATATGCTTCAGTTTTTGGTTTTATTTTTGAAAATAAAGTTACAATAAATCCTTTTTTCTAACATTTATTATTATATTTTGGTCTCTAATTCAAGTGACCTTTACGGTACTAATTACCCTCAGATAACAAGGATTCCTGTACTAAATAGATATATTTAAGGACATTCGGTATACTTTATAAGGTATATTAAAATAAATTTAACAAAAAAAAAACAACTGATTAAAATGTGTGTAGTAATATTTATTCAACATATTTATCTTAGTATTATTAAATATCACAAAATAGTTGACACTGTAACTAAATTCACTTTTACAAAGATTTATATGAAGAATGTTAGATTTTCTGTATCTTGGCATTCTGAGGATGATGGCATTTCCTTCGAAATGCGCATAACCAATGATAAAAAATAATTAAGAATACCTCATTGAATATTTTTGATTGAAAAAAATTTATGTTTTGTGTGGTTAAAGAAGAATTCATTTGCGAAAGAAAATTATTAGATATCTCAAAAATCTTTTATTTTGTAATAAATTTTGGAAAAATAAATTCTTAATACTTATTACTTTTTAAGCAAATGAAGGTATTTATCTATGATCTATATTTATTTGTTTATTAAACTAGGTTTTTTTTTTGTTAAAATCAATAACAATAGCCACCTGATGAATAGTATTAGTAATTGAGTTTTATGCACTATATTGTAGGTTTGAATACATTTCTTTAGCATTTGTACTTGAATCTATTTTCAAAAATCTTAAAATATGCTTTCCCTTTTATTTACTTAATATTTGGGTCTGTTTGTCTCATTCATAAATAAATTTTTATTTATATTTTATGATATTCTGTACAGTGCTATAAAGATTTCTCAGTTTTAGTAACAATTTTTTATCAATACTCTTCCTTACTTAAAGAAAAAATAGGGTGTTTTTCATGTGTGTATATATATATATATATATATATATATATATATATATATGCATGTGTGTGTGTATGTGTATATATATATATTTGTTTCACTTTTTTTAAATCCTTCAAAAATACAAGACAACAGGGTGACAAAATAAAACAATAATCATGGTAGTAGAACAACTAGATTGTAATGACGAGACTATTTTTATTCAATATCACTAAAACTATTTGGAAATACATTTTTTTCAATAGAGAATAAATTACTAACTTGATAGTTTTGGGTGTTTAAATTGTTTAAATACTGAATTTTGAATCAAAATTATTTATTTTTCTCTGGTTGTATACGTTTGTCTTTATGTTAAAATATTAATATGTGAGAATAAAAATATTAATACTATTACTGAAAATTAAACTGAAACTGGTCAGATACTTTGTGACAATATGTGAGTATATATATATATATATATATTATTTTTATAACTATTAGAATTTTTAATGTAAATTGAAAAACATTTTTATATTTCATATATTAATTACATATAATTATTGTTTCAAGTTTAAATAAAGG
This sequence comes from Acanthacorydalis orientalis, assembly GCA_034766995.1. Classification (NCBI taxonomy): domain Eukaryota; kingdom Metazoa; phylum Arthropoda; class Insecta; order Megaloptera; family Corydalidae; genus Acanthacorydalis; species Acanthacorydalis orientalis. Next base: position 56,663,424 of record CM068314.1, read on the forward strand.
ATTTATTCATTTTTCAGTTTGTAATAAAATACTTTTATATGCAGAAATATAATAATAGAATATGTACAGCGATATATTAAAACTTACCTTTAAGTAATGATAAAATGTATTATAATTAAGATCACTCATATTTGTTGTGAAAGGTAAACATGTACTTATGTACGAATAGGTACTGTGGACGGAATAAAATACTATTATTATTTGATAAGTGACTACATTGTATACAACACTGATAATCACGAAGCACATTCCATTGTTGTCAGCTGTTTATAAAGTGTCATCTGACGTTTTGTCATAAAAGCAGAACACAATCATAAAGATATACAGTGAAGGTTATTGATTTTACTTATAACAGTGTTACTCAAAATGCACAAATAAATATTTACAATGTTAGTTCCAAATACATTCGGTCGTTTTAAATTTTTGAGATTTTTCTTCTTTGTAAAAGTAATCAGATGTGTTTTCAGTTTTCAAATTTTTTTTACAAGTAACTGGAATCATTTCATGCATTTCCAAGTATATTAAAAAACAATTTTAATTTGGAATAGAGTTTCAAAAAATTTCAATTCGGGTGAATATGACTTCTTTTAGTCTATCTATGTTCTCAGGTTTGTTTGACTTTGTATGACGTTCTTTAAAAAGATTAAATTGACATTACATCAGGATAGATTCAATATGATTAGATAAGGCTAGGTCAGGTTAAATTAAATTCGAATGTGTTATTGATTTATAAACACCTTTATCTAAGATAGAAAGTATATCTGATATACAAGTTTTCTTAAAAAATAATCTTATTTATACGTCATATTTAAAAAGATTTAACTATTTTTACTACATATTAGTTATGCATGTAATAATAGTTCAATTTATTACATCTGACCCACGTTCTTGGATATAGGTTTGGCAACGACGGTCTGAAAACGGTATATCTTGCTGGTCGAACTTTTTAATAATAATCTCCGCCAATACACGACGTCACCTGTAAAGAGATACACTACTTCCCTTATCTTTCAAAGTATACTGCAAATTTTAAATATGTATTAACAAACAAAATTATTAAATATGTGTAAGTGCACGACATTTATCATCTTTTAATATTCTATAACATTTTATTATTTTTTAATACTCAACTTCCATGAAAATTCGATTAGTAGAAAACGTTATTATTAGAATTACGCTATTATTACGAGAGCGGTGACAAGTAAAGTGTGGTTAGGTAGAAGTGTATGTCTCTGATCTCTCTACAAGTGGTACTTGGTAGTGGCAGAAATCGTTATTAAAAGTTCGACCAACAAGCGATACCGTTTTCGCTATTGAAATTGGTATTCGTTGCCAGACTTGTATATAAGACCGTGGTTATAGTCATATGATATATCATTATAAACAATGAAATGAGGACTATTGATTTCAGCTTATGTCTATTGTTTTCATTCTTTAGTATTATTGGATATAACCTCTTAAATTAGTCATACAGAAAAGCAAATTAGCGCGATTTTGTTGTATGAGTTTAAATTGGAACGTAAAACAGAAACTGCTCGAAATATCAAATTTGTTTTTGGCGAAGAGTCAATTAGTGAACATACAGCTCAACACTGGTTCCAAAAATTTCGTGATGGAAACGAAAACCTTGATGATTGGCTAATGAACGCACAGTACGTCGATGGTTTGATTAGTACCGTTTTGGTGATTTTAATCTTGAAAATGAGCGACATGGGCGGTCTGTGACCAAGGTGGATAATGATGATCTGAAAGCTGTAGTGGAAGCGAATTCATCTCAACTAAGCGTGAATTAGCAGTAAAGTTTGACATTAATATTCCAACAATATTGGACCATTTGAAACAAATCGGCAAGGTAAAGACGCTGGAAAGATGGGTTTCACATGATTAAACGAGCGTCAGAAGAGAAATCGTCTCGAAGCTTGCTTTTCTTTGTTGTCACAACATAAAGGCGAATCATTTCTACACCGTATTGTTACGTGTGATGAAAAATGGATTTTTTTTGACAATCGCAAGCGTTCGGTACAATGGCTGTATGAAGATGAAGAGCCGAAACACAGTCCAAAACTGAATATTCTTCGAAAAAAGCTAATGGTGTTTGTTTGATGGTCCAGCGTTGGTATTATCCAATACAGCTTCATGGAACCTGGTCAATCGATTACAGTGAATGTCTACTGCAACCAGTTGGATGAAATGATGAGGATGCTTGCGATTAAGCAGGCGAGATTGATCAATAGAGACAGGCCAATCCTCTTGCAAGGCGACGCTCGACCACATGTCACAGAAACAACGCTGCTTAAACTACAGGAGCTGTACTGGGAAATTCTCTGTATCCACCGTATCCGCTAGATCTTGCACCAACTGACTACCATTTCTTCCAGGTTTTGGAGCACTTCTTGTAAGGAAAAATATTTAATTTCCAGCAAGGTGTGGAAAACGTCTTTCGCGATTTCATCGCCACTCACTCCTCAGTTTTCTTCGCTACTTACGTCAACAAGCTACCTTTAGGATGGCAAAACTGTGTCGACAGTGTAGGCGTATACTTTGATTAATTGTACTGATTCTTGTTTGAGATGTAATAAACTAAACTTTTGATTCGAAATCGGATATTTTATATTTATTCACTTAATATTTCAAGTTTTTACTTGTAAAAATTTGGTATTTTCCCCCGCATGATCTAATTTTTCTAACATTTTTAAAACGAAATGGTAAGCTAGCTACTAATAATGACAAATTATGATAGTGGTTTAAGGGGACCCGGTGGTCTAGCGGCCTAAAATTTAAGCTATTTAAAAAAAAATTTTTCTATATGAGGGTAATGAATAATGCTTTCAAATTTTTTTACACTTATTTTATTACTAATAAACTACACAAAAATGAAAATAAAGACAAAAAAAAATTTTTTTTAAATTAGAAAAATGATGCTGAAGTCTCCCTCTTTAAAAAAATGGAATTGCGTGGTGAATGATGATTTATCTCTCCCTCTGATCTGAAATAAAACAATTGACGAATTTTTAATTAGTATAAGTATAGCTATCGCAGGAAGTAGAATAAAAAAAAAAATTTGACAAAATGGCGCGTAGTCAAAAGTACAAGTTTGAAAACGACCAGTATTTTTGAATGTTTTGTTAATAAAAAAAATATAAATATTTTACGGAAACTATTAGTTTAGTAAACTATTAGTTTACGGAAACTATTAGTATAACATATTAAAATTTCAGACAAATCGGTCAAGTAGTTTTTTTTTTCTGGCCCCCGCAAGACGAAAAAAAGTAGTTTCGAGATAAACGCGTTTAAAGTTTCAACTGCTCCACTTATTCTTCTACCTACCTGACCTTCTAATGGGCTGTAGATCTTGAAATACTCTGAATTTCGTCATCAAATTTTAACAGTATATTTTTAAGATACTATACTTTCGAAAAAAAAATCGATTTTTCGAAAATTCTAGACCACCGGGTCTCCTTAACGTTCATGCTGAGTGTTATTAGCGGCAGTAACATTAGTTAATATTATAGTTAGGTAATTTTTGAATTCTGCTCTAGTCATCCAGCTTTCTTTCATTAATATATCAATAAGCAAGCATCTTCGATAGCTAATTTCTTTCAAATTTTAACTAATTTATAGCCATAAATTATGAGTTTGTTCAACTGACTGATTATCATCTGAATTGCATCTCGAAAGTGTTAAACGGTATTTAATACTTTTAAAACCACACACAGTTTTTTCCACAAAAAATGAGGTGCAGTTAAATCTTTTTTTTAGTATTGATCATGTTGCAAATTTATTTCAGTACAAGTGCTTACTGTTATTAAATAGTGATTGTACTTTTAATGAATTAAAAATTCGCAATTAACTGTGAATAATACTATATTTTGAATAAGTTTAGTACTCTAAATAATTTGTACAATTTTTTAAATGTATTATTTTCATTTTAGTCAGACAATTTAATAAAAATTAATGAATTAAAAACATGATAATCAAATGTTGGACAAGATTTATTTTAAATTAAAATATAAGTTATTTATATCAAATATTAGCCTTACAAGTTTTTAGTATATCTGGAAATTAAATAAAGAATATTAATCGATCGGTTAGTTAATTTTGTGTATATTTTCAAACGTATTTACATACTTTATACATACAAAATACATTTGTTAATAAAATTTATTAAAACTAGTACAGACTTCTATGCAGATATTAAATTTTAAAATAAAAAAATATTTTTTCTTATAATTATAAAGTTTTAATATATGTTTGTAATATAAAATATTTTAAACTTTTGTACTGACTTGTTAAAAGAACCCTATATCTTTAATTATATTTAAAGAATAAACAAATATTATTCTAATTAAAACATAACAATTTAGTTTAGAACTAAAATATTTTATATTTAATTCAGATATATGTATATATATATATATATATATATATATGTACAGTAGATCTTCGCCGAATGACTGATCGCACAATGATCGAGATTCATAAAGTATGGATTTCTCGCCAGAAGAGGATCATATCTGGCAAAATATCGATAGTAGTGAGGAGAAAGTTGAAGAAGACCTACATGTTATGAGTAGTGACAAATTAAAAAGCTTGTAAAGTGTATGAAAATGAAATTCCATCCGGAAATTGAAAAGACTGAAGTTCATATGTGTCTGTTTGAGAACAATGTGTCTACTTTTACAAACTGAAAAGAAATAGGCAATCTACTCTGGCTAGGTTTTTCACCAAAGCCTTAACTTGCTCTCAATCTAGCACCGCTGCCACAAAGAGGACTAGAATTGATTCGCCTTCCAGTAGAGAATTACCAAAAATCTTCATGAAAGTTGATTTTTCTTCTAAAGACCAGCATTGGTAAATTACTGGATGGAACGCCATCGAATAAAGCAGATTATTAGAAACGAAATGTAAAGCAAAATAATTTATTTTCAATTTTTATACGTACATTCAAAATTATTTTATCTAATGTACGGTTAGGATTTGGTGGCTTTGCATCAACCAAATATAACGTCTACATTAAGGAGGGGCTATAAGAAGGAGACCGAATTATGGTATTGTGGGGGGAAATCGAAAAATGGTTGTTCGAGTTTCAGTCAGTGACTTCTGCGCGGAACGCACTGCGCATTGAAAAACATGTGACCGAGGTTTTTATGGTATGGTTGTCGTAGTACCACGGTCTTGCATACACGTCTGGCAACGACGGTTTGAAAACGGTATCGCTTGTTGGTCGAACTTTTTAATAATAATCTCGGCCAATACGCGACGCCACCCGTAAAGGGATACACTCTCTCCTTTATCTTTCACAGTATAGCGCGAATTTTAAATATGTATTAACAAACAAAATCATTAAATATGTGTAAGTGCGTGACATTTATCATCTTCTAATATTCTATGACATTTTGTTATTTTTTAATACTCAACTTCTATGAAAATTCGATTAGTAGAAAACGTTATTATTAGAAGTATGTTATTATTACGAGAGAGGTGATAAGTAGGGTACGATTAGATAGAAGTGTATCCCTCTACGGGTGGTACCGCGGAAATCGCAATTAAAAAGATCGACCAACAAGCGATACCGTTTTCGTCATTGAAATTGCTATTCGTTGCTAGACCTGTATGTACGACCGTGCATAGTACCGAGGTGCATACACGACACACCAGTACACACGATGATATTATGCGCATCGCCCTACGTGCAGAAAGTCCCTTAATTCTACTACTAGCTCCGATTTCCGAGCTTCATAAATGAACTACAATAGGTAATCGGGCGAGTTCGGTCTTATTCTTATAGTCTCCTTGGGTTTCATATTATAAGTGCCTTATACAACGACAGCTAGTCCTGCACCAATTACAGTCGTTCAGCGAGGGTTTACTGTATTTATATATATATATACTCGTATATATATATACACATATTTCTGTGACTTGGTATAAAAAGTGCCTATATCAATAAATAGTAAATGGTATCTACCTATATATAAAAAAATATTCAGTAAAATTTCAAAAAATAAACATTTTTTTAAAAAAAAACAGTAGAGATTTTGTATTAAATTGTTATTCACAATAACACTCCAAGTTACACGAAATTTTTTTTACAAGACTTGTGATATGAAATGTGCGACTTTATAAAACAACTGTGCTGAAATCTAATTGCGAAAATGATTATATAGACATGCTAACATATATATATATATATATATATATATATATATATATATATATATATTATATATATATATATTATGTATATATATATATATATTATAATATTGAGCGAATATATGAGATATAAGTGAGGGTGGAAACGGCAGAGGTCGGCGTGCGTAGCGAGTAGAGCCCCCTGGTGATATATTGGAAAAATTTAAATATTTCTAAAAAGTAGTTGAGTGAAAAACATTAATAATCGGTATTATAGTCAGATGAAACATATCATAATCTTATATAATTGCATATTTGTGAAAATTAAATTAAGTAATACTTGGTTTGTTTCTTTGATATGATTAGATGGACAAAAACGTATTTACTTTTTGTTTCAGTTCAAAATGTTTTCAAAATTGTAGGAAGTTAGTTATTACACGAGTTGAAGTTATTTTCGATGTGTACTCTTTATTAGTAGACCTAAATAATTTATTTTGAAGTTACATTACGTAAACATAGATTCAAAAACTTATGCATTCGTCTAAAAACAAGTATTGAAAACTTAAAATGAGATGAATTATATTTAATATGAATTACCTAATATATATATATATATATAATATGTCATTTTTTTTATTAATTGTTAACAAAATTTATTTTAGAAGATAAATATCATCAACATGTTTAAGATATCAAGTTTATATTTGTATCACTGTTCAGACTAATTATTCAGCAAAGAACTTACTTTTTATCATTCATAACAATTAATTTCTTTTGATAAAATCAAGAAATTTATGGATTTATGGAATTTAAAATATTTTTTTTATTTCATCTAGTAGAGTATTTTATAATTCATTGATTTATAAATATTTAAAAAAAATATTTATTGGATTGGAGTTTATTAATAAGAAATTATTTATGGAAAGTACAAATAAAATGAATTGATAAATAATTGATATTGTTCATATCCATAACATTTTATATAATCTTTAATGTGTTAGTCTTGTATTTAATGGTTTAGTCTTTATTGTTTTTTAACGAATGTTCTGTGAAATTTTGGAATTCTGTAGATTTTGATCAAAAGTTCAGAAAGAAAATGTTAAATAAAAATTTCGAAACAGTGTGAAAAATCATGATAGAGTTTAAATTATTTAATAGGTAAGGATTTCACGAGATATGAACACTTATTAAACAGTTTCCTCCAATGAAACAAAGATGAGAATTATAATCGTAATGCAAGAAAAACTTGTCATTATTATTTTATATTTTCTAAATTTATTTTTATCACAATTTTCTAAATATTATTTGTAATGGAATGTTCATCTATTGAAACATTTTCTTAGTTTCATTATACGAGGCAAATGTGATTATAATTTCGTTAATTATTTTACTTAATTTTTGTAATTGACAAAATTTATTTACTGAAATCCCAAATATACTAATTTTTTGATATAGGCTTCTTTGTACCAAATTATAAATTTATTTTCACAAATTAACAAATATATTAACAATCAAATACAGTCATTCTCTTGTATTTGTTTTAATAGTTTTTTTTCTATAATAAGTAAATTATTATTCAGCTTTTATTTTTTTAGCATAAATTATAAATATTTTGTAAGGAGTATGAACCTTTTGTCCATTATTGTTTTCTTCGATGAGTTTCAAGTTTTTTATTTCGTGTAAGAAATCTTCAAAATAATCTTCCTTCAAGTTTTCAGGAATACGATGTATGAATGGATTAACTGATTTCACACTTTCTGCAATTAAATTATATGATCTTTATAGTAAAAATGACGATGTTTTCATTTCTTACTAGTATTACTATAGACACCCGCTTTTTATGTTTTATCTTTTTTAACACAAATCAATAACTACCAACGTTATTTTTTTATGTAGTAAGTCGGATAATATGAAATACATCGGCTTGTAAAATACTATCAGTCAAAATAGTATCCGGCCACCTCTTACACTTAATATGTTTTATGTAATAAGTTAAGTTTACGGTAGAGAAGATATTGTTTCAAAATTGTTTGATATGGTACTGTGCTTCAAAATATAATATTTTCAAATAATAAATTTATACACTATGTTGAAAAAAGGTGTGTTTCAGTTCAATATCTCATATTTATACAGACAAAAGTATCTGTTCATGCACAATAATTAACACTCATGGACATAGAAATCAGTAAATCCCCGAATATTTTCGCTTGAAACACTAACGTCAAACATCATCATTGTCTTAAAATTCTTCAGTAGCATTGGTTGTTATTCTTTGCTATTTTACAGGATTTTAATATTCGAATGGTGTCGAAAAAAATGTGAAACAAATATATCAGAGAGAAAACTCATTATTTCTCTAAATGAATAGGCATATTCACAACGCAAAATTGTACAAGAGGTTGGTATTTACGTAGTACAGTCCAAGATATTATCGGAAAATTCAAAACTGATTGCATGTTAGTGAATAAAAAAGGATCAGAAAGACACAAAATATTAAATGAAAGGGAGAGAAAACAAATTTTTAGGAGTTTAGAAATTAATACAAGTGCTACAGAAGCATGCGGGTATGCAAAAAAAATACATGAAATAATTTGAGTTCTGAAACAGTTCATAGAATAATCAGAGAAAATAGCTATCATGGATGAGTTTCGCGAAAGAAGTATTGGATAAGTAAATAGAATAGAGAAAAAACGCTCGAATTTGCCAAAAAACATGTGAATAAATTACAAGAAGACATGATCACAAGAAATTCATGAAAAAATCATTTTATGAAATAAAATTGTCAAAATTTAAAAAAAGAGCTTTTTACGAAAAAAATGCAAGAAAATGTTATTTTATCTTTATTTAAATATATTTTTTAATAAAATGTCTTAAATGCATTAAATAATTAATTCAGGTGCAGAAAAAAAAACTGCACGGATCGAGCGAGAACCTGACACTTCAGACATTTGAAGTTCGCGCGCTACCACCACCTAGCTATCATGCTAGTTGACAACGGATAAAAATCTTTCTCTAATAAGCCGATCCGGAAACTTTGAAGCTTTTTTTCTCGAAAACCGCTGGATAGTGCTAGTTAGTGGATTACTATATTAATTCCTTTAAGGTATCCTACCACTACACGAAGTTTGGTCCCAAATTTAATTTCCGAGGGCGTATTCTCCACTTGTTAGTAGTGTTCAGTAAAAAAGTCAAGGTTATAACTTGATCAATCGTACAGTGACAACGAATAGAGTTGGACGTGTTCTTGACAATATTACAAGTAACAAAAATTCAATATTATGCGGTAATAAAGTTTCAGACAAAAAAGGGGTTTCAACGCACCAAATAAAATAACGATTAGATGGCATATACGGGGAAGCTTCTTCTTCATCATACTCCATTATAAAAGAAAGGGCTAAGAGATTTCTGACGGGAGAAGAGTCACTGGAAGATGGATTTCGTCCTGATAGCCTTATGGAAGTGCTCAGGGTCGATTCTGATGCGCTTTTTGAAGACTTGGTGCTTAGTGATCGGCACTTAAAAGCGAAGGAATTATTAGAAATGTCCAATATTTTACAAAAAAATCGTTTGTCGAATTCGTAATGTCCATTACGTATGAATAAGGTCAGTGTAAGGTGAGTACCTAAAATTATTTTCGTTGTTTAGCGCTAGCGTCGAGTTGACTGCATATGTTCATTTTAAGAGCTCTGTGAGCCAGATCCAAATGTATTAATCGAGCCCAAAGTGAAATATTAGTCCTTTTACTATGATCCTCTGTCCAAATAGAATCCATGGAATCGAATCTTTTTTAAACATTTTTCAGCGAGTAGGTGAACCACACTCAAGAAAGGCAAGGTGTCTCAATCCACAAAAAAATATTATGGCCACAGTTCTTTAAGATTGTAAAAACATTTTATCAATAGATTTTAAGGGATGTAATACTACTGTTATGCAACTTTTTTGCATGACAGTAGGATAATTTTCGCGGAAAACAATGTGGAAAACTAACCAAAGGAGTGCATCTGTTGTACGACCAAGTACCATTTCAGACCGCTACCGTTTCTCAAGCCGATATTCGGATCGCACTCATTCTACGATTCAGCGATCCCCCATCAGTCTCTAGCGATTATTACCTTTTTGGCAATTTGAAAAACATATTTACGTGGACATATTTGCGTGGATATTACTAAGGATAGGCACTGTCAACAAATAACAAAAACTGAACGCAGCAATTGAAGAAAAGTGTCCGATTTCGGCTAATCGCAAGGGGGTAATCTTCCACCACGATAACGTAAAACCACAGAACTGACTATAAAAATTGAAGCAGTTCAAATAGGGAATCATATTACATCCACTGTACTCTCCGGACATTGCACTTTTGAATTATCATTTGTTCTGGTCACTACAGAACAGTTTACATGGTAAAAAATTGACTTCATAGAGACCATCAAAAATCATCTCATTGCCTTTTTTGCCGAAAAACCGCGCAGTTTTTACGAACGAGGAATCCAACAGCTGCCTAGGAGTTAGAAAATGATTGTAGAAAACGATAGTAAATACATAATTGATTAATAAAAACGTTTTTTTGCGAAAAATAATCACTTGGGTTTCAATTTCAAATCATATACGAACCTTTTCACTAATCCAATATTTCAATAAACTTTTAAAAACAAAAATATGTTTTTAGTAAGTAAATATACCTCGTATAAGTGCACAACCTCGTTAGAGTGAATGGACTGTGAATTAATTGATTCAATAAATCATGACTATTTTGTATATATATATATATATATATATATATATATATATATATATATATATATATATATATATATATATATATATATATGTATAATTCAGAAATAAAACAAAATAGAATGGTCTACGCTCATACTCTTTCACTAAAAATTGCTACTTGGTTTTACAGGTTAGTAGTGTTTACTGTATCACTAGATGTAAATATGATTATAATATTTATGAAGAATAATATTGTATGTATTAGATCTGTATATACTGGGTCATTCCATAGGTAATGCCGGCTTTTAAAATAAGTTTTGAACAGTGAAAAATGGACGTTTTAATTTTGATCCAAAATATATTTTTCGTCATTACTTACAATTTATTCCCATCTTAATCTTAAATTTTTAATACCCTGACGATAAAACTTTTCCGGCTTTGCATTAAAGAAAAGTCGTGTAGCCTTCAGACATCACTCTCTGTATCAACCCATTTTACATTGATGTGATTTTGGAGACTTCGGAACAGATGATAAACCGACGGTGCTAGGCCAGGAGAATATGTTGGATGTGTCATAATTCCCATTCAAATTGTCTCAGTTTTTGGAAGGTTTCACAAACCGTGTGAGGTCAAGCGCTATAGTAGTGAAAAATTACGCCTTTTCTGTTGGTTAATGCTGGTTGTTTTTCAATGGACTGTTTTAGCCATACCAGTTGTTCACAATACAACTCCTTTGTTTCAATGGTTCAATTCTCTGGTAATAGTTCGTAATGAATAATTATTTCCATATTCCACCAAACAGACAACATAACTTTTTTAGGATGAAGCCCTCGTTTTGCAGTTGAAGATGGTGTTTCAATGCGGTCAACCCATTGTCTTTGACTTTACTATTGTTATAAACAATTCATTTTTCATTACCAGTAATATTTTTATTCATAAAAGGATCATTTTGCAATCGGCATAAATGAGAACTACACATGTTCACACGTTGTTTTAAATTAACGACCGATAACTCGTACGGAACTCACTGACCCAGGTTAGAAACCTTACCAATTATTTTCAAGTGCCGATGAATAGTTGAATGCGTTTATTTGAGCTTCTTGGCGAATTCTTCTACTGTTAATCTAGAATTTTGTTACACTAGTGTTCGCATGATCTCATCATCAAACTCTCGAGAACGTTCTGAATTTTCCTCATCTTCAAGGCTGCAGTTCCCGGACCGAAATCGTTGAAATCATCTTTGTCCTTGGCTAAGACTAATAACATCTGAACCATAATTTTCTCACAATTTTCTCATTGGATTTGTAGCGTTGTTACCATGATGAAATTTCCAATGAAAAATATACCTAATATGCTCGCTTGACAATTTCTTGATAACTAATATTTTTTCTTGTAAATTTGCATGATCACTGTTAATCTTTCATGATAAAACTGAGAAATCATTACATATAATTGAACAGAATATGCATCTGATACGTTTTTGCAATGGTTGCAAAATTTTGCATCATCCATTTTCACCTATATGAAAATATCGCATTACCTATGGATGACCCAATAGTATTGAATGCACTGTGTGACTAAATCTAGTAATATGTAAGCACTGTTAACTGGTGAGATCTAGTTGCAGTATTTAGTAAAAGATTATGAACAGTTTATATTTTATAATGATGTACAAATGATTTGCAACAAGCTCTTGGACATCCAAATCCAAATGAATTGTGGTTGGTTATCAATGTTGCAAAATTGAATTTGGAGCACGTGTCATTTCACTTTGGAAATAAATATTCAGTAGAATCGCTAGCATACTCGTATGTACATAGAGAAATCGCATAAAATTATGAATTTATTGATAATTAGTAGTAAATAAAAATAAATCTTTTTGATATACCTATGGTGATCAGAAAATAATTTCTTTTTTTATTTCTTTTATAGCTTGGTTTTACTATATTCATATTTTCTCTATGATCGGGACAACAAGAATAAGAAAAATAACTACCATGAAAAGACTTAGTTTTTAGTTGTTTTCAAAAAAAATCATTTAATATTTTCATTGAATTCGACATAATGAAAAAAATTGTTAACGTGATAGACATATAGAGCAGGATTTTTTTATTTATAAAAGAAGTATCGAGAAGTCAGGAAGGTTAAATTAAAGAGAGAATATTTATAGAACTGTAAATTAGATAGGCAATAATGATAAGCATTTTAAAGTTTTGTTAGATGAATTAAAATATGTTGTATGGAAATTGATTCAAAAATTTGTCATTACAGCCAACCATCTTATAACGCGATTAATTCGTACCGCGTTATATGGAAACCGAGTTAAGCGAAACTCAGAATTAAGTACATATAAATCAGGTTGATTCGTTTTGCATTATATGAAAACTGCATTCTCAGACCAGCATGTTGTGATAAATACGGTTATAAATGTATGTTTAGATATTTCAAATTTTTTTTTGAATTTAAGAATTCATATATATATATATATATATATATATATATATATATGAATTAGAATATTCATGAAAAATCGTGATGTACGTGTATGAAAAAACAGGGGAATTCCCCATTAATCGCCCATAATCCCCCCTCCAACCGTTATAAGTGGATTTATTTTGTTCCGATTATGATTTTATTTCAGTTTAGAACTAATAGCTCCAATTAGTAGATACAACCAAGACGCAATCATTACCAGTGTTTATAATGTGGTAAAGTTCTTATTGAAAAGTGTATTCTGTGAAAAATGTATAAAAATATTTTTACAACGAATTGAAATTTATTTTTGGTATATCCTAGGCAATTATGAAACGATTTCCAGGAAGCAAAAAATTATTGGAAGAATTGAAAAAACTAACTAGTATAAATGAAGACTGGTCGGACACTAATTCAAGTAATAATGATTTAGACATATTTACGTAGAAAATAAAACTGATTTTTCAGACTTTGAAGAAGCTGAAGATGAAATTGAAGTACGAGATATTGAACAAAATGAAGATTTAGAGAATGAAGATTTAGAAGATTTATGAAGATTTTGAACATGAAATTCTCTAAAAGAGCCACAAATGCAGAAAGCGATTGCGTGTTTGTTCAGATACTGAATTGGATAACGAAACCGAAAAAGCCAGCAGATGGACATTGCTGCCGACGGTACTGATTGGGAAAAAGTAGTGGATGGTCGTATTGGTAGATTGTCATCATATACCATATTCAATGACTCTTCGGGCCCAACTGCTTATGCGAAGCGAAACATTATGCTTGGTAATGTTAGTAGTGTATTTCGACTTCTAATTGATAATCGAATGATGAGTCACATAAAAGCTCGCACTGAGTTAGAGGCCAGTGACATTTTACCCCATTTTAGCCCAAAAACACGAACGGAAAGCAATGGATTGTATCCCGGAAAACTCCAAGAAAAGTTCTTGTGAACGTATATCTTGTCAAATTCGATTGTGCTACAAAAATAGAGCGAATTACACCAGTAATGAATGGAACAAATATATTTGTGGCAAGTGTTCATCTAAGATAACATGTGCCTCATAGTTATACTCATACATATGTGTATATATCTAATGTTTAATACTTAAAATGCAAATAGAAACTGTTTTTGTTCTATTTTTTATTGAAAATTAATGAATTATTGCATTAAATATCGTTTTTTCTTCAGTTATATTCTTTTATTTACATAAACTAAGCCAAAAGTTACAATGACTGACATGATCAAAAATCCGTCAATTTGACGGATGTGGTAAAACTAGATGTATATTAAACGTTGGTTGTTCTAGTGTTAATTGTCGTTTTATTGTATTTTATTAGTTTATTTGATTATCCGTGTTTTTCGATTTTCCAGCTGTGCCACCCCCGTCATTAGCACGGATAATCGAGGTTCTGCTGTACATTTCTTATTTCGTTACTAATTCAATACTTACTGTACCATATATCTCTGTTTTCGAAAACGTATATTCTTTTTTCACATTTGCATAAATCGACTTCAAATCCAATTTCTTCCAGCATACATTGAAGTTCTAGAGCAGGAGATTTGCTGTGTTGGAATGGTGATATGAATTTTGCCACGTCCAACATGTATGGTTTCCAGCGTGCCTTCTTTGCCAATAATTCATATATTTCAAAAATGGGATTTGTTGCTAGGTGCGTGAGGAACATTTTTCCATTCGGTCTTAGTAGTTTATAAATATTTTCATACGCTTGCCTATAAAATAAATAAATATTTTAAATTTGTGTTTTAATCAATTTTAGTCATAAAATAATTACGTTTATAACAAATGTTTTAAAAATTAATACATTTTTTTGAAAGTATTAAAGGGATTCAATTTTTTATTTTCATTAATATTTTTTTAAAGATAGAATGTAATTTAAAATATCTTTTAAAATGTAAGTTATATTTAATGATTACTTTCTTTAATATGCCTCCTTTAGGAAATTATTCCATTATTTGACAAAAAAATGAATTATATGTATATATATATATATATATATATATATATATATATATATATATATATATATATATATTAAATATTTATATGATTTTATAAATATTTAATATTTCTAACAAGTAAATTGTATGGCTTTGGTAGTTAATCAGAATAAGTGTGTGCGTAACGTATATAATGATATTTTTTTCGGGCAGGTTCATGTTTGTCTGTATTAAGGATGAGCCTCGAACATTTTTTGGTGTTGTGATTGGTGAAGTATGTGGTTTGTCGAACACGTAGTTTGTTGTGCATGTGATTCGTTAAGTAAAGGGTTTGTCAAGCATGTGATTTGCCGACTACGTGGTTCGTAGAACATGTGCTTTATGGGGCACCTGATTCATCGAGAATGTGGTTCATGGAGTATGTTATTCTTCGAGCATATTATTCGTGAAGAACGTAGTTCATGGAGAATGTGGTTCGTGGAGCATGTAGTATATAGATACGAAGTTTTTCATATGCAGTCAGGCGATTGAACAAACTGTTTGTCTCAATCAAGTTTGACAATGTGGTTGTACCTAAACGGGAAACGAGTAAATTACTTCTCAGTAATTGATATTCCAGCCACACTCTTACGCAATTTGTTTTTCTTATTTTTTTAGGCATTCACTTACTGTTAAACGGATTTTATCCGTGTTACTGTATGAAAGTAGAGTGATAATTACCCTTGTTTGACAAAATATGGTACCACTGATACCAAACTGTATAATAACTTTAACAGCATTATTTTTCAGCCTTCTGTTGTCAAAGTTTGAGTACAAACGTTAATTAGCTTAGTTTCGATAGACATTCAAAGTAAACAATTACTGCTCTTTTTTAAATATGGAAAATCAGTATTGGTCAGTGACTAGATTTTGGTTTTTAGATAGCAAAACGTGCGGAGAAATTAAAGAAAAGTTACACGCCGGCCACAAGGATTCTTCACCTTCGACGGCAATCGTCAGATATTGGTTCAATTAATTTAAATGTGATCGTACAAGCGTGTGTGATGAAAAACGTCCAGGTCACTTAATTGAGGTGACTACGGAAAAGATGATTGGAAAAATCCATGATATTGTTTGAAATGATCGTAGAATCAAAATGCATGAGATAGTTGAGATAGTAGGCACCTCAGGTGAACGTGTATAGAACAACTTACATTTGTATATCAAAAAACCTATTCGCCAGATGGATGCCGCGTTTGCTCACAACCGACCAAAAACCCATTAGAATGAACATTTCAAAGGGGTGTTTAACGGTATTTAATAGTAATCGACTTGAATTTTTACATCGATACATAACCGCTGATGGAACATGGATCCATTACTATACACCTAAAATGAAAAAGCAGTCAAAATAATGGACTCTTGGCGAACGAACACTAAAGAAGGGAAAAGTCATTGCATCAGTTGGAAAGGTTATGGCGATTGTTTTCTGGGATGCTTATGGAATGTTGCTAATCGACTGTCTTGAAGATGGAAAAACAATAACAGGAGCCTACTATGTATCATTATTGGACATCTGAATGATGAAATCGAGAAAAAACGTCCTCAGTTGGCAAAGAAAAAGTGCTCTTCCATCACGACAACGCATCGGCATATAAATCAACAATTGTGATAACAAAAATGCACGATTTGCTCTAAGAATTGCTTTCAGATCTACCATATTTACAGATTTGGCATCATGTGACTTTTCCTGTTTCCAAATTTGAAGAAATTGTTCGGAGGTAAAAGATTTACATCAAATTCGAAAGTCATCGCTGTTGTAAATGCCTATTTTAAGAAGTTTGACAAACCGTACTATTCGGAAGAGATAAAAAATTGGAAATGGGTTGGGCTAAGTGCATCGAGCTAAAAGTGAAAAAAAGAATTTGGTCAAAACAATTGTGTTTTCTTATTAAACATGGGTACTTATCACTCTACCCTCGTACAATTGACTGTGTCGTTTACTGGGATATGATTCAATTAATGCCTTGACTTTTTCAAAATTTATTTATGTTCAAAATTTGGAATATTTCTCATCTAATTGGTTACAATTAACCTAAATAAATTTGATGGCTCATATTTGGCACTTTCTTATATTTACTGGACAATCATTAGTTATTTTGCAATTGTTATTTTCCACCCCATTATAAATTTATAAAGTATGTAGGGATGAATTTGTTTTTATTATTCTCAATTTTAATATATATTAGGTTGTAACATATCAAGTTGCCGAATTTCAGTCAGTCAGAGGTCGACCTCGACTGAGAAAGGTTCTATGCAATATTTTGCAAGGTCAGCTATTTGGAATTGACTAATGTACTGTACCCTTCAATTGCTTTTAAATACGGAGTTATTGTTGTTATTTTTATTTTTTATACCCTTTAACAGGATGGTGTACACAAAAGATTTTCGTCTACTTTTTTTATATGAGTTCAAGTTGGCACACAATGCAGCGGTGGTAGGTAGAAATATCAATGAAGCTTTCGGAGAAGGGTTGACTAGCCAGAGAATAATTCAATTATGGTTCAAAAAATTTCGTTCCGGTAATATGAATCTCGACAATAAGCCTCGAGGAAGGCCCAAAACCATTGTGAACGAAGAACATTTGAGAGCCATGGTGGAAGCTAATCCACATACAACAGTTCAAGCTCTCACATGTGATTTAAGTGTTAGTGTTATGATTGTTTCTCGACACCTCGCTGCAATAGGAAAGGTGAAAAAGCTGGATAAGTGGGTGCCTCACGAATTGACAGATAGACATAGACAGAGACTGAGACGCTTAGAAGTGTGTTTTTCATTGATGATTCGAAATGATAAAATGCAATTTTTAAGTCGAATTATTACTTGTGATGAAAAGTGGATTTCTGTATGATAACAAAAAAAGATCTAGACAATCATTATATGCAAATGAAGCTCCAGGACACGCACCCAAGCCGTCATTACACCAAAAAAAAACTTATGGTTACTGTGTGGTGGACAAATAAAGGAATAATCCATTATTCTTTTTTAAAACCAGGCGAAGCAATTACGGCTGATTCATATTGTCGCGAAATCGACAATATGAATGAAAAATTAAAAACAAAACAGCCAATGCTAATCAATAGATATGGGCCAATACTATTGCAAGACAATGCTCGACCACACACATCTCGAATCACAATTTCCAAATTAAATTCATTAAATTATGAAATTTTACCGCATCCCCCTTATTCACCAGATCTTTCACCGACAGACTATCATCTTTTTCGCCACTTGGAATATTATTTAAGAAATAAAAAATTCCGAAACCAAACAGAAGTGATTCAAGGATTCGAAGACTTTATAAGCTCTAAAAATGTCGATTTTTATAAAAATGGGATAAACAATCTAATTTCTCGTTGGTAAAAGACCATTGAAGCTGATGGAGCTTATTTTGATTAAATATATTTTGTTTTGTTAAAAATATTGCGTTTTAATTCTCACCTACAAATTCCGCAATTTCATATGTTACACCCTAAAATAACTTAATATTATATTATATATAATATTTTATAACTTTTTCATTTTTTCTATTTATTATCATAATACTAATCTACTTATTATCATATTACATAATCTCACCTTTTCCTTTATATTTTTTAAATGTTTAGGTCTCATTTTCGAATGAATTTTTACACTAAAATTTATACAGTTAATATCAAACTCATATCAACACCACACTTATCTCAAACCCATACTAATTTACTTTAACGTATTTATATTAAAAATGAAATAATAGAGATCGTATTATTAGAAACGCTATATTACAGTAATGAAATGATTAAAAGGTTTTTATTGAGATCAAACTGAGAATATCACATATTGAAGAGTAAAAAATGTTTGGATAAATTTTAAAGCTGGAGATTTTTCTCAATTTTCATAAGTTAAATAAGAAGAAATAAATAAAGCTGTAGATGCAAATTAAAAACTTACCGTTGATCAGACACCCAATGTAAACAATAAAACGACATGATATGATGAAAATATTCAACCATATTCAATGGCAATGTTTTTGTAGCAATATCCAACTGCAGAAATTCCAATCTACGATCGTCGGACATTTTAATGGCATGCTTTATCATTTCCTGAGAAATATCACAACCGACTAATTTTTGTACTGTGCCTGGCAATCGTTTCAATAAATGATTTGCCGTGAATTCACCACCTGCACAACCGATGTCTAGAACATACTCTTCACCGTTTTCGGCAAATTCCACTCTGCTGAAATATGTATTTAGCACATATTCAGTATCTTGACGTTGTATAACACTACCTTTTGAATATAAATACGGATTATTCATTTTAATTTAATTGATTTTATGCGAGTAAATTAAATAATGTCTTAATTTAAACAAAAAAGTTCCTGAAATAAATGACAATACTGCAAAATGTATACATGAATACACATGTATACACACATACACACACAAACACACACGCACACACATATATACATATATGTATGTATATATGTGTATATATATATATATGTGTGTGTGTGTGTATGTGTGTGTTACCGGTAAATTGTTAAATGCAGGCGTCGTGTATAATGCCTAGGAAAGCTATAGAATGCGTGAAGTTTTTAGGTAAAGTATGAAATATCTGTGTTAATTTAATATACTATATGCTTGCCCTAGACATTATATAGAACGACAAGTACTATTTAGGCAAAGTATTGAAAGAGAGTCACGAGACGGCCTTAATTGGAAAGGCGTATATGAAAATGAAAGAAGTAAAGTATTAAGAAGTAAAATAAAAAATAATATACAACACATTCTTACTGAAAAAATAAGAGAAAAGGATTAGCATTGACCTACTTGTTGCAACAACGAAGGCTAGAAAGTCATTTTGAATTGCACTTAATTGTCTTTTTCATACAAGAGCACTTCGGTTCTAGGACAATTACCCCTGGACAATTACTCCCCGGAATTAACCCACCGTCAATAATCTCCTGTTTAAAAATACCCATCACATAAAAGTCCCCGGATTTTATGAAAAGGCGGTGTATATGTCGAGTTGCGTCGGCTGATGGATATTTTTTCCGGTGCGCGCGTAGTGCGCCTATCAGCTCTGTAATTTATATATTTGGTTGGTGCAAAAATTATTGCGGTTTTTATCATTTTAAGTCCGGCGCCGATTTTCTAGTTACCATTATCTTTTGTTATAGTCATGTGATACATTATTGTAAACAATGAAATTGGCACTACTGATTTGAGCTTATGTCTACAGTTTTCATTCTTTAGTATTGTTGGATATAGTCTCTTAAATTAGTCATGGAAAAAACGAATTCGTGCGATTTTCTTGTAAGAGTTTAAATTGGGACGCAAAGAAACAGAAACTGCTTGAAATATCAAATTTATTTTTGACAAGGAGTCAATTAATGAACGTACAGTTCAACACTGTTTCCAAAAATTTGCTAATGGAAACGAAAGCATTGACGATTAGGAGGGTGAGGGTGACGGTGAGAGTGAGAGTCGTGGATGTCTTTCAGCTATAGACAATAATGATTTAAGAACCATTACTGAAGTGAACTCACGTAAAATAACACGAGAGGTGACAAGAACTCAATGTTGATTATTCAACAGTTGTTCGACATTTGAGCCTAATTGGAAAAACAAAAAGTCATATGAATGGGTGCCGTATGAACTTAATGAACACCAAGCAATTCGGTGATAAGAAGTATGCTCTACGTTTCTTTTGCGTAACAAAAATGATCACATTGCCACATGTGATGACAAGTGCATTCTCTATAATAATCGGACACGTTCATTACAGTGGCTAGACCGACGAAAAGCATCAAAACAGTTTCTTAAACTGAAGCTTCACGAAAAAAAGATTATGGTCACTGTTTGATGGTCGGAAAGTGGCATCATTCACTATAACTTCTTAAATCTTAGTGAAACAATAACAGCAGAAAAATGTTGTCAGGAAATTGAAAAATGCATGACAAGTTGTAGCGTTTTCGGCCAGCATTAATCAATTGAAGAGCACCAATTCTTCTTCATGGCAACGTCTAAGCACACGTCTCACAAATGATTAAAAAAATTAAATGAACTGGGTTATGAAACCTTACCTCACTCATCTTATTCTCCGAACCTGTCTCCGGCAGAGTATCGTTTTTTTAAACATTTGAGTAATTTCCCACGAGAGAAGATTTTCAAAGATCAAGTATCAGCTCAAAGCCTTTTGGATGAATTCGTTCACACTGACGGTAACATATATAAATATATATATATATATATATATATATATATATATATATATATATATGTATGTATATATATATATATATATATATATATAATATGTAAGTATGTGTAGAACCTGGGAATAGTAATTCTTTTAATTATTTATTATATGTGAATAGAACACTTTCATATAAATGGAGAAGTAAGCAGAATTACCGACATTGTTTCATAGAAAATCGTTACTAGATTTATTCAATTAATAGTATAGTGCGGATTATGGACCCTGTGGTTTGTTCACTTTATTTCATGTAAAAGTGATTGGTGAGATTTACTTGGAAATGTTGAAAAATAAGATAATAGTAGTGCTAAATGGAATTGGCGATACATCAGAATAGTTGATGAAAGATGGCCTTCTTCCCTGTTTACCGATACCAGTTGAAAACTGCTTAAGCAAAAAATGAATAATCGACAGATGGAAGAAGAGTGTCAATTTAATGTATCCCAAGAGATCATAACAAATATCCTATTAATTTTTCTTTTCGGTGTTACCTTAAGGACAAAGATTATTCTAAAAATTTCAAAATCCCACGTATCTGCAAGAAGAAATTACGAGGGTGGTCCCAGAAGTACCCGGGCTGACCTAGAGATGGCGGTAGTAGTTTGGAAAATATCACTGTATTAGAAAGTACACAATCTATAAAGCATATGTTTCAAGTTTGAGAACGTTGTTTAGTATTTGTTTGGCAGCCATCAATAGTGAATGTTTTCAGTGAATTTGTGAAAATGAAGAAAAGTGGTCATCGTTACGTGATACAATACTTTTATTTGAAAGGACTCAGCCCAACCAATATAAAAGCTGAACTGGATTCTACTCTGGGTGAGTCTGCTCCTTCGTTTACAACAGTGAAATATTGGGTAGCAGAGTTTAAACGAGGCCGTACGAGCTGCCGAGACGAGCATCGCAGTGGTCGACCAAATGAGGTGAAGACTCCAGAAATGGTGAAGAAAACCACAAAGCGGTACTGGATGATCGTCGACTGAAAGTGCGCGAGCTAGCAGACATAGTAGGCATTTCAAAAAGTGCGGTATATCGCATATTATCTGAAAATTTGGACATGAGAAAGCTGTGTGCAAGATGGGTGCCGCGTTTGCTCACACTCGAGCAAAAATAGTGTCGTGAAGGTGTTTCAATTGAGTGTTTAGCGAAGTTTCACAGCAACAAAACAGAATTTTTGCGCCGTTTCATAACCATGGATGAAACATGGGTCCAACACTTCACACCCCAGACAAAAGAACAATCAAAACAATGGACTGAAAAGGGAGAACCGGCTCCAAAGAAGGCGAAGACCGTTTCATCTGCAGGTAAGGTCATGGCGTCGGTTTTTTTGTATGCGCGTGGGATAATTTTCATTGACTATCTTGAAAAAGGAAAAACTATCAACGGCGAGTATTATGCGAACTTATTGCAACGTTTGAGCGAAGAAATCAAGCAAAAACGGCCGCATTTGGCTAAGAAGAAAGTGTTGTTTCATCAAGACAATGCATCAGCTCACAAATCCGTTATTGCAATGGCCAAAATTAATGAATTAAAGTTTGAATTGCTACCTCATGCACCCTATTCGCCAGATTTAGCCCCCTCGGATTATTTTCTGTTCCCAAACTTGAAAAAATGGCTCAGTGGTCAAAGATTTCCCAACGATGAAGAAGTGATGTCGGCAGTTAATGGGTATTTTGAGGAGCAAGACAGTTCTTATTATAAAAAGGGTATCGAACTTATTGAACATCGCTGGGAAAGGTGTATAGAGCTGAAAGGAGATTGTGTTGAAAAATAAATATATTTTTTTCCAAAATATTTGTGTTTTCTTTGTTGGGTCGGGTACTTCTGGGACCACCCTCGTACTATCATTTGTCGCAATGTTAATTAAGATATGTTCTGTTTAGTATAGAGACACATGGTATTTTATTTTCGAAGGCGCCTAGAGGTTGAAAAAAATATATAACTATTAGATACATTCTTTTAAAATTTATGCAAAATTTTGTTAAATTTTTTTTATGTTTCGAGACATTTCGGATATTTATGTATGTATTATATATGTATATATATATATATATATATATATATATATATATATATGTATGTATATATATATATATGTATATATATATATATATATATATATATATACATATATGAGTACACCAGCCCTTCGATTTAGGCGTTTTTTATATGCGATTTCTTATGACCAGTAAATAATCCTTCCGTTTATTTGGATTTTTTACACGTGGTATCTACGCGGTCAGAAAATATATTTTTCTATAATCTGTGATTAATTTACTATATATCAACTGGACTCAAATTATTACTTAACTGTATTAATTACATAATTCTTTGACATTTTTTGGTTTGTAGTGAGCATGTTATTGAGTATTACTTTGTGATCACATTATTCTTATGTCGAACGTTCGAAACGAAACGTCGCTAATATTCAAAGATAACACGTAGAAAGCAAGAAAACAAGTAATCAATATTATCTTTTTTCTTTAATATTTTTTTCGTACTGGAGGACTCTATTTGCGCGGTTTTCTTCCGCGTAAAAAACCGCATGGAACGAATAATACGCGTAAATCGAGGGACAGGTGTATAACTAGATACAATTTTAATAAATACTCTGACTTATGAACGAACTGATCGATTATATTTTCCTTATGTATATCAAAAAAAGAATACAAAAATAATGGTTATACTGTATTTCCATTAACACTTTATCGACCGGACGGTTTTGCTATGTGACTTGTTGCCGGGGGCATTTTTATAAAATGGGAAAAACATTGATTGTTTTATTCAAATTCTTGTGTATTTTGAAGTAATTTAGATATTGAAATGAAAATTTAAGTACATATTAAAGAGGTTTTGATTATAATTTCTACATTATTTATTCAACATTATTAAAATGACATATTATTGAAAATACTCATATATCTTTGTCTTTCATACTATCTACACTTTACTTTCATTTGAAATATCACTAGTGATCATAATCGTTAAGAATATCTGATAAGACATCTGCACAATTTTCTTCTAAAAATATATTTTCGTTTTCGTTATCCATTTTTATCGGTATTTAAATTCAAAATATAAAGCAAACAATAAAATCTCAAACAGTATAATTATAATTAATTGTTATTATTTTTAATTTTATTATTGAATAAATATTGTAAGTTAAGGGTTTAATTATAAAAAAATATAAGTCCTTTCAACATTTATAATAACGGAATATTAATTCAAATTTTTTGATAGCTCCACTACAAATCAACGTATTTTATTGCAATTCACGCGACGGTTTACCATGAACTGAACTAGATAGCCTCAATCTTCACAAAATACAAAATGATGCGAAGATAACGGTTATTAAATACGATACTGCATATTTCCTAGGACATCGCATTTTTGCACTTTTTAGCGAGAGGCAAAGCGCTTTTAATGATTACACATCGCAATATGATTATTTCATATAGGACGCCAATTGGCGTTCCCGGTAGATAAAGCTAATTTTATTTAGGACGCCAATTGGCGTGCCCGGTCGTTAAAGTGTTAAAAACAAGTCCAGTTGATTTTGACTATTAATAATAACAGAGATTTAATTATCGGTTAATAGAAGTTTGAGAGAAATTAAAGGCATTTCATTGAAATTTGCTTATACTTCTTGAAGAAAGCGAACGAAATTATAGTTTAATTGAAAATAGATAGTAAAATAATAATTTTCTTAAGATCAAAAAAATTCATATCGGTCATTACAAAAAAATTTTATTGGAGTTTAATTTAAAAAGAGATATTCTTCAAAATGTCGATAAAATCATAGAATATACATAAATATGATGCATATGTATATAAATTAGAATATCAAATATTGAAATAAAAAAAACAGTAGACAAAAGCTAAATTATTTTATAAAGTTTTGATAAACATAAATTAATTGATGGCCATGATTTTGGAAACGTGGAAATATTAAACAAATATGGAAAAATATGTATTTTAACAAATGCATCATGCAATGTGTAATAATTGAACTGTATCTACGAAGGTAGAGTGATAAGTACCCGTGTTTGACAAGAAAACACAATTTTTTGAGCAAATTCCATTTTATTTTTCAAGGTTATCCGTTTTTAGCTCGATGCACTTAGTTCAATGCATTTACAATTTTTTTATCCCTTCCGAAGAGTACAGATTGTCAAACTCGTAAAAATTGGCATTTACAGCAGTGATTACTAAAGAATTTAATGCAAATGTTTCACATCCGAGACATTTTTTCAAGTCTGAAGATAGGAAAGAGATACACGGTGCCAAATCTGTAGAATACGGAGGATTTGGAAGCAATTCGTAGTGCAATTCATGCAATTTTGCCATCGTAATTGTTGATTTGTGTTCCGGGGTGTTGTCATGATGGAAAAGAACTTTTTTCTTTATCTAATGATGACTTTTTTTCTTGGTTTCATCATTCAGCAGTTCCAATAATGATACATAGTAGGTTCCTGTTATAGTCTTACTTTTTTAAAGATGGTCGATTAGCAATACCGCATCCCACAAAACATCCACCATTACCTCTTTATCTGATGTAATGACTTTAGCCTTCTTTGGTGTACATTCGCCAGGAGAAGTCTATTGTTTGGACTGCTCTTACGTTTCAGGTGTATGGTGATGAATCCATGTTTCATCAACGGTTATGTATCGACACAAAAATTCATGTAGATTACGTTTAAACATTGTTAAACACTACTTTGAAACGTTCATTCAAATCCGTTTTTGGTCGATTGTGAGGTAACGTGATACTCATCTGGCGGATAGCTTTTTCATATGCAAATGTTCGTTTAAGATGTTCCATACAAATTCATCTGAGATGCCTATCACTTCAACTATGTCATTCACTTTGATTCTATGATCATTTAAAACAATATCATGGATTTTTCGAATAATCTCTTCAGAAGTCATCTCAATTGCACGACCTGGATGTTCTTCATCACAAACGCTTATACGACCACGTTTAAATTCATTGAACCAATATTTGACGGTTGTCATCTGAAGATGCAGAGTATTCGTAGAGAGCGTGTAACTTTTCTTTAATTTCTCCGCATGTTTTCCCATCCAAAAACAGAAATTTAATCATTGACTTATACTGAATTTTTTCCCTAGTTAAAAAAGAGCAATAGTTGTTTACTGTGAATGATTGTCGAAACTAAGCTAATTAACGTATTTTGTTCAAACTTTGACAGCAGTACTTTGAAAAATAATGCTGTTAAAAAGTATTGTTTGATATCAGTGGTGCCATTTCATGTCAAACACGGGTAATTATCACTCAACCTTCGTATAGACAGTACAAAAGTCAAAATCTGTCTTCAAATACAATAGAAAGATTGTCCTAGAAGGAATAAAATAATAAGATAATTACGAATTTCGTTAATGATATTTTAAATCCATAAGTTAACTTGTCTCAATAAAAAATGAGAAATAATTATATATTGAACTTTTCTGGTAAGAAAATTATTTTATAGTTCGTGGGGTGAGAAAATAATTCACTTGCAAATATGTATATAAGTATAAAAAGTATACAGAACAACTCAAAAAATAAAAAATCTAAGTATGGAAATCATATTTTAATTACAAGTATATTAGATTGGTAGAAAAATAATTGCGGTTTTTGTTTTCTAAATTCTAACCACATTTTTTTAAATGAATGTGTCATTTAATCGTTTTCATGCTAATATCATTTCAAAGTGCATTTTTCTGTCTGTATTTTGGTAATATCAACATTGGTTTTATTATTAATTTTGCTTCAAATTGGGCTATTGAATTAAAGATGGAAAAGAAGCAAATAAGTGCATTTTTTGTATGAATTCTAAACGAGTGATAAAGCAACAGGAACTGCTCGTAAACTAAACGATGCGTTTGGTGTGAGTACTATTAAGGAACGTGCGGTGCACTAATAGTTCCAAAAATTTCATGCTGAAGACGAAAGCCTTGAAGATGAAAAAGGTCGCAGGCGTCGTCAAAGACAATAGAAAGATTATCCTAGAAGGAAACAATGACAAAATTATAAGATGAATAGGAATTTCGTTAATGATATTTTAGATCTGTAAGTCAACTTGTCTCTTTTATATATATATATATATATATATATATATATATATATATATATGTGAATGAGAGAGATTAAATTTGAAATAATGTTTAAAATATACGTACATGCTAAATGTATCAAAATTTAATCGATTTTTTAACCAATGCAGTAGAACAGAAAATAAAAATAGTAGCACGGAACATGAAATATCAATTGCAGTGTAAAATTATTGTCTTAATAAAGTACTTTATATTGAATTTTTTTTTATATTGGGGATAATTTGATTATAATTTAGATTTAGTATTTACTCAGCAATTAACTTGCCCAGATGTACAATATTTAAAATACACTTTTTTGTTATTAATTTCTATGATGTGAGTGTAAATAAAGATATTTATAACAATTGTATTAGGTTGGTAGGAAAATAATTGCGGTTTTTGTTTTATGAATTCTAACTTTAAATTTTTCAATGAAATTGTTATTTCATCGTGTTCATGTTGATATCAGTTTAAATTGCATTTTTCGGTTTTTTTTTGTAACATCGATTTGCGTTTATTATTAATTTTGCTTCAAATTGTGTCATTGAATTAAAAATGAAAAAGAAGCAAATAAGAGCAATTTTTGTATGAGTCAAAACGGGTGATAAAGACTTAGAAACTGCTCGTAAACTAAACGATGCTTTTGGTGCGGGTACCGTTAAAGAACATACAGTGCAATGGTGATTTCAAAAAATTCACGTTGAAGACGAGAGCGTTGAAGATGAATAAGGTAGAGGGCATCCTTATTCAGTTCATAACGACCAACTGAAGGCGTTAGTTAAATCAGAATCACGCACAAGTCGAGAGCTTGCACAAATTTAGGCGTTAGTCATCCAACAGTTCTGGACCACTTAAGACCACCTAAATTAAAAAATGTATATGAATTTGAAGGTCATAAACCGCAATTATTTTTTTACGAACCTAAAATATAGAAGAATTCATGAGTATAGAAGTAGAGATATTCTTGAATATGATATATTAGTACATAAAACTGATATTTTTTGTAGTATAATAAAGGCTACTTCCTTTTATGTGTTTGTTAAATTTTGCAGTTAGATTCTAACCAGATTGATCGATGCGTGAATGCAGCATTTTGTGCGGTTATGTAGAAAAGTATGTTATATAGTTTATTTGATACTCAAGGAACTAAGAGAAGTGTATCCCAAGCGCAACAAAGCGTGTCCACTATCAATTATAGAATGGTGGATATTAGTCAATTTAAGTTTAGTACGGAAAGAGAAATTTAAAAATCTGAGTTAGATAATTTTGAAAACAATATTTATCAATGGTTTTATATTGGTATACGAGTTTTTATTAGAATATCTGATATGTTGAAATAAAGGAAGATTGTACTCAAAAATAAAGAAAATACAAACTCTCTGTCTTAGACTGCTTTTCTTTGAACCGTGCCATTTTAAATGTATCTGGGAGTTATGTCTTAGTGCAAATGATTAAAACGTAATTTTTGTATTTAATAAATACGTTAGATTTGAAATATTTATGTATTTTATTTACTTGCTGTAAGAAATGTTTTTAAAAATCTTTAGTGTTATTATGATATCCTTAAAAATTAATTCAGTTCGTATTGGAAGACATAATGAAGTACTTTGATAACATTTAGACGATTATAACAGGTAAAAAGTGATAACATTTTTCTATTTATGATATTTTAGAATTCCTTAATCACGAACCATTGGATTTATGTTAAATTTTTTTTTATTTATTGTTTATTTAATATAAAATTGAATTGTATGATACATTTTGATTTTGTTATTTGAAACAATAATATGCCATAAAATTATATAAGCAGTAAGTTAGTTCAGAATTTTAAATTTTTCGAAAATTTGTATCAAGTTGTCAAGCTTAAATATTACTCGATTAACCTGATTTATTATGATGATTTATGACTTTGAGATACTAAGACATTAAATAACGATCGATCAAACTGTCAACTTTGAAAATTTTAGGTATGAGTGATAAATAATGTTTAAATTAGTATATATTATGTTGGTAGAAAAATAATTGCGGTTTATGGCGTTCGAATTTATATACATTTTTAATAATTTTATATTTTAAGTAGTCCAGAACTGTTGAATAACTAACGCTTAATGTTTATGCAATCTCTCGAATTGTTATGCGTGGTTCTAAGATAACTAACGCCTTCAGTTGGTCGTTATAAACTGAAGAAGGATGCCTGCGACCTTCTTTATCAACAAAGTTCTCGTCCCAAGCACGAATTTTTTGGAACCACTATTGCACCGTACGTTCTTTAACAGTATCCACACCAAAAGTATCGTTTTTAGTTTAAGACCAGTTTCTGCTGCTTTACCAGCAGTTTTGAACTTATACAAAAAATGTTCTTATTTGCTTTTTTTCCATCTTTAATTCAATAGCTTTATTTGAAGCAAAACTAATAATAAATCCAAAGTCGATCTTACAAATGCACATTAAAATGATATTAAACAATGACACGATGAAATGATACTTTCATTGGAAAAAATTAAGGTTAGAATTCAGAAAACAAAAACCGAAATTATTTTCTTACAAACCTAATACTTTGTGATCACATTAGTCTTATGTCGAACGTTCGAAGCGAAATAACACTAGCACTCAAAGATAACACGTAGAAAACACAAGTAACCAATATTATATATTTTTTGTGTTATTTTTTTTTTGTACTGGTGAACTCTATTTACTCGGTTTTCTTCTGCGTAAAGACAGCATAAAACAAATGGTCAGCGATAATCGAGGGACGGGTGTATATATATATATATATATATATATATATATATATATATATATATACGAGGTCAGACAATTAAGTAATGCGACCGATTTTTTTTCTCGGCCTGTGGTAACACTGCGAACCTGTAACTCCGCCACCGTAATAGCACATCCCTACTCTCTCGATTGAGACCTTGACCACCCTCGTACGATTATTTCTTCGCCAGCTGTTTAGTGTTTTGTAACAACGCGCGAGTAGTGCATGTCACGAAGCCGACCGAATGAACATCGCTCAAGATTGTCTCGAGCAGGTTGAAAGTGATCCTACTCTTCTCGATCGAGTTATTACTGGCGATGAAAGTTGGTTCTTTCAATATGACCCCGAAACTAAACGACAAAGCCAACAGTGGCTGTCCCCTGGAGCACCAAGGCCAAAGAAGGCGAGAATGAGCAAGTCCAAAGTGAAAACCATGTTGATTTGCTTCTTCGACAGCAAAGGGGTGGTTCACAAAGAGTTCGTACCACCTGGACAAACCGTAAATCAAGTATTCTACCGCAATGTGCTCGAAAAATTACGAAAAAGGGTGCTAAGAGTGCGTCCAGAGATCGAGAAGACTTGGGTTCTGCATCACGACAATGCTCCCTGTCACAGTGCGTTCAGTGTCTCTCAGTTTTTGGCGTCTAAAGGCATCGCAACGTTACCACAACCGCCCTATTCACCGGACATGTCACCCTGCGACTTTTTCCTATTCCCCCATATGAAAAAATTCGTCAATGGTCGACATTTTACTCCGTTGAAGATATCCAAGAATCTGTGACGAGGGTACTCGGAGAGGTCCCACAAGAAGTGTTCCAGAATTGTTACGAAAACTGTAAAACTCGCTGGAATAAGTGTATAGATGCGGGAGGGGACTACTTTGAAGGGGATCGCAGCGATGTACCTTAATTCTTAAATATACTCGATTTTTGAATTTTGTCGCATTACTTAATTGTCTGACCTCGTATATATATATATATATATATATATATATATATATATATATATAGAGAGAGAGAGAGAGAGAGAGAGAGCAAATTCTCAGTTAACACAAGAGTATTAATTTTTATAAAAAAATATTTACAGTAATCAATATTATTCATCTAATTCCTAAAATCAATTAAAAACATTTTGTTATTTATTTCGTTGCTATGGATTTTAATTTGAAGTTGTTTGTTGTCTTTGAGGTCAATGTGTTTTTTTTCTTCCACTTTTAGTTATCAATTCAAAAATAGTATACATTTGAAAATTTCGAAAGACGAACATGGCAATGGACGAAAAATAAGAACAGTGATCTCTAGAATAATAAACTTAACTTTAATTAAAAACGATTGAATTTTGGTAAACCGTTTTTTGGTAAAATTGTTTGGTTATGTATATTAGTTTAAATTGCTGATTTAGTCTATATAAGAGTTGAATAAAGTTTTGAAAAGTACTAAGTTACTTTAAAAATTAGATTTTTAACACTTTATTCTTGCGTTTATTCATTGTTGGTCCAGATTTTGTTAATAGAAAGTACTAGAATTACTGGAAAGCAATTTCAGTACTTGTATATAAAGTGTATATTTATAATTTTAATGTAGGGGAGACTCGGGGTAAGTGAAATACGGGGCTAAGTGAACCATTGATTTTTACACAGGTACAAACATTTTATGAACTGGCCTTTAGTGCTATGGGTTACTATTAATGTCCCTAGGTGACCAACGGATTTTAGTTGAGTTCGATGTGCGGTTCCGGTTTTGTTACGCTTTGAGTATTTCAGCAGTGCAGGAGTGAATTTTTGTTCTCTTGGAAAATTTTAATTATTTACAATTGTTTGTTGTAAACAATTCTGAATGTAAGTGATTATGAAATTTGAAGGCCTCCTGAAAACATTAC
This sequence comes from Acanthacorydalis orientalis, assembly GCA_034766995.1. Classification (NCBI taxonomy): domain Eukaryota; kingdom Metazoa; phylum Arthropoda; class Insecta; order Megaloptera; family Corydalidae; genus Acanthacorydalis; species Acanthacorydalis orientalis. Next base: position 56,695,724 of record CM068314.1, read on the forward strand.
TATTACTTTTTTGTCATATTGAGGATATCAATATTTTTTTTTATAATTAAAGTTGAAATATGCATGCGGGACTAAGTAAACCTGCTCTTGATTTTTCTCTGATTTTTTAAACTTATTTTTTCTATAATTAAAGTAAAATGGTGCGTACTCACAAGCGGAAAACAGATGGCGTGGATAAGGAAAATATGAATCGTGTTATTATGGAGCAGAAAAGGGACAAATTTTCAACTTATGAAGCATCCAAGGAATTCTGAGCTAACCGAATAACGTTAAACAGATGGCTGAAGAAATTGTACCACGTGTTCATGGATACAGGACAATGAGTAACAAAAATTACATTCATACTCATATATGGAATGGGTTAAAAATTAAATTAATATAATGTTTTCATTTTTGAATAAAGATTTTTCTTGACGAATCGGAGAAGGTATTAGTGGAGTATTTGGAGCATTGCAACGATGTTTGCTTCGACCTCTCCCCGAAAGAGACACGATCGTTAGTGTATGAAATTAAATTTCGCAGTTTCAGAGAGTTGGAGAGAAGCGCGCATGATCGGTGTATATATAACATATATATATCATAATAATTTTGAATTTTATACTTTCTGACGTTACGTGTTACGAAAGTGTAAAGGTTGTCTGAGAGTTATAAAAGGCTCACATTAAATTTAAGAAAATAAGGTACACTAAGTTGTATTTGCTCTTTACTTATCAGGACGTTAAAACATAGTTATAGAAAAAAATATTACAGGCGCCAGCTAGTAATTTTTATAATATTTATTTATAATATTAATATTCATTACTATAATATTTATTTCACAATTGATTATTAAAACGACAATTACTTTATATATATATATATATATATATATATATATATATATATATATATTAATTATGTTTGTTTAAAATAATTGAATGATTCAAATATTAGTAAAGGTTTATCGTTAATGAAATCTTCTTTATTTCAAACAATTAAAAAATACCTTTAATTATAGATTAAAAAAAGCACTTAAATATAATACTTTTATATTTCTATGTAAATATTAAAGAAATAAAATACATGTTATTACTTAATATACCAAAAATATAATATTATAAATTCAATATTATTTCAAATTCACTGTACGATTATTTAGGTATGTTAAAGTTAATCGTGGAAAAAAATAATATATGTTTTGTTTTAAATATGAAATATTTTAAATATTTTTTATCATTTATACATCGATATAGTGTATTTTTTAGTATAATTTTTATTTTAATTATTTTTAATAGTAAATTCTTACAGATTATGTATTCATATGTTGAAAACTATTAAAAATTAATAATGGAAAATATTGCATTTTATTAGAAAAATGTTTGTAAACACAAAAAATAATTATCATTTTACATAATCAATATACACTTCTTTCGGATACGAATATGGATATACATATACATACATACATGCATATATATATATATATATATATATATATATATATATATATATATATATATATATATATATATTAGTAGCGCACTCAGGAGGGAAGCTTAGGAGCACTGGCACTCACCAAAGGAAAAGGAAAAAAACACTAGAAAACAAAATAAATTCATTCCGCGAAAATGTTCCTATATACACAGAGAGATTATTGTAACCACTATCACTATCCCCTACATATACACAGAGAGATTAATGTAACCATGACTGAAGTAATTCAAGAGTTTTGTGATAAGAAAATAAAGCTGGATTTTATTCTTTAAATAATTTTTTATAATCACCTAATGGATTTTATTGAATTCAAATTAAACAAATTTTATCCGTTCATCTCATCCCTCCCTAGAATTAAATCGTGAATGCGCCACTGTGTATACACGCACCACATATACAATGGTTTTTCGATTTAAACAAAAAATTGATTGACAAAGTAAATATTACCATTAAAATAAATCAAGAAAAGAACTAAAATCGTTTTTTTTTTTATAATTTAGTATATGACATATTTGTACAAAGCAAACAATTTAAAAAGTATAAAGTATAAAGGTTGGTGAAAAAAGAACAAAAAAATAATCTTATTTATTTTTGAAAACAACAATAATGTCTTATTTTTTATATATTTGTTCTATGAGAAATAATTTGTGGTTCAATTTATTTATTTTATACGTTGTAATTTTTTAAAACATAATTCTACAAAAATTTAAGATTTTACTGTTAACAAAAATATGCAATAATACAAAAAATATTTAAGTCTTAATAAAAATATCATAAGATTATTTTTCATAGAAAAAGTATTATTGTTTTACCTTAAACAAATTCAAAATAATGTACTAAATTTACAAATTATAAAAAGAAATTTAAACACAAAATTTTATAATTTTATAATCAAAATTGTATAATATCATTATTAATTCGTCGTATCTTATACGGTTTTTTTTTGCAAATTGCTGGTTATAAATTAATTATGTTTGTTTAATGTAAATGAATGAGTTAAATTAAATCTATAAAAGTACTATATAATTATTGATCATTTTTTTGAACAAAAATTTGTTACAATAAGAAAAACATACGGGATATTTACTACAACATAAATGTTTATAATTTTATAAATTTAATTTATAAAAACAATAGACATTTTATGTTCGATTTAAAAATATTTTTTTTAATTTTTACAAAACAAAAATGATGTACTGTGACTTGTAAATTATAAGAAAAGAATAGAAATATGTGATCTATTTTGATTTTTAAAGTAAAAATTCAATAATCAAGTAGATTTTATCACTCAAACATTTTATGAATAGTAGATATTTTCAAAAGTTCACTTAATATAATGAACATAATTATTTGGATGTTTTATTCTATATAGAAAACTATATTAAATAAAATACATTGAATATTAAATAATAATATACTATAATTTTATTCTTATCATTATTCTAAAAAATAAAATGATATCATAATTAATTTCATGTTTTTATAATTCATTAAAAAATAAATATACGTTATGTATTAAATGATATAAGTAAGAAAAAATGCTTAAATAAAATACACACTTTTATAATTTTTTTATTCTGGAATAATAACATGACATGTTTTCACTTACAATACAGAAATTATGCAGAGAATATGCTTTCTTAGTAACAAATACTTTAATAATTCTTCTTTTATTATTTTTTTTAATCACACTTAATGAACGTTTATAATAATATTTGACTATTTCAGTTTATTGATTTTTATTTTATAGTAATTTGAAACAATTATTTTTATTAACCAAATATTTCTACAAGAAAATAATACATACTCATTATGTTTTTGAATTAAAGACGAATAATATATTTCATATTTTTTATATCATTATTTTATATTAATTTTTTTAAATTGATAATTAATTAATAAATAACCTCTTTAACACATTAAACTTATGTTGAAATTATTAGTGTTTCAATGGAGAAGATTTTGTATATTTCAAATTATTTATTATATTTATATATTTACTTTGAAACTAATAAATACACCAATTTCATTTAAATTAAATAGTTTTTTTTTAAAAAAAAGTAATTATAACACTGTATTATTTTATATTCAATAATACATATTATATTCTGTTTTAATTAAAAAATAAAATAATTAAATGCACTATACACTTTAGATATTTTTTTATTACTGATCCATTATTAGTTTTTATATAATATTTTAATATAAAAATCGTAATTTTACAAGTATTTTTAATATATTTTCTTAATATTCATTTATTTTATATTTTCAAATACTTTACAAGTTAATTTTATTACAACATATACACAGAATTATTCTGTACACTGTTTTATTTATTTAAATAATATAAAAAATTATATATTACGAAAATAATGTTTTTTTATTGTATTATTCTTTAAGATTATTTTCATTGGAGTGAAACAGGGTTCACATTTAATTCATAGTTAAGTAACTATGTATTTAAACAGAAAAATATATTTTAAATATTATATATTCATTTTTTCTTTAAAAATTTTAAGACAAATAAATAAAATGACATTACTGCAATTTGTTTTATTTATTACCAAAAAAGACACGAGCACCTATTATAGTTCGCTTTAAATTTTCTGTGAATAACAACAATAATAACAACGACCAAAGTAACAACAATTATAACAACAAACTTAGACCCTAAAAATTAATGTCACAGTGTGTGCACTTGATCAAGACTATTATCATTGTTGTTAAATCTCATTTATATATACACTTGGTAAAAGATACTCACTTCTGTTATCCCGCCTTGGTCAAAGCTCCTATTGTGATGAAGTCTTGACCGCTTCATCCATTGGTTAAAATAAAATTTGCTTGTGTCTCAGTTAACTAGAATAAGAGTGCATCTCACGGGCGTCCTTTATAAGATAACATGGGGTATATCTAACCCTTCTCTTGTCCACTAATCCTGCGTTGTGCATCGATACGAATATTTTGCCGCACATTCGCATTTCCTTTGTGATTTTATATTAGTTCGAGTGTAAAAAAATACATAAATATATATGTGGAGGCACGTTGGCACTCATATGCAATGTTATTCGATTACACCCCTTTATACACTGTTATTAGTTTTGAAAAGAAAAACATCGGTGGTGAATTACCGACCGGTTTTTTTTAAGACAAATTGTTGCACTAGTTTACATATAGGTTATTTTGCATTTCAGTGCAATTTTTTTTGGCTCGGTCAGTATCTCGATACGATTCGAATAGGTAGTATTTTTCTTTTCATCTGTTGTATTTAATTGAAAGAATATGAATATCAATGTCGATAAATCCGTTGGACTATCAGAAAGATCTATATTATGTGAAATGTAAAAATGAAGAAATGAATAAAGGGTTGTTTTGTGTGTATTGTCAATTTTTTTATATGAATACATATATAATTTACTACATTTGTAAATCATTAATAGTCAAGTATCAAAAATAAACGTGAAATAATATACAGACAGGTTTTGTAACACAAATATTTTCATTATGACTATAAATATAAAGAAAAGAAATATTTTATAAATGGATATATATATATATATATATATATATATATATATATATATATATATATATATATACATAAAGGTATATAAAGGGGGTTTTATTAAGTAACAGTGATCGCTGAATTTAAATAAAACACGCATTTTGTAATGTAAGTTAATTTTTTTTGTTTATTTGAAAGAACATTCGTTGCCATTATATATGAAACACGAAGTCATTCAAATGGCCACCATGGTTTATTTTGATGGAATGCATAGGAAATTTTCATTTTTCGATGACTTCTTTACATAATTGTGGCTCCATATATCGAATAACGGAAGTAATATTGGTCTTGAAGTCGTCGATGGTTTGAGGTTTGTTCGTATAGATTAATGATTTAACATAACCCTACAAAAAGTAATCCAGCGGTGTCAAATTACGTGATCTTAGGAGCCAATTGATGTCACCATATTGGGAGATTACAAACCCGTTAAAACGCTCCTTCAGTACATCCATAGTTTCCCGAGATGTACTGTATGTGGCGCTGTCTTGTTGGAACCACATGTTTGTGAGATCCCTACATTCCAATTGATACCAAAAGAAATCCCTGATCATCGAACGGTGTCGGTCGCCATTAACGGTCAGTGCAGTACTAGCCTCATCTTGGAAGAAATATGCGCCAATAATACCGCCAGACCAAAATCTGCACCAAAAAGTCACTTTTTCATGATGGATCTCAGGATTTTCACTCGTCCAGATTCAATAATTTTGCTTGTTGATGAAGTCGTTCGGTCAAAAATAAGCCTCGTTACTAAATACGATTTTACTGGCAAAATGGAGTCGAGTTTCAACTGCTCCAGAGCCAAATTAGCGAATTTTCGACACCGGGAAATGATCTTTGAGCTTCAGTTTTTGAGTTAACTCAATCTTATAAGGATGTAGAACCAAGTTTTTTCTCAAGATTCGCCAAGTTGAAGTCGGTGAAATACCCACTTCCTGACAACGCCTTGTAATTGACATCTTCGAGATTTCTCTCACAATCTGAGCGACTAATTCAATATTCTCTGGATTTTTAACGTTACGGAGACGCACAGAAAGTGGATGATTCATTATAAACTATGTGGTTTCAAATTTGTTCACAATTCGACGAATTGTATGTCCTGTAAGACAATGATGCTGACCATAAATTTCACGTGATGCACGAAATGTTTATCTAATCGAACACTGATTTTGATAATAAAATTTAATTATTTCAGTACGTTGTTGAATTGTATACCGCACCATATTAACAAATGGCAAACACGGACGAATACAATTGTCAGAAAATGACGGCAAAAGTTTTTGATACATAACCTTAATCGACTGTCGAAGATATCTTTTCCCTATTATTGAAAAACCCTATATATATATATATATATATATATATATATATATATAAATGTAATGTGTGTATGATTGTTTCAAAACTGAGTAGCAAATAATTATTACATTTATTCTATTTTTTAATAAAGGGAAAATTTATTCTATTGACAAGTTTGGCAGCAGTAGTTTGTTGTGTTAATCTTTGTATTGTTATGGAATTTTTAAATGTTATATAATGATTTATTTTAATCAACGTTAATTAAATATTTTAGTAACCTAATCAAATAATAATTTATAGAGAGGATTACATTTTTGAAATAGAAGTTAATACTTTTTTTAAATTGTTATATATATATATATATATATATATATATATATATATATATAGCGAGTCATATAGAAAATTGAATTATTGCTTATTAAACGGTTATTTAAGATTGAAACAGATTATTAATTGCAAAAAAATTATATAATTTATTTACTTTTGTCTTTCGTTGATTTGTGTTACACACAAATCAACGAAATTTTTTTGGTTCGATATACGACGGTGCTTTGAAAAATTCGCTGCCTAATATATAAGTGGCGGTAATATTTTAAATATTTGTGGTACATTACAAAACGATATCTATCTTATACAAAACCTCAAAGTCTATAATTAATGTGTCAAACAGTTAGTTGCAAACATCCATTTAAATAAAGCTCTTTTTGTGCCTTTGTTGAAATGGATAAAGTTGAACATCATACGGTGATAAAGTCTTTTGTCAAAAAAGGTTTACCGCCAACAGAAATCTTTAATGAAATGAAAAATGTACTGGGTGATAGTGCACCTTCGTATGCAACCGTAAAGAAGTGGGTAGCTGAATTTAATGTAGCTGTGCAAGCTTAGAAGAAAATCCGCGTAGTGGACGTCCGAAAACTGCAACGATTGAAGAAATCATCCACAAAGTGCACGGTATTATCTTACATGATCGGGGATTGAATGTGTCCGAAATTGATAAGGTTGTGGGTGTCTCAGATAAATGCGTATATTACATCCTAACTGAAGAGTTATGAAAAAGCTATCGGCAAGATGGGCGACGCGTTTGCTGACAATTGATTACAAACACATTCGAGTACAACAGAAAAAATGGTAAAAAAAATTGTCTATTCATTTCATTAAATAAACACTATTATATTTAAAGGATAGATCTTTCTTAGGAGTACTTTTAGAGATTAGGAGGTTTCTTTTATAAACTATTTTTTTTATAAACTAGGCGGGTCCACCCCCTGCTTGCTGCGATCGATACCAAAGAGAGGGGGCGAGGGTTACGCTCTCGCTCGATGACGCTCGCTCCTTCGTAACAAATAACAAAAATTAACAAATTATATACACAAATAATCGGCGTAAAATGTAATTCTTAAAGTTTTTATTGGAAAAGTTAAAAAATTGACACAAAAAAATACAATGTTAAATTTATTACTCTAAAGCTTCAATGAATATTTCTTCTTGAGTAAATTTCTTATCAGTTTAACACTGAAATCGTATACTCTCCTTCGTTGTACATCATAAAACAGAACATTGATCACGTGATTGACATCAACCAATCAGAGAATGAATAAATGTTACGAGGATGGTATCACTGGATAATTTTTATAATATAGAAAGATAGTTTATTGTTTATTCTTAAATCATAGATCAATTCAATAAAGAATATATTGTTGACCTCATGAGGTTAATTTTATATATTCAATTTTTTTGGTTTTCCAAAGTAAATTCAAGTGATGATTTTTTAAGATTTAAAATGTTATTAATTTTTGGCGAAAACGTTAATACTATTGAGATAGGCAAATTTAAATTTTAAGTTTAATTTATTTATATCATGAATAACATTCAATTAACATATTAATTAAATTTCTGGTGCAACTTGGCATCAAAAATTTATTTTGTGTATTATAATACGCAAACTAAACTCTTTGAAAACTTTTTACTACTAATACATAGTGCACATAGACTCATATTTATAGGGAAAAATGCCAAAAAATATATGTTATTTAATGAGCAAGATATTCATCTGTGATTTTAAGCTTTTTCATTTTGAGTAAAGAGGGTTATTAGAAGTTCAGACAGCTTTAATATTGAATATCGATTGGCTTTAAAGCCTTTTGATTTGAGAGACTTAGGATGACATTTCAAAAACTCAAGAATCAATATTGTGAGGTGGTTATTTTTATTTCGTTTCATTATAATTTTCATTTATATTCTTGAGAATATTAATTATATATATATATATATATATATATATATATATTTATAAGCCTTGTTGAAGCCGTAAAATTTACATATTTTATATATATTTTTGAATTTATGCATTAACAGAAAAAGATATATTAGATTTTTTTGCTTAAAAATATATACCATTTTATTCTTATACAACTTATATAACTGAATCGGTCATTTCAAAAATTATATATGTCATGTTTTTTCAAAATTGTTTTTTTTTGTGGAAATTAAATCCGTGAGGGTTGCATCACATTCAGCATAAGAAGTACATTAGCCATTTTATGCGTAACGGTCGAACTTAGTCTTTCTTTTTTACCAAATGACCGTGATTTTAGAGTTATTAAAAAAATTGTACGAAAACATGATCGTATATACAATATGTACGAAAGAATTCGTAAATATGGTTACTCAATCCAGCATAATTTTTTTAGTAAAAGAAATACAAACTGAGAAGGTTTTTGAATTTAAAAAATGGTGGCCTCTGTTTTACAAAAAAACAAATTGTTTATTAACTGAATTTTGTATGAGAAGAGTTAAGAAAGATCATACAAAATATATGCTCCTTCAACATATATAATCTTTCAATACGATGCTAATAAAGCTGGGATGATGGAGACTGAGGAATTCATAGATACTTCAACAAAAACATATTACAGCTAATAAATCATACTACAGCTGTGATATCACTTTCGTCTGCGAAAGAATATGGATAAACAATTTTGATAAAATATAAAAAAAAGATAATTTTAAATAACAATCTTGGAGAAACACGTTATTTTACAACGAAATATTCAGCTGGTCAACTAAAGAAATGGAAGAAACTCTGCTACAATCCGATAGCGAATATGATTATGCACATTAGTATTAGATTATAAGTGAGATACACATTTGTGTGTCATAATATAATGCTTTTTTAATAAAGAATGATAATAAAACATTTCTTCTTTAAACAATTCATTATACATTTGATACTATTCCCTGCAAAAACAACATCAAAATCAAAACAATTCACGTTGATTTTTTTATACTTTGTTTCATAGAACATAAACTATTAAGGAACTAACAAATTAAAGGCATATAAACATACTAACAAAGAAAATCTTTAAAAAATCTTATAATTTTTGTGCAACTCAGTTTTTGTTCAATCTTGTAAGATTGTAATTCTTTGACGTTTGTAGTTTTTGAAATGATCGATGCAATTAAAAATAATTTTAATTCCGTATAGAAAAATACAAAAATAAATACAGACTTATTGAAAAACATTTATTTTTTGTAAATAAAACATAAAATATTTTATACTTGAACAAAATTTATATTACTAATTCTTTGATTATTCTTGGAATAATCAAACAATCAATTGGAACAATCAATTATTCTTGGAAAAATTGTCTAATAAAACGTTTTATTGTTAACCGTTTTTTAAGAGCTGATTTGCAAATATTCATTAAAATACCAATAGTTTTAATTAATTCTAATATTTTATTGATTGTAATAATGGTGAATATCTTGTAAATTTGTATGTTATAATATTAAGCAGATAATTAAATAAAGAGTGGATAGATTACTTACAAGTTTTTTTAATAAAAACAAGTAATGAGTGAAAAAAGGTATCAATAATTAATATTAATATATCTTAATATGATGAACACTCGATTAAAATATATTCAAACAGTAAAAAGTTTAAATTTTTATTAATGTGTTTTTCAACCTATTTACAAACACTTTCACTAAGAAATAGTAATTTTATTGTACAAGGCAGTAGCTTATGTTAAGCAAGAATGTCTATATAAAAGATTAATTATTAACCAAATAGCTTTTCATGGATTTCAGCATAGAGAAATTTATATCTCATAATTCTATTTTTATAAAGGTTACACTGTTTACAAAGATTACAGTAGGAAACAGTGTTTACAAGTATTCTATACGATTTTCTGTTAGAGGTAAATTCTAAATTGTGAGAGGTAAATTCTTTGAAAACAATTATTGAAAAACACATTTGTTTAGAATATTTTTTTTGAAAATATAATTATTTGAAATTAATTTGACTTTATTTGATTAGACCAATTTGGATCAGGACTGACTATGTTTAATCAGACCTGGACAGGCTTGATTATGCCTGATAAAAATGCTGACAGACTTGACAAGGTTTAATTCATCTTCTTTAGATGTCACATGAGTTATTTATACGCAAATGCATAAACATTTTTGTCAAAAAATTATATTTTAGAAGAATTGTACTTCGAACAATCGTCTTGCGTATAACTGTTTTTGATTGGATTTTTTCGGATAGGTTTAAAGTATTAAAGATGAAAAATATAATAGCAGGTTGCATTGAAAGCCGCTGTGCATGTGTGGATGACTCTAGGTGCATACGTTGTGGGAGTGATAGATGTCTCTTATGTTATTTTGAAGTGTGAACATTTCCCACTACAATTCAGTCATCAGACCCTATCTTTGATTTACACAAGTGCTTTTCTATAACCAAATTAAAATTGAACATAAGTTGTTTTTCCGATATGTACATCTACACTAGTTTAATTCGAAAAAAGTGTTTCTGAAGCTCATCGATTGCCTGCGAAAACTTATGGTGAATCCTCTGCTCCATCGGAAACAGTATGTACAGATTAGTTTCGACGATTCAAAAGTGATAATTGCGACGTTCACGGCAAACGACGTCCAGGTCAATCGAAAAAGTTCAAAGATGAACAACTGCAAGCTCTATTGGAAGAAAATCCTGCTCAAACTCTCAAAGAATTGTCTCAACAGCTCGAAGTTGATAAATCGACAATTTTATGACGTTTACAAGACATGGGAAAGATCCAGGAAGAAGAGAGATGGCTGTTTCACGAATTGACCGAAAATGCCATTGCTAATCGTGTAAACATTTTGACTTATTTGCGTGTAAAGCATAAAAGAAGATTTTATTGTAGTGTGTCGTGATCCGAGATGAAAAATAGATCTATTTCGACAACCTGAAATGCAAGAAATCATGGGTTGATCTTGGCCAACTATCAACGTAGACACCAAAACAAAACATCCACGGTCACAAAACAATGCTCTTTATTTGGTCGAATTGGACGGTGTCGTGTATTATCAACTATTGAAACCGAAGGAAAAAATCACCGCCGAACGTTATCGATAACAATTGGAGTGTTTGAAGGATAATTTGATACAAAAACGGCCATCAATTGCATCAAATCGCTGAAAAATGATTCTTCTCCATGAAAACACTCGGCCCTATGTTGCTATAGCCACAGAAACAAACACTGATGGAGTTCGAATGGGAGGTTCTTCCACACCCAGTGTATTCTCCAGATCTGGTCTCAAGCGACTACCATCTGTTCTGATCGATGTAACACGCTTTGGAAGATACACATTTCTATTATTACGAAGAAGTCGAAATTTGGGTTACTGAATGGATTGGCCCAAAAGACAGACCATTCTTTCGTCGCAGAATTCAACTTCTGCTAGAAAATTGTAAAAAAGTCATAGCTTCTAAGGGAAAATATTTTGATTAATGTATTAATAAATTTGGTTATTGAAATAAATGCTCACAACACAAAAAACAGCGGGTTGTAATGCATCCTCTTAATGATAGTAACACTATGGTACTTACAACATGTCGAATTTACATCTAGGCTAAAATTAAAAAAGCATAAAAAAATTTCAGCTAATTATTTATTTAGATAAAATAAGTTCTATTGAATTGATTATTTTATTTCGTTTTTATTAAGGTGATAGAAAAATAATTATATGCGTTTTTCTCTTTTTTGTTTTTGCTAGATGTTTTAACTGAGCCAGAACTGTTGGACGACTACAAGTAACTCTTGTACAAGCTCTCGAATTGTTGTGCGTGGTTCTGATTCAACTAACGTCTTCAGTTAGTCGTTATGAATAGAAGAAGGACGCCCGAGACCTTCTTCATTTTCAAGGCTTTCGCTCCTAATACGAAATTTTTGGAACCGTCATTGCATCGTACGTTCTTCACACCAAAAGTATCGTTTAGTTTATAAGCAGTTTTTGCTGTTTTACAACCTGTTTTGAACTCATAAAAAATTGCTGTTATTTACTTTTTTTCCATCTTTAATTCAATACCTCAATTTGAAGCAAAATTAATAATAAAACAAAGTCGATGTTACAAAAATACTGACCGAAAAATGCATTTTAAAATGATATTGACATGAATACGATGAAATGACACTTTAATTGAAAAAAATATCGTTAGAATTCACAAAAAAGAATCCGTAATTATTTTCTTACCAATCTAATATTAAAGGTATTGATAATAGCTGATGATAATAGATGATTCAATAGCCCAATTTAAATCAAAATTAATAATAAATCCAAAGTCGATGTTACCAGAATATAGACCGAACAATGCACTTTGAAATACATTGAATATTAACATGAATACGATAAAAGGACACGCATTAAAAAAAATTAAGGTTAGAATTCAGAAAACAAAACCGCAATTATTTTCCTACAAACTAATATGTACAAATTTTATAATAGTCTACATTTTAATTATTAGTTGTTTGATAAATTGGTCAAAAATCTTTTTGACATACTTTTTATTTTCAATTTATTTTTATTGAAATTATAAAAGTATAAAAGAATCATAATTAATTTAAGAAGTCAAGTGAACAGAGAATAAAAATACGCTTTTGGTTGTATTTTTTCAAAATTTGATATATTTTCATGATTATATGGTAATAATATTTCTCCGCGGTAAATGTGATAATAAACAAAAAAGAAATATTCATTATACTAATTACAATCTTCAATACTAAAAGTGTTTGTTTCCTTGCTTGTAACAATATCTTCGATTCATCTTTTCATTAGCTCTATGAATTTTCATAATGTTTACTTATATTTATTGTTTCATATTGTAAAAGAATTTTGTAATAAATATTTCCTCTCTTATGTTTGTAGTAGGGCAACATTGTTTTTTTAGAGTGAATGTTTTTCTCCGACAAAGCTCATGAATAATATTTTTCAGATCATATTTTTTTTATAAAATATTTCTATAAAATATTTATTTTGTTGTTTTAGCAATCAAAAGTCATAGTTAAATTGAAAAGTTCTTTCTTTTCTTCATTACGATTGTAATAAAACGCACGTAGGATATTTAAATATACCCTCGGTAAATTATTTAGATTATATTTGTATAGTTATGAAACTATTTTAAGTTTTCTTAACATATTAGAATTAAATGATTAATTTTCTATTGATGATAATTCTAATGATATTTGTATTTTCATTGTTTTGTATAATTGTTTTTTAAAATAAATTGCTGTTGATGTTTCATTAGATCTCTGTTACTAGTTTATTTCTAAGATTGAAACCTCTTTTCTATTTTACGTTTCTTATAATAACGAGAGTAGATATATATTGAAATAACACTTTTCTTGTTAAATTCAAATATCCATTGTAAATAATAAGCAGTATTTATTAATTTATATATATATATATATATATATATCTATATATATATATATATATATATATATATATATATATATGTAAACATGTATAATGCATAATTTAAAATAATTTTTTATAATTAAAATTTTTTAAATTTTTTTTTGATATTATTTTAGTTCAGTTGAGAAAAAAAGTAAAAATGGTAAAAAAAATATTTATTATCAAATATAAAACACATAAAAAAATATTAAAATAATTAGAAAATAAATTAAAATTTTTGAAATTTCGGTAGTGATAAAAATGTATTTCTTAAAATAAAAAATGAATGTGTACATTATAAGTTTATACAAGATTTCTAGAGTAATTGTACATATAATTAGACTTAACAATTTTGTGAACATAAACGGTCAATTGTTTTGCTTGTAAATATTGATAAAAACCAATAGAATGTGACTAATAATTTAACAATTGTTATAATCAGAGAATAAAATAAGATTAATGATATTTGTATATAGAAAACTAGATAAAACTTTAAAGAAAAAGCTATTAGAAATGTAGAAACTGTAAAAACCGAGAACAAAAATGGTTTATTGTTTCAATTATTGTTTACAATATTAGGTTGATTGAAAAATAATTGCGGTTTATGACTTTTAAATTCATATACATTTTTCCCTTTTTCGATTTTCTTAACTTTTTTAAGTGGTCTAGAACTGTTCAATAATTAACGTCTAACTTCTGTGCAAGCTGTTGAATTGTTGTGCGTGCTTCTGATTCAACTAACGCTTTTAGTTGGTCGTTATGAACTGAAGAAGGATGCCTGCGAACTTTTTCATCTTCAAGGCTTTCGTCTTCAGCATGAAATTTTTGGAACTATTAGTGCACCGCACTTTCCTTAACAGTACTCACACCAAACGCATCGTTTAGTTTACAAGCAGTTCCTGTTGCTTTATCACCTGTTTTGAATTCATACAAAAAATGCACTTATTTGTTTCTTTTCCATCTTTAATTCAATAGCCCAATTTGAAGCAAAATTAATAATAAAACCAAAGTTGATATTACCAAAATACAGACAGAAAAATGTACTTTGAAATGATATTAACATGAAAACGATTAAATGACACATTCATTTAAAAAAATGTGGTTAGAATTTAGAAAACAAAAACCGCAATTATTTTCCTGCCAATCTAATATACTCGTAATTAAAATAAGATTTCCATACTTGGGCTTTTTATTTTTTGAGGTATGTTCTGTATACTATTTTTATACTTATATACATATTTATACATACTTATATACATATTTTTTCACCCCACAAACTATAAAATAATTTTCTTACCAAAAATGTTCAATATGTAATTATTTCTTATTTTTTATTGTTGGTTATATTCAAATCGGTGATTAAGCCATCATCTTTAAAGCACTAAGGTGTAGACAAATCTGTTACGTTGAACTCGCTGGACCAAGTGTATAGCCCTCAATGGAGACTACATAGATAAATCTCTAAGGTTGATGGAATTGTCATCAAAATGCATGTACACATCAATTAAAAAAGATCTATGATCATTTATTGAATGTTTTGTACGGAGAATTTTTTATTATGGTTTGTGAGATAAAAAGACGATTCGTTTGTTAAACAATTTGTTAATTTGGAATAATTTGTGAAAGTAAATTTATTTACAGGACCAGTACTGTCTTGTAATTAAGTTTTGTCACTTTTATCGATGAATAAATACATAATATATTACATTTTATTAATATCAGGATATTTTTAATAATGTGTAGTTATGAATGATATATTTTTTAAGTTTTGATTTTTTTATTAACTGAGAAATGCATTTGTGTCCTATTTTTATCAATAACGTGCATGCTGTAATTGATTGTAGTGGATATAAACAAATCGGTATTCCAAAAAAACGAACGGAATTATCTTGTACCAAACATAAATAAATAAATATATATATATATATATATATATATATATATATATATATATATATATATTTGAAGACATCTTTGGTTTGGATGTTTTCATATAAAGATTAAAATTATTTAGTAATTAGGACATGTTTATATTTTAAAATATTCCTTTTCTTAGGAATATTTTATTAATTAATTAGATTTGTGATTTTTTACGTTTGATATATGAACGTTAACGCAATAATCGTTATATTTTCTATGAGGCAAATGATAGACTATTAAATTATTATAACATTTATAGCAATATTCATAATTTGGTACAAAATTCGTCTTACTCATGTCTTAGTCTTCTAATTTGCATGAAGGATATACAAGACGTTTGATTAGTATGGTAAAAAAACAAGATAAATACCGTTTTTTTTTTGGAAAAAATCGATTTTATTTCTCAACATAGTCACCATTAAGGGCTATACACTTGATCCAGTGAGTTTCCAATATTTTCATCATGTTAAAAAAGCGGCTTTTGTTAAAGTCTGCATAATACGAATTAACGGCGGCGATGACATTCTCATTCGATGAGAATTTCTTCTCACCGAGCCAAACTTTTAAGTTTGAGAAGATAAATAAGTCACACGGGGCTAAGTCTGGAGATAGAGTGGATGAGAAATCAATTCGAAGCATATTTGGTGCAATTTTACCATTGAGATGGTCGATTTGTGGGACGGCGAATTGTCCTGATGAAGGAGCACTATTTTGTGCGCCAATCTTGGCTGTTTTCGTTTCAACTCTTCTTTCAAACGGTCCATTAATGCATAATAGGCTTCTGTTATTATGTTTCCCTTTGTTAAGTAGTCAATCAGGATGATTCCTTGAAAATTTTAAAAAATAACGGCCACACCTTTCTAGCCGATAAAATGGTCTTCGCTTACTTCGGCGCACTTTCACCCGTCGTTGTCCACTGCCTTAACTGCTGCTTCGACTCAGGTGTATAGTGGGGGATGCATGTTTCATCCACGGTGATGAATCGACGCAACAAATCTGTGGATTGCGATTAAACATTGCCAAACACTTGGTTGAATTGTCCTTTTGTGTGCGTTTTTGGTCGACAGTCAACAATCTCCGCACCCACCGCGCACACAGTTTTTTAATGTGCATTTTTTCGTGCAGAATATTGTGTACACGTTCAGTTGAAATGCCTACATTCTTAGAAATCTCGTGCATTTTTACTCGTTGGTATTCCATAATACTATCATGGATTTTTCAACGATATACGTCGTGGTCACCTCAATTGGGCGTCCAGAACATGCTTTATCTTCAGTGCATGTTCGGTCACATTTAAACTTATTTATCCAGAAAGAAACAACGCTGGTGCAGAGTCCTCATGAACTTTATGTAACTTCGTTTTGATCTGGATGGCCGTTCACTTTTTCAAATAAAAATGTTTTATCACTGCACGGAACTCAATTGTTCAATTTTTGCGGCAAGTGCTACAATGCTCGTTTCAAACAATTGTAGAACGAGAACAACGCTGCTCTTCTGGCTGAAATTTCGCTTATGCTAGTTTTAAAAGTGATACTTGATAGCCATGATATTATCAAATGAATGGTAGCGCCATCTCATAGAAATTTATCAAACGTATCAAACATCCCTCGTATGAAAAGAATTAGTTGCACAGTCAGTAAATGCAATCGAAACAGATGAGATAGCAGGATGAAATGAAAATGAAACCGTTGACTTTCAAAATTGTTGGAATTGTAACATTTTTATTCACAAACATTCATTATCTTTATTTTCGCATTTGAAAATTCTAAGGAAAGTAAACGGATACCGTCTCGGAGTGTATACTTTTTTATAATTTTATATCACAATCGATCATAGATACTAAAGTCACTTTCAAATGTATATTATAGAAATTTTTGATAAAGTTATTTATAGTATTTATAATCATATTCAATGTTTTTGTAAATGATTTCATAACCAACTACTGTTAAAACTTGGGTAAAGTGAAGTAAGATGAAAACTGGCTTAGAAAAAACAAATTTGCATCGACGTTGTTGATAAATTTGATTGGTTTTTAGGAACTGGTTTGTCTAAATGAGGTTCATTCTTCAAATCTGTTTTTGCCAAGATTAAAATTTTTAACATTTTTTTGCCTAACGTTTTATAGTAGATCTTTACGTACAATTATGCTAAAAAAGTTAATCGTTAATAGATGTCCATGAGGAACATGTCAGTTGTTAGAAAGTCAATGACGGTTTGCTGCTTTATGCACACTAACCAAGTAGAGTCGAGTTTGTTTTTATGCGTGTCCTTTTAATGCGGTTTTGAAGTTATGCGTTGAATATTTCATGCAAATTAGGGGTTTCCCCGTTGTTGTATATAGAAACATGGGCTGATCGTTGTTTAATTTTTTTAAATTTAAATTAATAGATTTTTGAATTTAAAATTTTCTACTTTGGTCTGTTTAAATCATGTTGTATCTGCTGTCGCTGAAATAAGATTACAAACTTGAAATATCTGCTAGAAAGCAGCTTGGCCTGGATGTGTTGCAAACAGTGCAACCATTCAAAAATCGACTGAATTATCAGATGAAATCATTACTTTGGCGCATGAAATTGGTGGAGAAGGTTTTGATATCTTTAGCCAGAATGATATCGACAAATTGTTTGTGGATAACGCTTTAAGTGACGATGATATTATTGGTATAACTTTAGATATCATCGAAGATCCAGAAAACGATAGTGAAATGGAAGAAGAACCTATCCCCCTCACTACGAATATAATTCAAGAAAATCTTCAACTTTGCAATAATTTGGAAAATCATTTTCTTGTTAATGACATAAATTCTGAACGAGCCTTCAAATTCCAACGTGGGATGAAGGATTGTATGTCTGGATATCGCGAAATGCATAAAAAATTAGTAAAATTATCATCGCGGAGTTTAATCGCTGATTACATTCAGTCAGAGGAAAAAAATCAACACAAACCGAGTGCAAAATTGTAGCTAATTTTGTTTGTGAAGAACCATTGTCTTTACCATGTAGATCTGATCCACTGATTATCTTTTCTAGTGATGAAAGTGATTTCGCATCAGTTCGCAAATGGTGCCAAACATTGTCAGGTAGTGACGATAACTCTGATGAAAAAATGTAAAAAGCATTGTTACTTTCCAATAAAATTAAATGAATAAAAATTTAAACAGACTTATTTTAAGTTTTATATCAATTTTTTTCAGATTTTCGAAAGAATTTTTAGGCATTCTTGTCTTTCTGAATTTTCATAAACTTTTTTTATGCAATCTTGTATGCATTTTAACTCATTGCTTTAGATTGATGTGATTTTAGAAAATTATGGAACTTATTTCTAATTTTTCAACGTAAATTATATGTATTTGTGTGATTTTTTTATATGCGATTTTCTGTGGAATGTATCTACCGCATAAAAAGAGACTTGTCTGTACTTATATACAGCTTCATATTTACACTCACCGGATAGTTTTCATTACAGCTAGGCTGATATGAGTACAACTACAGAGAGTTATACGTAAGAATCAACTTATGATACACATGCATGAAGCTAACTACACCTCTTTAAAAATTACAAACTAGTGTGTAAACTCTTTCTACTTGTTTTCATATTTTTCTACAATAGCTTTTTCGGATTAGACAAGCAAAACTAAGCAAATAATCAGAACAATAGAGACGAGGGTGCTAAGATCGATTGCAGAAAAAACTCTCTACGACACAATACTCAGTCGAGAAATTAGAAGCATGTAATGTGCAAGATATAATAAAATTCAGCAAGACTAGAAGGAAGGAGTTGAATGGACACGTTGATCGCATGAACCAAGATCGTCTACCAAAAATCGCAAGAGATGGAGTATCCCCAGGAAGAAGACTTCCAGAAAGATCTCGGGTTGAAAACTGGGCCTCTTTATCTATAAAGTCACCGCCACAGTGAGATTGTTCTAATGGAAAAGCAGACCAAGTATACTAACGAGAAAGAAGAATAATTTACATTCATGTAGTAGTGTATATTTGTGTAAATTCATACGTATTTTAAAAACGAAGAGTGTTCAAAAAAGTGAAAAATGTAACAATTCAACGACAAATAAAGAGTACGTTTATTTATAAAATAATCTATTTACCTTAATAAATATGAAATCTGTAACTATTTTAAATTCCATACTTTTCAAGAACTATTTAATAAATAAAAAAATATTTATTTTACTTATTTTTATTAATGTTTATTAATTTAATTTATAACATTTTCAGGTATCTCAGCTGTTAAGAAAATAATTATCTCAATGAAAAATATTTTGCAAACTGAATAAATTATAGATTCGTGATAATGAGATGAACAAATATTTGGTTAGATTCTCCAATATATGGTTTTATTTGTTTTGATAATTATATAAAAAAGACATTATCTAAAATTGTATTGCTTTTAATGATAAAATAATAAAGTATCATTCGTTATTAATTTGCCTTATTAATACTATTTATTTTCATTAAAGTTGTATAAAAAATCCGGCTGTAAATTTTATATTTGACGCCAGTGGTTTTAATATTAATTTGTACAAAACTTTCTTCCTACCAAACCTCCCTCCTATTAGTTTATTTCAATGTTTTTCTTTCAACCGAAAGTTTCTTTATTTAAATACTAGTGTTATTATTTATTTATTTGAAATATCTGAAATATTGTGTAGTAAAATCAAGATAGTGTTCGATATTGTTTCCGAGATGAAAAGAGCATATGTGTTGAATAGTTTAGTTAACCTTTTATTATCTGAAACTGAAAATAGTTCATTGTGGCATTAATTTTATGTAAACTAATACTATGTACAAATGTCAATGTCAAGCTTTGTTTGAAATGACGTACATATTATATATATATATATATATATGTATATATAAGTGTATATATATATATATATATACATACATACATTCATAATTTATACATTTTGTGTATATAAATTGTGCTGGAAAAATAATTAAATAAAAAAAACTATTTAATAGAATATTTTACAAATAAAACATGGTTTTATTATATAACATTCATTTAAGACAATAATGTACTTAAATAACTATTATCTATTTGAAAATATGTCTAAAAATATTTGTACTATTTATAAAACAGTTATATTAATTTGTTAAAACATTATGTTTGTTATTAATTTAATATTAATTACTCACATTTTATAAAACAGCATTTACTATTCATAATTTCATTCAGGTATTGGATAATTGAAATTCATTTATTTCTTCACTAGTTATTTTTTTATTTTCTTTTATAGAGAATATATCTCCGTACATGATATAAATATTATAGATATTTCTCGATTTTATTTTCTTTTTACAAATGAATTTTTCATTCATATTATGAAACAAACTTCTTTATGCTCAAAAAAGTTCAACAGTTAATAATTGACAATTTTTGATTGTTGCCTATGCACATTTTGGTAGCGATGATTATATATTGAGTGATAGGGTAAATTTAAATATTTTTTTGTGATCAGATTATTTTTTAATTCTGTACTTTAGTGCACTAAGGATGAAGTTATAGTATTATCATGACAATGCGTATAATCAACAATAAAAATAATCGATAATGAATTATTGAAGTTCGTAGTCCGAAAAAATGTGGTTTGCAGGGCGAGAAAAAATGTTTTCTGAAAGTGATTTTACTTATAGTGCGAAAACTATAATATGATATCTTATTTCTTGATAATATGATATAAGATACTGTGGCTACTGTGACTAATAATGTAGACCAGTGGTTCCAATCTTTTTCATACATTAACCCCTTACAAAAAATTATTCTTTTTTTATCGCCCACCCTGAAATTTGTAACTACTCTTGCGCCTCCCTCGCGACATTAAAATATTTCATGCAAATTTTTGAAGAAATTCTTATAGTTTTGAAAATAATAATAAAAAATGGCAGTGAAAAATGTTTTAAGTATCTATAAATGACTGTATTTATTAATAGTGATGATGATGATGATAATTGTTATCATTATTAGTCTTGTTAATAATATACAGGAGTACATTGAAAACAAAAATAGAATTGAATAATGTTTAAAATGAAATAATACAATTTATAATTGAATATAAATAAAAATCTATTAATTCACTAAAGTTTGTTCATAATGTGATGGTTGAGCCTTATGGATACAGCAATGTTCGGTTCGAAGTTATTTATAATTGGCCTAATCCATAAAATGGCCACGTTTTAATATATTTAATGTCTTTCGTGATTTTCTTAATAAATTAGGTACACGACAGAAACTTGCTTCTACTAGATAAGAACTAGTAAAACTAAAAAACATTAGTTTACTCACATTTTTTAATCAGTGATATTCTTGATGGATTGATTTATCATTTCAAAATTTAGCATATCCATTTGTTTGGAATCCATTTCTTGGGATTCCAAACCAATTCTTCATAGCATATCTATTTCTTTGGAGTGTAGATCTTCCTTTATTTCAATTAATTCTTCTTGTAAAGAGATATATTCTTCGGATATGTTGCTCTCGAACAGTTGTATTTATAATCCACGATGGTACATATAAATTATCAAGGTCTTTGTAGCAAACGTTGATATCTCCTTTTAATTTATTTCAAGTGGTTCGTGTATAATAGTATATTGTCAGTAGAAATATTATTTTTTTCAATAACAGATAGATGCAACAAATTATTAAAGTAACGAAAATCAATTCGATTCGATATAGATATATATATATATATATAAGTCAATTTTGGAACGAAATCCCAAAATAAATTATCGAAATTAAATACTCACCGAAAACAAAATTTCTTGTATTATACAATAAATTGTAAATTTCGCACGTTATTTTAAGACTTTTTCGGGAATTTTTTACAAAGAACGAATGAAGTTTTTTATGTTATGCTTTTTACATATGTATTTATTTATCTTTCAAGAATAGTTATAAATTTTTTTAACACAAAATATTTAACAATGGCGGCACTACAGTCGTCGATCGACATCCATGTATAAAAAAAGTTGCTGCATGGTAACCAGCATTACGTAAGTTATGACTATGCGAAACAAAAAAATCAAAATATTTTTTGATTAGTAGGAGTTTGACTATAGTTGGCAGCAAAATTAAAGAAAAAAAATAAAATTTCAAAAAATGGCGGGACTGAAATAATGATCGAAATTTTTGCTACTTTTTTAACTTTTTAATCAGTTGTAAAAATACGAGTTTTTTTAACATTTTTTCACTAGAAACTACAGCAACATATCTGACAAAGCTGTACACACAATTTTAGCTTAATTTGTCAAGTAGAAATTGAAATATCACGGTTAAAGTGTTAAAAATACGATTTTGAGAAAAATGAATTGCGTATCAATTTCACAAAGATAATGTTACTACTGATAAAATAGCTCTCTAGCTCCTTGAGTTTCACGAATTTCGAAAAATCCTTCTACAGATATTTTTTCCATAACATGCAGTTTTAGAAAATATAAAAAAATCGATGTTTTCAAACTGAAAAAATAGAATACCCACTTAAGGGTGATTAGAAGCCGTATGTGCAAATGGGGTGTGCTTATATTTTGTATTTATATTCAGGTAATAACCATCTAAGTTGTCAACGTGCTCTTAAACCCAAAATAATTAACCGACCATTATATT
Organism: Acanthacorydalis orientalis; assembly: GCA_034766995.1. Classification (NCBI taxonomy): domain Eukaryota; kingdom Metazoa; phylum Arthropoda; class Insecta; order Megaloptera; family Corydalidae; genus Acanthacorydalis; species Acanthacorydalis orientalis. The sequence continues at coordinate 56,719,323 of CM068314.1, forward strand.
AGTTATTGATATCACAATTTAATAACACTTATACTGACATATCTCATAGATTCTCAGAAGTTTAAAATATTGTAAATAAAAAACGAAAATTAATGTGTAATATTATTTGTAATGTGTAATATTTATATTTTATGTATAATATAAAATATTTTATTTGAATATATAAAAGAATATATTAAAAGTATTATGGTGAATATACATTTTGTTTATTCATATAATAAAGAAAATCATTGTATAATAAATTTTGTTTATTCATCCCTGTAATCTATCTTGTAATTTTTTTTTAAATTCTCGTTGTAATTGTGATTTTTTTTAAATTTGTTAAGAATTGTGTGTTTTTTTTTAATTTATAAAAGTTGTTTTTTATTTGGTATATTAAATAATTGTAATTTGTAAGTACATATTATTCTAATTCTTGTGTAATGAATCTAGTTTATTATTTAGTGCAATAAAAGTACATAACAATTCAATTAAGTGTATTATTTATGAATTTTTCTTGTGGATTACATTTGATTGTTCATAAATATTATATATCTAATTACGTTTACTTTTTAATGAATTTTTTTCTAAAATTGTTCTTTGTTTTTTTGTATGCGCAGTGTTGAATCCAAGAGCATACCGGAGGATTCCCCCAAAAAAATTCCCCGAAGAAAAATGTCTGAATTCAACACTGTACATGGGGGCCCCTAATTCAAATTTGCCTGAGCCTCATGAAGCTATAATGCGTTACTGACTGATTGATTTAACAACTGTTTATTAAAAAAATGAAATAGATATTAATTGGGTTAAATTAAAACTATATTTTGATCTAGATGAGAGCCAAAATAAATACTTAATGTGCACAACCTCGAGTTCTTGACGTTAAATGTATACTGCTTTATTTTTACTGCGATTATGATATATATATATATATATATATATATATATATATATATATATATATATATATATATATATATATGTTGTTGTGATTTGACACATTAAGAATAGGCTTATTATATTTTGAAATCATTAGAATAGCATAAAGTCCATACTTGCGCAAAGTATAATCCACTAGGCAAGATAGCAAAAGCATAAAGCTTTAATTTATTTTTCAAGTGTCCATTTTTGATCGGTATACTTTAATTCTATATAAGTGCTCGTGTCTGCTCGTTGATATCTAGAATGATGTTCGACATGAAAATTTCGGAAGATCTAGATATTAGTATAAGATACATCTTTAGTCAGCCTAACGATACAATTTTAATATAATGTTTTTTGTTGGTCTACCATTATCTATATTATTCTCTGCATATGTACGAAGTTTGAACAAAAAATATACATACGTAGGACATAGTTTAATATATAGTAACTAGAGAGAGAAACTAGTGACATTATTTAAGGCGACCATCAGCTGTAAGTTAATTTCCGTAGAGTTCGTATCGAAAAGTTATTTTTTCAACACTTGTAGTGATTTATATTATTAGATTCTCTTCACTCTAGTAATTTTTAAGACAAACTGTATCTGTGTGTAATTTTATATTAACATGGAAAAACCGTAACAGACACAGGTCAACTTTTGGAAACGGCCTTTGGAGAGAATGCTCTGAATCGGAAAACACCGAATTCTCCGAGATGAAAGAAAATTCGGTAAATGAATTTAAGTGTGAAAATCATGATGATCACATTTTTCTGTTCTCAAGAACTTGTTCAATGCGAATGGATACCAACAAGTCATATAGTAAATCAACATTTTTACCATGAAGTTCTGTAGCGATTATATGACACATTTCAGGAAAAAGTCGCTCGAAAATTTGTTAAAATGGATCGTGGATTTGCATCACAACAACGCAGCACCTCATGCTTTCTTTTCGATTCGGCATTGTTTAGCGAAGAATAGAGTTACTCTTATTCTCTATCTACTATATTCATCAGATTTGACACTGCGTAATTTCTTTTTGTATTTCAAAACTGACAAGCTCGTTAAGATAATTATCTTTCAAACGATTGAAGAGATAAAAAAATTATTCCTAAAAGTGCCTACAAGAAATGCTTTCAGAAGTGGGAAAGGTGTTGTCAGCCGTGTGTATTGCTGCAGAAGATTATTTTAATATACAATACTTTTTATAAATAACGTTTTATAATTCTAATATTGGTCCGGTTTTGTGATCATATATATATATATATATATATATATATATATATATATATATATATATATATACAGGACGCCACAAAGAAATGTATATGATGAGAAATGTATGAATGATTATAAATTTAGTATCTATTAAGGAATAACTAAGGTTAAAATTCCAAATTAAAGAAAACAGACATAGATTTTTTTAATTATCGCAAGTGCTTAAATTGATGACAGTTCTGGTCCAGCCACAGCTGATAACGTAGAGCAATGGAATCGCAAGCAGAACGAATAGTTTGGTTTGGTGTTATGGCGCATTTTCTTTCAATGACTACTCTCAATTCATTAACTGTTGCAGGTTTTATGTCGTAAACATTATCTTCGTTAAGTGTCTATAAAAAAAGTCTATTGGCATGACGTCTGAGGAGCGCGACGAGTATTTAACGCTACCTCTACGTCCAAACTATCTGCTTAACAAATTTTCAACAAGATAGGTCCTCATATTATACGGTGCACCATCTTGTTGGAAATAAAACTTTTTATTATCCCTAAACACCTCAAGAATGCATGGTATGACAAATTTCTACAGCAGGTTCAAGTAAATGACTTCAGTTACAGTGCTATCAAGAAAGAATGATCCAATTAAAATCCTTTCCGATAATCCGCACCACACTGTAATCCCTGGTAAATTAACAAGATATTCATCCGTAATATGTCGATTCTCAGTTGACCAGTAGCTGCAATTGTGGAGATTAATTGAGTAGTTTAATTTAAATGACGCTTTCTAAATTGTCTTCACCTCAATTGTGTTCTCACATTTCCAGTAGTACTTCACGACAAAGTCTTTTTCTTGAAGTTTTGTCTAAGATCATCCATTATTTTAGATCACTTTTATCTAAAAAAGAAAGAAAATTAAGAAGGTTATGAACTGTTAAATGTGTATACATTTTTTTGGAACCTTTGTATATATAATATTTAATGAATATTTTAAGCGAAAGTCTTAGAAATTAATCCAAACACATAATACATTAGAAAATGATACATTTATCTAAATATAATAAATTTTAAATGTAAAAGTATTTTAAAATATATCGAGAACAAATCCTTACTCATCCTTCGAAACTCTTGCAAGTGATTGTGTTACTGTTGTTCAAAAAATACTCGGACGAGAGACATAAAACTTGATTTATAAAAAATATTTTAAATTAAAATATTACCCTTTAAAATTGTCCCATTCAGTAGCTAGATTGCTGTCAACTCATTTTCCACTTTTGGAAACACTATTTGTAGATACTATTGGGAATTACTTTTTTATTTCCCAGTTTTTTTATCTATAAGTATCCTTCTGAGTTTTCTTTTATTCTTTCATCGTTTGAAAACTACATTCTTTGACAAGGTCTCTAGTTTTGAAAATATTAGATTGATAGAAAAATAATTGCAAGTTCATGATGTTCAAATTCATAAACATTTTTCTCAGCTAGCTGTTTTAAGTGGCTCAAAATTGTTGGATAACTAAAGTCTAACTTTTGTGCAAGGTCTCGAATTGTTGTACGTGGTTTTGATTCAACTAACGCCTTCATTTCGTTGTTATAAACTGAAAAGGACATCCGCGACCTTCCTCATCTTTAAGGATCTCCTCCTCAGTACGAAATTTTTGAACAACTATTGCACCGTACGTTCCTTAACATTACCCACACCAAAAGCATCGTTCAGTTTACGAGTAGTTTCTGCTGCTTTAACACCCGTTTTAAACTCATACAAAAAATTGTTCTTACTTGCTTTTCTCCATCTTTAATTTAATAGCTCAATTTGAAGCAAAATTAATAATAAAACCCAAGGTAGGTATTACCAAAATATGGACCGGAAAATGCCGTTTAAAATGATATTAACATGAACACGATGAAATGACACTTTCATTAAAAAAAATTAAATTTAGGATTCAGAAAAGAGAAACGCAATTATTTTCTTACTGACATAATAGACCTACGATGACAAATATGCACTTGAATATTCTAAAGTAAACTTTAAACGTCAGCGCTCACACATTATGACCTGGAAACAGTTTTCATTTTTATTAAAACATTTTTCCATAATATTTGATGCATATTTTTAAATGACGGCTGTTTTATAACCGTTCATATATTTTAAAAAGCCCATCTCAGAACAAATCGTTAATGTTGAAAACTGTCTATAATGAAAATTAAAAAATGAAATAAAAATACATTAAATATTAAACAAAAATTAATTCCAGAGTGCTCTGCCAACCGACTGGAAAAATATAATCCTATATTTGAACTTAGCTGAACCTTTACCGAAGAAGCTAAATAAAAAAAAGTCTTATAAAGTATAAAGAATACGAAAAGAAGGGAAAAATTAGTAGATTTTTTTGTTGTTATTTGAGCTGTGAGCTGATCTTTGAATGATAATGATAAGAATAAGATTTACATTTGATTAAATTTATAATAGTATGTACATGTAACATTTAAGTAATAATTTAATGTACACACTCATATACACACAGACACATATTTATAAATTCCAGACGATATATCGCATTGGGAAATTATTTTTTAAGAACATTGATAAGAGGGTAAAAAACAGAAGAGTATGATCTAGAACGGTGGTGTCAAACACGTTGCCCGGGAGGCTCTACAATGGGAACTTAGGCTGAGAACTTTTTCAACTGTATTTCTAGTTGGGTCGAATGTCCTTTTTGTATAAAATGAAATTATATGCTTAGAAGTTAAATATAAGATGTTAAGTAAAAAAATATTGTGTTTAATAGAATTTTGAATTTTATTGGAGAATAATAATAATTATTTGAGAAAGAAAATGTGGTTTATTATTTGTATGGTACAAATGACGAAATTATTTTTTGTTGCTTTATCGGCGACATTCGACTTAGTAACTAGAAGTTGTGATGCCGTTTGTATGGAGACCTTCGACCGCAAAGTGTTAAAGACTAATAAGATTTCACACAGGTCAAGATAGACAAATGAATATTTAACATCTATAGTAAAAATATCACTATCACGAAAAAAACCCACCTAATATTGATAAAAAAATTCTGCCAAACGATGTCAAGTGTCTAGTAAAAAACTTATTTTTTTTAATTTCTCTAATTTAAAATTTTGGCGTAACATTTGATAACAATACCTAAAATTATTTTTTTTTTTTAATTTTTATAAATTCATTAAAGAAAAAATAAATGTGAAATTTAAATGAGTTATTTTCGACTATAAATAAAAGACCTTTTTTCTCTTGCTAAATTGTTTTTGGATGGCTTTTTTGTTTGTGGCCCGCAGACTCTTATACTGAATTTGGTGCCCGTATTCATATGAGTCTGACACATGAATAATTAACATCTATAGTAAAAATATCATTATCATATTATCAAATTGCTGTTATTTGCTTTTTTTCCATCTTTAATTTAATAGCCCAATTTGAAGCAAAATTAATAATAAAATCAAAGTCAATGTTACCAAAATACAGACCAAAAAAAAAATACTTTGTATAGAATGATATTAAAAACAACGTGATAAAATGACACTTTTATTGAAAAAAATAGGGTTAGAATTCAGGAAACAAAAACCATAATTATTTTCCTACCAACCTAATACAATAAATAATGTTTTAAAAATAATGTTTATGCCACAAAAGCAGCAGCTATCGTTGTTAACGACAAACTACTGAACCAGAATGTGTAACAATATCAAGAGACATTTTAGCTGATGTATGCATTTAAGTTTCTCGACGATATCAACAATTCGTGGATAAAAATTGAAGACAATTCGGATACTTGCGTAATGCATATTTTTTCACATTTTTTCTTTATGATAATTTTAGATTGGTAAGAAAATAATTGCGGTTTTTGTTTCCTGAATTTTAATCTTTTTTCAATGAAGGGGTCATTATATCGTGTTCATGTTAATATCACTTTAAAGTATATTTTTCGGTTTGTATTATAGTTACACAACTTTGCTTGTATTATTGATTTTGCTTCAAATTGAACTATTGAATTGAAGATGGAAAAGAAGTAAATAAGAATAATTTTTGGCATGAGTTCAAAACGGGTGGTAAAGCAGCAGAAACTGGTCGTAAACTAAACGATTTTTTTGGTGTAGTTACTGATAAGGAACATCCGGTGCAACAGTGGTTTGAAAAATGTCGTGCTGGAGACGAGAGTCTTCAAGATGAAGGTAGCTGGAGTTGTTTAGTTCATAATGATAAACTGAAGGCGATAGTTGAATCAAAACCACGTACAACAATTCGGGAGTTTGCACAAAAGTTAGGCGTTAGTTATCCAACAGTTCTGGACCATTTAAAATAGAAAAATCAAAAAAAAAAGAAAAATGAATATGAATTTGAAAGTCATAAACTGCAATTATTTTTCTACCAATCTAATATATAGAAATTCTTTCTGACACGACGATTATTCATTACGAATTTGTGGAAAACACGTGATTCTAAAACATTAGTCAAACGTGGACGCACTGTTTTTGTTTCATTTCTAATGCCATGACTTTTTTATACTTTTGAATTATTGTCCGCGCTGTTGAAAGTAGTCAATTAGACTTTTGAGCGATATCATATGTCGATTTTCAATTCGAATTATCTTTAACTACTAACTGTCTCAATATCACTGTAAATCAGTTTCTTGCGAATCATAATGTTGAAAGTAATTCCATTAATAATTCACAAAAAATAAGTAATTGGACGGTTTTTTTTATTACAGCCACCCTGATTAGGAGAAAAAACATTTAAATTAGTAAATTTTTTGTACTAGACTTATAACTTTGTTCTCTAATGCAGTAAGATGCACTATTTTGCACTGTGAGACATTTGAAGTATGATTTTATTAATTAATATAATTATTTTTGTTGTTTTTATGTTTGCAAATCTAATGAAACACATTTCATTTTAAAAAATAACTTTTTAATTGTGTTAATAGCTAAGAACAGGTTTTTTCATTTAAATAGACTTATTAAGAAAAATGTGGGTAGACATTCTTTTATGCGTTTGTTGGACTTTTTGTTTATATATATATATATATATATATATACATATATATATATATATATATATATATACACATATATATATATATATATATATATATCTATATATATATATATATATATACATATGTATATGAATATATATATATATATATATGTATATATATATATATATATATGTATATGTATATATATATATATATGTGTGTGTGTATGTGTGTGTGTTTATATATATATGTGTGTATGAATGTTTGTGTATGTGGGGGTGTATGTGCATGTATATGTGTGTATATGTGTGTGTATGTGTGTGTATGTATGTATGTGTGTGTGTGTGTGTGTACATGTGTGTATATGTGTGTGTATGTGTGCGTGTATGTGTGCTTGTATGTGTGCGTATATGTGTGGGTATATGTGTGTGTATGTGTGCGTGTATGTGTGCTTGTATGTGTGCGTGTATGTGTGTGTATATGTGTGTGTATTTGTGTGTGTGTGTGTGTATGTGTATGTGTGTGTGTGTGTGTGTCTGTTTGTATGTATGTGTGTCTGTTTGTATGTGTGTGTATGTGTGTATGTGTGTATGTATGTGTGTGTATGTGTGTATGTGTGTATGTGTGTGTGTGTATGTGTGTGTGTGTATGTGTGTGTGTATGTACATGTGTTTGTGTGTTTTTGCGTGTGTTTATAATATGATATTTTATTTTATTGACTAATTTAATCAGCTTCATTTTATCAGTAAGTGTAAAATAGTAGTAGAAAAAATATATAAATTGTGTGGAAAAAAATAAAGTTGCACCAATATGAAATGAAAGAGCATGGTCTAAAAATATACCTTTTGTTTATATAATACTTATAATCAGAGATATTTTACTGTATATCATAACAAGATATAAATAAAACTCATCTATAACTTATCATTATTTATCCTTACATTGAGACACCTACATCTCTATTATTTTTTTTTTGTATTACACTATTATCCATTAAGAATGCATTAAAAACTATTCTAATTATTTAATTAAAATAATCAAATTATCTGAAATAGTTAATGTTTAATTATACAGTGCAACCTGTCGTACCGCAAACTGCAGTAGTGCAACGATGTCTTCTCCGCCTCTTGTGCTTTTACTCTACATAGCCGACGATAATTAAGGAGCACCGAAGAACGAATGCTGGAGATCTTTAAATGGGCGTTTCTATTCTACAAATTGTTTTCTCTCGTACCCTAATAAGGGTCCCGAGGTGTTGTGGTACAACAGGAAGAACTGTACACATAATATGTTAATAAATCAATCAATGTTAATGAATAGTAAAATAAAAAGAATTATTTTTTAAACTAATGAACTTATTTGCCTCTAGAGCTTGATTAGATAATCAGTTATCATATATATATATATATATATATATATATATATATATATATATATATATATATATATATATATATATATATATATATATATATATATATATATATATATATATATGTATATATATATATTCTAAGTGGTTCCAGATATTCTCGACCTAATAAACTTCGGTTTCTCCTCAAGTATCAATTTTTGATTACCTAGAAAGTAACACCCCTCGATACCTGCTATAAATCATCTGTTCTATAAAATTATCATTACTTATTTTTTGACAGACGTTAAAAACAATGAATATTTTGTGAAATTTCAATGCGATTCAAAAACCAAGGCGAGTGGAATGATGTAAGCAGTTTTTGGGTCTCTGTAAGAAAGAAGTACGAGGTCAGACAATTAAGTAATGCGACAAAATTCAAAAATCGAGTATATTTAAAAATTAAGGTACATCGCTGCGATCCCCTTCAAAGTAGTCCCCTCCCGCATCTATACACTTATTCCAGCGAGTTTTCCAGTTTTCGTAACAATTCTGGAACACTTCTTGTGGGACCTCTCCGAGTACCCTCGTCACAGATTCTTGGATATCTTCAACGGAGTCAAAATGTCGACCTTTGACGATTTTTTTCATATGGGGGAATAGGAAAAAGTCGCAGGGTGACATGTCCGGTGAATAGGGCGGTTGTGGTAACGTTGCGATGCCTTTAGAAGCCAAAAACTGAGAGACACTGAACGCACTGTGACAGGGAGCATTGTCGTGATGCAGAACCCAAGTCTTCGCGATCTCTGGACGCACTCTGAGCACCCTTTTTCGTAATTTTTCGAGCACATTGCGGTAGAATACTTGATTTACGGTTTGTCCAGGTGGTACGAACTCTTTGTGAACCACCCATTTGCTGTCGAAGAAGCAAATCAACATGGTTTTCATTTTGGAATTCCGCGCCTCGTCTTTGACGCTCTCACGGCCTCTTTTAAAATCGGCATGCGACCGAAGAACCTGACTACGACTCAGGGAATCACTACCATACACTTTAAGCACTTTTTCATAAGTTTCTATCGCGGTTTCGCCGAGTTTTGCACAAAATTTTATCGCGCACCGTTGCTCTAAATTTCTCTGTTCCATTTTCGTGACATGCACTACTCGCGCGTTGTTACAAAACACTAAACAGCTGGCGAAGAAATGGTCGTACGAGGGTGGTCAAGGTCTCAATCGAGAGAGTAGGGATCTACTATTACGGTGGCGGAGTTACAGGTTCGCAGTGTTACCACAGGCCGAGAAAAAAATCGGCCGCATTACTTAATTGTCTGACCTCGTAATTAACTTCATTGTTACAGGTGATAAAATTATTGTTCTGTATCATGACCCTACTAGAAAATGAGAGTCAATAGAATGGACAGCGAAGATGAAAACTAACCCCAAAAAAGTTAAGGTTACTATTAGAACTCGATATAGCTCATGGTGACAGTTTTTTTGGGATTTACAAGAAATACTTATGATCGATTTTAAAGAAAGATAGTAATAAATGCTGCATATTATACGTTTTTATCTCCCGTCAAGATTACCTGGAACCACCCTCGTATATATGTATATATGTATATATATATGTATATATATATATATATATATATAAATATATATATATATATATATATATATATATGTATATATGTATATATGTATATATATATATATATATATATATATATATATATATATATATATATAACTCTACAATTTGTTTGGAATATATTTCCAAACTAGTCAGAATAAAAATTATTAAAATGTAAATAATACATATATATATATATATATATATATATATATATATATATATATATATATATATATATATAAATGTTAATTAGTATATTAGTATAGCTTATTTTTAAATTTAAAATCTGAATAAAATTTTATTTTTAATTAATTTAATGTATAAAAATGAAATATTGATTGGTATTTAGTTTACTTCTATAAATATCGATGAGTTTTCTACTTTTTATTTTTAAAATACCATCGGGCTCTGCCCCCTACTCGCTGCTTGCCGATACTCGGCGGCTTCGCTTGCACTCTCAACTCGCTTCACTCGTATCGCATATATTCACTCAAATTCTTAATATATATATATATATATATATATATATATATATATATATATATATGTCAGTATTTCTATATAATCACTCTCGTAGTTATATTGCAACATTGTTGTTTTATAATGTTGCACATTTTGTTGTAGTTGTTTTGTCAGGCCGACCTTCACGTACGCTTCTCCGATATGGAAAAACACCTTAAAGGTAAACATTATCAGCCTGCAGAAGGTTAAAATAAGATCCAAAAGGTGGAATTGGACAAAACAAGCCTCTATCCCATAGTAAGACTACATGAGAAAATGGAGATAAAGACGGTTGTGTAATTTATACAAGAGATGAGCTGAAAATTCTACAATAATAAATTTGTCACCCGAGTAGCGAATCAGCTAGATTCGGCGAGAGTGATCCCACCGATCCGTGCATAAAAGGATCGGTAGAAGCCGACAAAAGAATAAATTTGCGTAGCGTTTATACTTTGACGAGCCGCGATCATCGTTGGTAACGGACTCTCTGGGCTGACGGGCAAGAACTTTGAAGGGGTATTGGATGGAAGGTGATTGCTCCAAGGGAGGAACGCAATTTGGTTATCATTGTTATGTAGGTTTTTTGAAAGTTTTTCCACATATTCAACGAATCAGGCGCTGTATTCATACACAGACAACACACAATGTGAGGACTGAGATTGGTTTCGGGGAAACTCCATCCTCGAGGGACGATCCAACATATGGAGATATTAACACGAAACACGATTCACACTTCCTTGAAATTCGTGGAAAAAAATTTGTTGTAGTTGTTATGGTAACAATATTATAATTTTTGTGAAAATTTTATGTAACTTCGAGTGTCACCGTTAATAATAACTTAATACAAAATCTCTACACTTTTTTTTAATTTTTTTTTGTTCATTTTAGGGAATATTTTTTTATATATAGTTAGAAATGCATTATATAAAAATACGCATGCGAATTAATCATACTTGAGTATGTTGACTTACTAAGAAGATAAAATTTATATCGTCACAAATATTTGTTTAAATATTGTTCTGCTCTATTTAATTTAAAAGGATAATATTGAGGAATTAATAAAAAAAATATTAAATTTTAATTTAAATATTGAAAAAACTTAGAAAATAGAATTAACCACCTATATCATTATTTACAAACATCATTTTTATAAAACATAACAGTTAATAATTACTTCCACTAACCATATAAGTATATAAGACAGTCCAGTCTCGAATGTTTTGTTTGTTGTGTTCTATATGCGTGAATAAAATTTAAAGGATATTTCAAAGACGTAACGAAAAAAAAGTAGGGTGGCTTGGCTGCTACACGCATTACATACCATGTTGTGGATGGTCTGAGATCTCAAGGTGACCCTCGACAGATGCTCTCGTATGCTGCAACGATGTGCAAGAACATTTTTGGCAATGACTTACCTGCACCGGTACAGAGTTGAGTAACCCCTTTACGAATCTCATTGTCGGGTTCGTGTCGTGAAATTCAATGATGAAAAACGGAAAAAAACAACGGTATCCAGTTTATTAAAAAAATATTTCTGCATGTGCATTTTAATTGAATCCCACACACTACACACATAAATACATATGTGTATATATTTATATATATATATATATAAATATATATATATATATATATATATATATATAAATAAATATATATATATATATATATATATATATATATATATATATATATATGTATGTATGTATATTCAACATTAAAATATATAAGCATTTTTTCTTTAATATTTAGTGAAAAGTTGTTACTTTCAAGTCTAATAAACATTCTTTCACAAATATTACTTTCTCACACAAGCC
>CM068314.1:56736745-56744245 GCA_034766995.1 Acanthacorydalis orientalis
AATACTCGTTTTCATTACGTTTAAGTAACGAACCGCAAGCATAAATACACCCCACTAAATTGAGTTGATGCGATACTCAAGTATCGAGCTTTTTGATCATCTCAAGCTTTTATGAAAGTCTCGAAACAGTATTGGCAGTAATGTTTAATGTCTGACCAATCTCATGTGTCGTTTAATAGCGGCCACTATTAACCATGGTCTTGATTTTATCAAGCGGAGAAAACGGGATGAATATATGTTACATCTCAATACTTATCGTATAATATAGTATTTTTTCTATAAATAAACCTATTTATTATTATTATATATATATATATATATATATATATATATATATATATATATACATAAGGTTGATGCAAAAATAATTGCGGTTTTCACGTATCGAGTATAAAGGCGCATATATCAGTTAAAAATTATATTTATTCATCAAAATAAAGATCATTGACCTGCATACATTTCTCCCAATGAGAAATAAATTTGTTTATTACTACAAGATAGAATTCTGGAGTCCTGAAATTAATGAATTCGTAGATTGCACTTTGAGCTGATGCTTAATCTTTGAAAACCTTATCTCGTATTAAATTACTCAGATGTTTAAAAAAGTGATAATCTGTCGGATACAGGCCTAGAGAACAAGGTAGGTATGGTAAGGTTTTATAACCCAGTTCATTTAATTTTTTTAAAAGTCATTTGTGAGACGTGTGGCTGGCCGTTATCATGAAAGAGAATCGGTCCTCTTCGATTGATTAATGCTGGCCGTAAACGATGCAACTTAGCATGATTTTTCCAATTTTCTGATAATATTTTTCTGCTGTTGTTGTTTCACCAGGATTTAAGAAGTGGTAGTGAATGATGCCATTTGCTGGCCACTAAACAGTGATCATAATTTTTTTTCATGAAGCTTCAGTTTAAGAAACTGTTTTGGTCCTTCTTCTCTGTCTAGCCACTATGATGAACATTTTAGATTTTTGTATAGAATCCACCTTTCATCACATGTGACAATAGAATCAAGAAAGGGATCTTTTTTGTTACGCAAAAGAAGCGCAGAGCAGACTTCGTATCGCCGAATTGTTTGATGTTCGTTCAGTTCATATGGCACACATTTATTCAACTTTTTGTTTTTCCAATTAGGTTTAAATGTCGGACAACTGTTGAATAATCAACATTGAGTTCTTCTACTACCTCTCGAGTTTTTTTTGTGGGTCCGCTTCAATAATGGTTTTTAAATCATTACTGTCCATAGCTGGAACATCCACGACCCTTCTCATCATCAAGGCTTTCTTTTCCATTACGAAAATTTTGGAACCAGTGTTAAGCTATATAATCACTAATTGGCTTTTTGATAAACAAATTTGATATTTTGAGCAGTTTCTGTTGCTTTATGTCCCAATTTAAACTCATACAACAAAATCGCGCCAATTTGCTTTTTTCCGTGACTAATTTAAGAGGTTATATCCAACAATACTAAAGAATGAAAACAATAGACATTAAATGAAATCAGTTTTGCTAATTTCATTGTTTGCAATGATGCATCACATGACTATAACAAAAGATGACGGTAACTAGAATAATCGGCGCCAAACATAAAATGACAAAAGCCGCAATTATTATTGCACCAACCTAATAAATACGTAAATTTATTCTCAACTTTGAAATCATAAATAATTTCTATATTTTCATCAAACAAAACAAGACTATTCCTCTATTTATAATTTAAAAAATATATAAAAACTTACTACTTAAATGAAATTTGTAACTACTAGGGTATCTCTTCAATGTCTCTGAAAGTTTGAAAAAGTTGTATAAAACCAAATTTTTAATAAAAAAATTGGCCAATTATTTATTTATATGTAATATATATATATATATATATATATATATATATATAACAATGTATTTACATATGTGTAAAAACATGGGTATAAGGAAAAAGTCACTTTTGGAATAAGTCTTTAGTAAATTATGAACTTTAAATTTTTATTCTATGTATCGTTTCAAATAAAATTCAAATTATTATGATTAGACGAATTTATAAACATACATACATATATATATATATATATATATATATATATATATATATACAATTATTTTTATGACAGATAAAGTGTATAACAGAAAAAATATTGTTTTCTTAAATAATTATTAAATTTAATCCTAATTTAAAATATAATTACAAAACTATTCTTTTTAAGAATAAATATTCCAATAAAAAAATACACAATATCGAATCATGTATTAATTGTTTTTAACTAAAATAATTATTACTATTTAGACACTTTGTATTGTAGCAATAATAGAAAATATTACTTAAAAAATATTTAATGATTTGTTTTTTAAAACATACAGGTTGAAATATCTACTGAAATGCATATTCTAATGAAAATCAAACCGACAAAACATCTATAAAAATACAACTAATTTATGTAATAATGCTTATATATATATATATATATATATATATATATATATATATATATATATAAACATTGTTATTAGTTAACTCCCCTACCTCAGATGTTACTGTATCGAAATGTTACAAGGAAAAAATATAAAAATGAAATAAAACTCGGCTAGACTTTTTTATCATACGAATAGAGAATTAAATGTAGTTTATAAAAATAAAAAAATATATATCTTGTTTAACTTGACTGAACCTGTGTGTAGAATAAAAAGTTATGTCTGGTCATGGTTTTACTTCAGGTTTTTGGATAAAAAAAAGATCTCGTCGACGGTGTTTAGAAAAAAACGCTCCGGTACATAACACTACACTAGACATTCAGGAATAGTAGCAAAGTTCAATGGACCACGTGCGACTGAGAGAAAAGTACAAATCTGTGTATAAATATTTCACTTTTCGTCAGACGTGGTCCAATCAACTTGGTTACCATCATGTTGGCCCATTATCATAAATATGTTTGAGTAACAATGTACGTGTTTTTTCAGTGCTTTTGGTCAACTACATTCGTGTATAAACAAAAATTGTACGTATGCACCTTTGTCGTCATTAAATTTTTTTACGGAGGTAATTTTATCCAAAGCAGCATTCATAGCTGAAACAACCCTTCGAATACAAAAAATCGTTATAAATTGAATAACGTACGTCTAATATTTCGTGTATAATTATAAATGAAGATTGCTCTGATTTCATCGCAATTGATTCTTATTGGCTGTTTTTCTGAACGACAAGTTCAAACGTACACGTTTATTAGGTTTGATAATAATGAACACTAAATTTTGTTACAACTGACCTTGTTGAAAAACAATCATTTTCGGAATGCATATTAATAACACAATTAAATCAAAAATGAAATCATAGAATTAATTGATATTTTAATATACAATTTTGTGAAAAATCAATTTGTTTGATTAATTACCAATAAAAAACATATCGAGTTTCAATTATTTCTTCAAATTTGTTTTATGATTTATTTTTAATTTAATCATATGCATTTCATATTATTTATATCTAATATAATGATCTTTTGTATTTTAAATAAACTTTTAAATGATATATATATATATATATATATATATATATATATATATATATATATATATATATATATATATATATACAGTATTGGACATGTTTTTAGATACATTTAGTAAATTTTTGAAAAATAAATAAGAACGAACTGAAAAGTAAATTGCATCAAAATTTTTTTATATTTCATTTTATTTGAATTCTATTTAAATATATATATATATATATATATATATATAATTTTTTTTAAAAATGTATGTATATTTTAGAATTTTTCAAAAGTTTGTAAAACACCATGGACATATTTTTAAGATCAATCATTATTTCCTTATAAATAAAACGTCTAAATCTATTTTTTAACTATTTTATTAAATTAATTTATAATTTTTCAATATTTTGTAGCGTGTTTTTTTATTTTTAATAACTTTCTGGCAAAGTCTAGGCATTGATTCCACTAAACTCTGCTAATGCTTTAATTAAATAGATTCACAATCCTCTTTTGGAGTCAACCACAACTTATTCTTATTTTTCGACTTTTTTTGCTACATCTTCCTTAACATCTTTCTACAGGTTTTCTATTGGATTTAAATCCGGAGATTGTGCTGGCTACTGCATTACAATTATATTATTTGTCTGTAGAAACTTTTTTTGCCAATTTTGAGGTGTGCTTTGGATCATTATCCTGCTAAAAGATCCATCGAGGTGGCATATTTTCTTCAGTATACGGGAGTATTACTTTTTATAATATATTATTTATATAATATTTGGTATCCATGTGCTTGTCAATACGAAATATTTACCGAAAACCATAATAAGAAAAGCATGCACATGCTTTTATATTTACACCTCAATGCTTTAACGTTTTTCTAGATATATTTATGGTCCAGTGGTTTGTTTGGCGGTTTTATTACAAATAGTTTTCCATCTGAGGCAAATATATTTCAAAGAATATTCCACTTTTTATTTTTTCGCCATTCTTCATGTCCCATATCGAATTTAATCCTATCTTTAATGTTTTTCTGTGTCAAATAAAGAACTTTTACAGCTGATCTGCTTAGAAGACTCTGTTCGAGCAATCGTATACGCATCGTACAAGTACTCATTAGTACTTGTACGATGCGTAGACGATTGCTCGAAGACATAAAGATGAACTAAGGCTAAACATTTTTAGCCTTAGTTCATCTTTATGTCTTTGGAAGACTTAAAGGGATCATTTTTCGACAAGTGCGAAATACATCGGTCTTACTGTCCACTAGATTTCTACTTAGATCCAGATTTCCTTAATGCTGTTTATGGTTTCAAAGTATTTGTCTCTATATTTCTAGAACGTTGAACAATTATAGCAATTTCTCTTATAGACTTCCTTTCACTCTGTAAAGCTTGTCTAATTCTCCTCTCATCCGACAAACAGTTTTTTATTCCTCTGCCAATGTTTAAACTGGAACGAAAAATTCATAAAATAGCCTCTTTTTTTACAAAACGCTATTGTCAACCTTAATAATATTTTTCTTTTCACGAATATAAATTTATTTTTTAAATAAATGTAAAAACAAACGGTGTCCCTATAAATGTGGTCAATTTCTTTTGACAATTGAAACAAAATGTAGGAATTTCCAGGAAATAAGAACACAAATTTTCATATGTTAAAATTGTTGCAGATGCAAGTCTTCTTACTATACTCATTAATAGTTAACCGTTTTATAGCAGCTAAATTAATTTTTGAAATTTGGAAAAATGTAAATACGTTCTCAATGTCTATAAAAATGTGTCTATCTCTGTATATATGTGTATATATATATATATATATATATATATATATATATGTATATATATATATATATATATATATATATATATATATATACATATATATAACTTTTAATTGCTGAAAAATTTAAGAGCATTTTAAAATTATTTATTATTTGTGCATACTTCAATTAAATTAAAAATGTCAAATGGTTAGTGGTATTATATGTTAATTAAATAGATTCTAAGAAAATTATGAAAATAAGAAATTTATCGATATATCAATGTGAGAAATATAAAATTATATAAGATTTGAAAATGATGACTGTTTATTAAATTTTTAACAAAATGTTATTTTTATCTCTATACTAGAAAGGCATGTAACCTTAAGTTAAAGAATAAATTATAAAATTTTATACATATATTTTTCATCATTTTTATATTGTGCAATTATTATTCATTTTTAAGAATACATATTTAGAAAAAATAATTTGAAAACATGAACCATTAAATTTTATAATAAAATCTGTCTCCATGAGCAATGTAGTACAAGTCTGATGTAAATATTAATTAAATAACGTTTTTGGTTTATTTGTATTATATAATCATGTAACGTCTATACTACGTTAAAATTTGTTTGTTTTTTAAGGTAATATGAAAGAAAATATTATAAAAGGTTAATCATAAGAATTTCGTTAACAAAGCAAGCAATCTGCCAATGAAAAGGTTTTTATCACAAAAATACAAACATACAAGTCAAATTCTCCCTCACATACACAACACACTTTATCCACATGTCTTCCCATATATATATATATATATATATATATATATATATATATATACATATATATATATATATACATATATATATATATATATATATGTACATATATATATATATATATATATGTATATACTAGAATTTACACGGTACTCAAATAGCACGGTTTCGGTTCAACACGGTTGAAGGAAACGGAAAAACTTCCATTTACACAGCACTATTTCAGTTTAACACGATCACAGAATTACAAAAAAAAATGTTTTAAAATACTTCTGCGCGTATTTAAAAAGCTCTCCATTTACACTGTTGGAAAAATAATAAGCACACATACTACTGCAAAGAATTTGTTGTGTATTTGCTTTCTAACGATAAAGAAAATATCTAAGAAATTCTCAACTTCGTATTTTTTTTCTCAACTAAAGTAACGGTATCAATTAGAGATAACAACAGCGCAAATAGTGCTTACTATAGAAAAATAATTTAAATAAATGTACTCTATAAATATCAGTACGGATTTCTATTTGAAAGAATCAGCTTTAAATAACATTATATAAAATGTTGTGTAATTATAAATCACGTGTTTTCATTGTATTCGTTTCATCCCTTCGAACCAGCCATAAAATATATTAAATATTTATTACAAGGGGCAAGAACAATAGGTACATTTGTAGAATTTTTCAAATTTCATTGCGGATTTGTAAAACCTATTTCTTATTCTTAATATGAGATGTGGACTGAAATTTCGATTTACACGGTACTTTTGAAGAACCAATCTACTGTGTAAATCCAGGGTTAGGTATATATATATATATATATATATATATATATATATATATATATATATATATTATATACATATAGAAAGAGAGAGAATAGATGTATACAAATATTTTAGTCGTTTTTTTAGAAACTATTTGTGTTATTCTCATAATACATAAAATATAATTCTATGTCCGTCTTCCAGCTCTCGGGTAAGTTTTGGATTCCACTGCAAACAAAAATATCTGTTTGGAGGCAATGAGTCAATCGTCGATCAATTTTCATACCTCAGCTACATCTCAAAAGTGTTTTCCAGTTAAAGAGAACTGTATCGATCAGAATAAATGATAA
Organism: Acanthacorydalis orientalis; assembly: GCA_034766995.1. Taxonomy (NCBI): domain Eukaryota; kingdom Metazoa; phylum Arthropoda; class Insecta; order Megaloptera; family Corydalidae; genus Acanthacorydalis; species Acanthacorydalis orientalis. The sequence goes on from CM068314.1 coordinate 56,743,876, forward strand.
TTCGACGGTGTCAATAGGAGTGAATATGCTCAAGTTAAAGATAATTTGCTGAATAGTCAGGTCGATATATGTTGCGTTGTCCTGTAGAAAAACGAGCTTTCTGCTTCCTTGTCCAGAAATGTATTTTTTTGTACTCTTTTGTCGACCGAATGATTTAATTAACGTCCATAGCGCTCGGAAGTAATTACTTCACCTGGCTGGAGGAGCATGCAAAACAGCACATTTTTGTGTCTCATCAGATGCACAGAATGACTTTTTTGGATGGATGTTCGGTTTTGACGTTGATGTTGATAGCTGGCGGGGGTCTATCCTTAAATTTCTACGCTTCAAATTGTCGTATATAATTCATCTTTAATTGACGGTAACAATT
>CM068314.1:56749245-56769245 GCA_034766995.1 Acanthacorydalis orientalis
ATACATTAAGGTTCTGGAGACAGTTGTTAAGCCCTGGATAGATGGAGTACGTAACGCAAGGCCGTACGTGTTTAAACATGACTCAGCACCTTCTCACAAAGCCCAAGTAACTCAAGAATGGATGTCAGACAATCTGTACAAACATGTAACACCAAACATATGGCTTTCAAATTCGCCAGATTTACATCCCAAGGGCTACTACGTTTGGAGCGTTGTTGAAAGAGAAACCAAACGACATCGTTACAATACCATAAATTCACTGAAGGCCGCCATTATCAAAGTGATGTCCGAAATGAATAAGGCCCATTTAGTGCAGGCATGTTAACGATTCTGGTCCCACATTGAAGCGATCATTGAAGACAAAAGTGGATTCATAGAATAAGCTAATAAGAAAGCTTATCGAGAACATGTGCACAAATTTTTATTAAAATGTATATGATTTTTACATGGTTGGAGTTTTCTTTATTAAATTGCCAAATATATCCTCAAATACCACTCACACCCTATATATATATATATATATATATATATATATATATATATATATATATATATATATATATATATATATATATATATATATATATATATAATGTGATCGTCTTTCAGTAACCGGAATTGGAAGTTGTTTTTTTAGATTCTGAAGTACTTTGTATTAATTTAGTAGTATCTCGATTATTCACAGGACACATTGCACAACATTTTAAGAATACAATGAACAATAAACTACAGAAAATTACTATAGGATGACAAAGAGTCCTTTTTGCTTTATTGAATATGATAGGAGGTTGCATTGAAAGCCACTATTCACGTGTAGATGGCTCTAGGTGCGTATGCTGTGGCCAGTGACAGATGTCTCTTATGTCATTTTCAAGTGTGAACATTTCTCACTAAAATTCAATCATCAGACGTCATCCTTTGTTTACATAAGTGTTTTTCTATAACCGAATTAAAATGGAACGCGATAAGTTGTTTTTCCGATGTATACTTCTACACTTCTTTGATTTGAAAGAAACTGCAGTTGAAGTTTATCGATTGCTTGCGAAACTTATGGTGAATCTGCTCCATCGGAAACAGAATGTAGAGATTGGTTTCGACGATTCAAAAGTGGTGATTGTGACGTTCACGACAAACAACGGCCAGGTTAGTCGAAAAAGTTCGAAGAACTGCAAACTATATTGAAAGAAAACACTGCTCAAACACTCAAACAGTTGGCTCAGTAGCTCGAAATCGATAAATCAACCATTTCACAACTTTTACGAACCATGGGGAAGATCGAGAAAGAAGGGAGATGACTACCACATGAATTGACTGAAAATACTATTGATAATTGTTTAAACATTTCGATTTCTTTGCTTGCAAGGCATAAAAAGAAGAGTTTCTTGTGGCGTATCGTGACCGGCGATGAAAAATGGATCTATTTCGACAACCCGAAACGCAAGAAATTATGAGTTGATCCTGGCCAATCATCAACGTTGACACCAAAGCAAAATATCCATGGTCACAAAGCAATGCTCTCTACTTGGTCTGATATGAAGGATGTCGTGTATTATGAGCTGTTGAAACCGAAAGAAACAATCACCGCCGAACGCTGTCGACAACAACTGAAGCGTTTGAATGATAATTTGATGCAAAAACATCCATCAATTGTATCAAATCGTCGAAAAGTGATCTTTCACCATGACAACGTTCGGACTCATGTGCTACAGCCGTGAAGAAAACACTGATGTAACTCGAATGGGAGGTTCTCCCGTACTCAGGGTATTCCTCCGGATCTGGACCCAAGCGATTGCCATTTGTTTCAATCGATGCAACACGCTTTGGAAGATATACATTTCCATAACTACAGAAAAGTCGAAAAGTGGGTTGCTGAATGGATTGGATCAAAAGACAGACCATTCTTTTGTCGCAGAACTACACATCTTCCAGAAAAGTGGGAAAAAGTCATAGCTTCCGAAGGCAAATACTTTTATTAATGTATTCACACATTTTATTATTGAAATAAATGCTCAAAAAGCACAAAAAATAGCGGCTTTCAATGCAACCTCCTAATAGGTCCCATATATTATATATGTTGTGTAAATTTCTTTTAGAACTGCGAACTATTAAGTTCTCTTAACTTTCTCTTATATTCTTTATAAAGTACATAGTGCTTTATAGTATTACGTAAATATTACATTTATTAATTTCCATACGTGTAAATACCTTAAAACTTCGTCACCTTGACTGAATCGAAAAATTAAATGTAATAAAAACATTTTGTTAATGCCTTTATGGTTCATAAAGCTTATACATGAAGATAATTTTAGCAAATATACTTATAATTTTACTATAGTTATAAGTCTTAATTCTTATTTTTTTTGTAATGGTTCATTTATATAAATATACATTTTTATTTTTATTCTACATGTATATATATATATATATATATATATATATATATATATATATATATATATATATATATATATATTTGAACTATGATTTTCCCAGGTTTAACTTCCACGGATTTGATTATTCGTGAGTTTGCTATCAACAATTAAATGGGAATTTTTTTGGAATTTTGTAACCAGCAGAGATGACGCGTGTAGATTAGAAAATGTAAAGAAAACTAAAAAACGTGTATGATGTATATTTAGGTTATCGCAACGTTTAGCATCTTGAAAGTGTAATTAAATGTCGACTGTAATTATGGTTCCAAAGCGTTCTTCTAGTGTCTTCTAGCGTCTTATAGTTCTTCTAGTGCTTCGGAAAGTGCTCCCAAGGGGCAAAACAAAGTTAAGACCTTACAGAATTATTGCATATGTTTCGAACAGCGAAATCAGCTACTGCGGTTGCCCGTCATTAAGGCACCGAGTCGACCGTAAGGTACCGTATATCTCGGCGTATAAGGTATCCTTAAAAATCAAAAAATTCTTCAACAAATAGGGGGCATCTTATACACTCAATACAAAAACAGAAACTTTAAAATAACACGAAGAATTTATTGCGCTTACGTATAAATTAAATTCTTCTTTTTTTAAAAAAGGAACTTAACATAAATTCATTGAAAAATTCATTTTAAATTAAAATTATTAAAAATAAAATAAATAGTCATAACCTTCTAGATACAAGCCGTGCACGATATATTAATACACAGTATGTTAAAACAAGGTAAGTCTCCGAATCGAATCGAATGCCCAATTCAAAAAAATATAATTCCTCTAATTTCGATTTTGGACACAAAAATTGTATAACATATGAAAGAGGTATTCAATTTAAATTCGTCTTATACGACCGATATATGATAAATGTATAAATTTTGTCTTAAAATTTCGACGTCGTCTTATACGTAGGTCACCTTTTACACTGTGATATATGGTATATCAAAAAAGAAGAAAGAGAAATTCGTGAAGCTGTTGCTGCATCTAAACCAGTGATCGCGAAGATTCCATAATAAGTGCGAGCTCTGTATATCTCTCTATCTACACTGGATCAAAAAAGTCTCCATAGACTTGTGATAATTTTAGTTTTTTGTTTATAATAACCATAATAATATATTTATTATGGAAATATGCTACAGAAAATAATGATTTGAAAACAATTACAGAAGCGGCTCCACGTAAGACAACTCGAGAGGTGGCAGAAGAACTTAATGTTGATTATTAAACAGTTGTTCGATATTTGAGCCTAATTGGGAAAAAAAGCTCGATAAATTGGTGCCGTATGAACTAAACGAACATCAAGTAATTCGGCGATACGAAGTCTGCTCTGCTCTTTTTTTGGGTAACAAAAATGATCCCTTTCTTGATTCTATTGTCACATGTGATGAAAAGTGGATTCTCTACTAAAATCTAAAATGTTCATCACAGTGGACAGACCGAAGAGAAGCACCAAAACAGTTTCCTAAACAGAAGCTTCATGAAAAAAAGATTATGGTCACTGTTTGGTGGTCGGCAATTAACATCATTCACAACAACTTTTTAAATCCTGGTGAAACAATAACAGCAGAAAAATATTGTGAGGAAATTGAAAAAATGCATGAGAAGTTGCATCGTTTACGACCAGAATTAGTCAATCGAAGAGGACCAATTCTTCTTCATGACATACCCGATCACACGTCTCACAAATGACTTTAAAAAAAATAAACGAACTTGGTTATGAAGCCTTATCTCACCCACCTTATTCTCCGGACCTGTCTCTGACAGATTATCATTTTTCTAAATATTTGATTAATTTCTTACGAGAGGAGATTTTCAAAGATTAAGCATCAGCTCAAAGGATTTTCAATGAATTCGTTAATTCCAGGACTTCAGAATTCTATCTTGTAGGAATAAATAAACTTGTTTCCCGTTGGGAGAAATGTGTGCAGACGAATGGTCTTTATTTTAATTAATAAATATAAATTTTAACTAATATGCATCTTTATACTCTATACGTAAAAACATCAATTATTTTTGCACCGACCTAATATTTTGGAATGTAACAAAATTTTAATTGTTTGCTATAATGTCTCTAAAAACATATACAACACTACACATACACAGATATGTGTACACACCTACACACACATATATACACACATACACACACATACACACACATACACACACATACACACACATACACACACATACACACACACACACACACATATATATATATATATATATATATATATATATATATATATATTAAACGTAGTACAGTTTTAAAATTAAGAAAACATTAATTCAATAATGTATTTAAGTAAAATATATTATAGTTTTAAGCCGTGAATATTTGTCGGACAACAGCATTCCAGAACCAGTATTAAAACATTTTAAAAGGCCTTGTCGTTCATCTCATATTTAGTAAATTAAACCATTCAGTATAATTTATTGTCATTTATATATTTGAACACGGATATTTCTAAACATGCGTACATTCCCTAATGTAACATTTCAGATTATTTTGTTTTCATTTTAGAAAGTCTATTTAGAACCAGATTTTTTAGGGCAAGTCACGACAAAACACGAATCTAAGCAATGCACTTCAGATATTTCAAGGTAGAAAGTTACGTCAGATAATGAATACAAATGTATAGTTAAAACTTTCTAATTTTTGAAACGAGAAAAGTATTCGTGTAATGAGTATAATTGCTTACATGTATGTTGGGTAGGTCATTCAAATTTCAAGGTTAATGGAGCTTTTTCTCGTATATAGATGACATAACTTTCATTATTTAGATCCGGATATAACTAATGAAGAATTTGTATGACTATTCTTCTTTTCATTTTAAAATTATATTTAAATTTTGAAATAGATTCTCTGTACCATTTTAAAAAATGATATTTTTAATAATCAGAATTTTTAAACGACCTTTTATTTGAAAACGTCATATTAACGAATACAATAACAAAAAACTTTAAAAAAAAATCAACAGTTGTCTCAAATTGCATGTGTACTTTGTAAACAAGGGAAAGCTTATATAAACAAGTATTAAGATTGTCTGTATGTTTTTAAAAAAAATAATTATATAGTCAAAATGTGTTCTTTAATTTCGAGTTACTAATACCTAAAAATATGGTCACATTAAAAATATTTGATAGATACAAATATACAGATTTTTATAAGATGTGTAACTCAATCTTTAGCTCTCTTGATTCTTTGTTTTGTTTTCTAACTATTTTTTTTACAATATAAAAATAGGCAATTTTATGAACCATTATGACTGCACATTGTTATAATATAATATAAACATTTCGAGAGAAATGTTGTATATTGTAATTAATAATAATAAATATTCATAATTTTCATAAATATATTACATATTTGTGTTTCATGTTCATATTTTAATATCACTTAATAAATGTTATTAATAATCAGTGCTATTTAAATTTAAAAATGTCTGTTCCCTCAAATTAAAGTCAGGAAATTTTTATATTATAATATATTGTTATAAATAATAATATTAATTTAGCCAGAATTATAGTTCACAGTCAAGCTAGTTATTTCATCTATGTTCTATAACTGATTATACTCTCTTTTTCTCTAGCAGCAAACTTCCGTAGTAAACAAAAGTATTTAATAATGAATTTGTAATTAATATTTAAATAAACTTTTAGTAATTAATATATAATCCTGACGTGTTTACTCGACAACCTGCGCCGAATAATAACAATAAGTTTTTCTACTGTTTACAAAGTGCATGTATTCTTCAATTTCAAATTTTAGATACTTTATCTGATCTTACATCTCTATATTATGAGGATTTTCTTCAAATTTACAAAATTATAATATACACTGCCCGAAAAAAGTATTGGCACAGTTAACATTTTTGTAATTGAAAGGATATAATTAAAACATTCGGAAATATGTTGTTACAAATTTATATATATATTATATATATATATATATATATATATATATATATATATATATATATATATATATTAATGTATTATTTATTTAATAATACAAAAATAATAACAATAATTCATTAGAATTGCTAAAAAAATGACATTAATTAAAACAGTCTCGTTTTTTCCGTGAAAAAGTATTCACACAACTTGCAGTAATTTGAATTTCACTAATAAGTATTTTCAGAAAAAATGAAATTAATAGTATGTCGGTATACATTTTCTCTTTATCACTTCTTTTAATCTATTTGGAATTGAAGAAATAAATTTGTAGGTCACTAACGGCTTTATATTTCCTCAGTCGCATACAATCACTCCTTTAATTGTGATTTATTAGTTATATTATGTTTTCTGATCTTCCTATCCAGTATTTTCCACAAGTTCTCAATCAGATTTAAATCAAGAGATTGTGGTGGTGTGTTAAGGGTGTAAGGGGTGTTATAAAAAATCCATTCCTTCACTATGGGAACTGTGTGCTTGGGGTCATTGTCATGTTGAAAATAGAAGTCATTTTCAAGACTCAGCTTTTAAGCCCTTTTTTTAGGTTATTTTTCAAAATGTTTATATAAACCATCTTATCCATTATCCTAACGATGAAAACAATCTCGTTCACACCAGATGCTGCCATGAAACATCACCTTATTACTCCAACACCCCTATTTTTCACAGTAGGTAACAAATTTTCTGCATTCAATTCTTTATTAGCTTTTCGCCAGACAGATATTCGACCATCGCAGTGAAAATTATTAAATTCACTTTCATCCGAAAAGATTACCCTTTTCCAAAAATTCATATTTTTGTTTATGGTGGTCTTTTGCCAAGTTAATTCTTTTACCCTTAGTGATTTTGCTTATATAGAGTTTTTCCTATGTACTGGAGCATTATAACTAGCAGTAATATATTTTGCACGGTTCTGGAGACTTCAAATTTGTTAACACCTATTTTTAACTGTGATGCTACTTCTGACGAAGTGATTTTTGGATCTTTTTTAATTGTTTTTATAACTGATAGTTCTTTATTTGAAAGTTTCTCTGGACGTCCACTTCTTGTTTGTTTTTTAGGCTTTCATTACCTTTAAATCGGTTAATTATACTTCGAACAGTAAATCGGATTTTATTTATTATTTTCCTGATAAAACCGTGTGATTTCCCTTTTGCATGCAAATTTTCGTTTTCGTTCAGATAATGTAATTTCTTTAGTTTTTAGACACACGATTTAATTTTATTAGCACTTTACTATACAACTTGAAAAAAATGTCTTACCAACTTCAATATCGCACAAATAATAATGATTTAGAGGGGATTTCCCTACTTATAAAAGTAATTGCAGGGTTGATAAATTCATTATAGTGAAGTAAGCAAATTCAATCACAGGGATGTGCCAATACTTTTTTTGCGAAGAAAACAAAGTTTTCTTGATAAAGTGAGTTTTTTTTTAAAAAAAATTCTATACAAAAATGTTAATATTTTTATGTTATTAAATAAATAATATATAAATAAACACAAAATATATAAATTCGTTCCAAAATATTTACAAATTTTTTAATTAGATCTTTTCAAGTACAAAAAAGTTAACTGTGCTAATACTTTTTTCTGGTAGTGGATATAAATGTATAACATATATATTTTCTTCTTTTTAACTATTTAAACATTAAAATTATTTCCACTTCTCTCTTCTAATTCTCATTCACCTCTAGACTTTGTCTCTATACCTTTGTTAACTAGATACCTCTAGTCAACAAAGTCAATGAGAAAGTACATGTATTTTCCATTAATTGATTAGTGTAATGATATTTTATATATAGACATAGGTTAGTTTTTATCCTATTTATAACAATACCTTTATTAAGTTAGACGGTTCTAGTTGTCATGTCAATGTATACACTTTTTAAATAATATATATGATTAATTCAACCAAATAGTCGCCATTAAAAAAATAAAATATAAACTGCTAAATAATAAAAAAAAAACTTTTTCAAGGTAATTTTCAAATCATTTTGCTAGACATAATAGTAAATAATTTTAACAGTCTTACAATGAAGAGACGTTTTAAGCTTCTTGTCATTTTTGGTTGCATTGTAAACAACGTAGGTGATATAATTTTGTTTTGTCAGTGTACGTTATATATATATATATATATATATATATATATATATATATATATATATATATATATATATATATATATATATACGAGGTCAGACAATTAAGTAATGCGACAAAATTCAAAAATCGAGTATATTTAAAAATTAAGGTACATCGCTGCGATCCCCTTTAAAGTAGTCCCCTCCCGCATCTATACACTTATTCCAGCGAGTTTTCCAGTTTTCGTAACAATTCTGGAACACTTCTTGTGGGACCTCTCCGAGTACCCTCGTCACAGATTCTTGGATATCTTCAACGGAGTCAAAATGTCGACCTTTGACGAATTTTTTCATATGGAGGAATAGGAAAAAGTCGCAGGGTGACATGTCCGGTGAATAGGGCGGTTGTGGTAACGTTGCGATGCCTTTAGACGCCAAAAAATGGAAGAGGATGGTCTAAAAATATACCTTTTGTTTATATAATACTTATAATCAGAGATATTTTACTGTATATCATAACAAGATATAAATAAAACTCATCTATAACTTATCATTATTTACCCTTAGATTGAGACACCTACATCTCTATTATTTTTTTTTGTATTACACTATTATCCATTAAGAATGCATTAAAAACTATTCTAATTATTTAATTAAAATAATCAAATTATCTGAAATAGTTAATGTTTAATTATACAGTGCAACCTGTCGTACCGCAAACTGTAGTAGTGCAACGATGTCTTCTCCGCCTCTTGTGCTTTTACTCTACATAGCCGACGATAATTAAGGAGCACCGAAGAACGAATGCTGGAGATCTTTAAATGGGCGTTTCTATTCTACAAATTGTTTTCTCTCGTACCCTAATAAGGGTCCCGAGGTGTTGTGGTACAACAGGAAGAACTGTACACATAATATGTTAATAAATCAATCAATGTTAATGAATAGTAAAATAAAAAGAATTATTTTTTAAATTAATGAACTTATTTGCCTCTAGAGCTTGATTAGATAATCAGTTATCATATATATATATATATATATATATATATTCTAAGTGGTTCCAGATATTCTCGACCTAATAAACTTAGGTTTCTCCTCAAGTATAAATTTTTGATTACCTAGAAAGTAACACCCCTCGATACCTGCTATAAATCATCTGTTCTATAAAATTATCATTACTTATTTTTTGACAGACGTTAAAAACAATGAATATTTTGTGAAATTTCAATGCGATTCAAAAACCAAGGCGAGTGGAATGATGTAAGCAGTTTTTGGGTCTCTGTAAGAAAGAAGTACGAGGTCAGACAATTAAGTAATGCGACAAAATTCAAAAATCGAGTATATTTAAAAATTAAGGTACATCGCTGCGATCCCCTTCAAAGTAGTCCCCTCCCGCATCTATACACTTATTCCAGCGAGTTTTCCAGTTTTCGTAACAATTCTGGAACACTTCTTGTGGGACCTCTCCGAGTACCCTCGTCACAGATTCTTGGATATCTTCAACGGAGTCAAAATGTCGACCTTTGACGAATTTTTTCATATGGGGGAATAGGAAAAAGTCGCAGGGTGACATATCCGGTGAATAGGGCGGTTGTGGTAACGTTGCGATGCCTTTAGACGCCAAAAACTGAGAGACACGAACGCACTGTGACAGGGAGCATTGTCGTGATGCAGAACCCAAGTCTTCGCGATCTCTGGACGCACTCTGAGCAACCTTTTTCGTAATTTTTCGAGCACATTGCGGTAGAATACTTGATTTACGGTTTGTCCAGGTGGTACGAACTCTTTGTGAACCACCCCTTTGCTGTCGAAGAAGCAAATCAACATGGTTTTCACTTTGGACTTGCTCATTCTCGCCTTCTTTGGCCTTGGTGCTCCAGGGGACAGCCACTGTTGGCTGTGTCGTTTAGTTTCGGGGTCATATTGAAAGAACCAACTTTCATCACCAGTAATAACTCGATCGAGAAGAGTAGGATCACTTTCAACCTGCTCGAGACAATCTTGAGCGATGTTCATTCGGTGGGCTTCGTGACATGCACTACTCGCGCGTTGTTACAAAACACTAAACAGCTGGCGAAGAAATAATCGTACGAGGGTGGTTAAGGTCTCAATCGAGAGAGTAGGGATCTGCTATTACGGTGGCGGAGTTACAGGTTCGCAGTGTTACCACAGGCCGAGAAAAAAAATCGATCGCATTACTTAATTGTCTGACCTCGTATATATATTAAAAAAAATATCATTCCTCTAGTGGTTCACTTTTTATTATATGAAATAATAAACAATTATAAAATATATATTGTAATTACTTTTTGCTGTCATTCTACAAATGTAGGTACCATATAAATGTTTTATTTGCTTTGTAGGAAATTCTAATTAGGACTAAATAAAATTATTTTTAAAGAATCTAAATTATCGCTCAGATTTTTAATATGAAAAATACTCTAGAATTATGTTGTTAGTTCCTGATAAATTGAGGACATGTTCAAAAAACAAAATTGATAAAATATTCGAAGTAATGTTTATATTTTTCTCGAATGAATTAACATCCCAAAACCATAAAATTTTATTTTATTAAAATGTTTAATAATACGTCTTCTCATTCAGATAGCATATGCGCATTTTGATAATGATGTTATCATTTTAAAGTTCAGGCATAAAATATCTAGATTTGAAGATCATGGCATTTCCATTGTAATGTACATTAATATATTGAAATAAGCAATTGATTTTTGAAAATGTAACAAAAGAAAATATAGTGATTGTGGTATTAGTTTATTTGTAAAAATGAATTTATTCTTAGAGTCAAATTGTATTATTAAGTTGATAGAAAATAATTGTGGTTTATGCACCCATTTGTCAAGCTTTTTTGATTTTCTTTGCTGTTTTAAGTGGAGAAACATTGTTAGATGACTAACGCCTAACTTTTGTGCAAGCTCTAGAATTGTGCGTAGTTTTGATTCAACTAACGCTTTCAGTTGGTCTTTATGAACTGAAGAAGGATACCCGCGATCTTCTTCATCTTCAAAGCTCTCGTCTCTAGCATGAAATTTTTGGAATCATCATTGCACCGTACGTTCCTTAACAGTACCCACACCAAAAGCATAATTTAGTTTACGAGCAGTTTCTGCTGCTTACCACACGTTTTGGACTAATACAAAAAAATGCTCTTATTTGCTCCTTTTCCATTTTTAATTAAATTGTTCAATTTGAAGCAAAATTAATATATAAAACCAAACTCAATGTTACCAAAATTCACACCAAAAAATACACTTTAAAATGATATTAACGTAAACACGATGAAATGATACGTTCATTGAAAAAATTAAGGTTAGAATTCAGAAAACAAAAACCGCAATTATTTTCCTACTAACCTAATAGTTTTCATATTCTTGACCAGTCCTATGATACTTGCCTCGCGGTCGTGGCAACTCTCTGAGACTTGATGTGGAGGCGCTAGTAGTAGATCGATACATCTGAGCGCGAGTTTTAATTTTTTTGTACTTGAACATATTAATTGTTTGCGAATTATATTATACGTTTTGATTAAAAACTGCTTCTTCTAGTGTTTTTTGGTCTGACTGTTTTTCGTCCAATTTTACTTGGTAATATAGGTAAATGAATAAAACCAATGCGTTTTACGTTGATTAATAGATTGTATTCATATATAAAATAGAAACAGTATACAAATTTGAATTGTTACTAATTCAGAACAGAACGAGAAATCGACAAACATTTCGCATACGATTATAGATGTAGTAGTGTGCACGGGGCTTTAGTTGTTTACGTTTCCAATGGGCATGCAAAATGCGACAAGAACGAACAGGGGAGTGAAAGAAGTCCGAGGTTCAACCTATTTGTAGAGCCGCCTGGTGGTACTTACATTCTCTAGCTAGAGAAATGTATTGGTAGTTTAAGAGAGTGTCACAAACCTAGTCTTACACATAATTTGATAAGCATTTTACGACTACTAGCAAGCGTGTGACATAATTGTACCGTAATTCAATATTTTCTATTCTCTATTGAAAAAGTAACACAATTATAAAATATTTTTTTAATTGTTTTCTTCGATTTAGTTTTGTTAAATTGTCGTTGATGTATTCAGTTACGACCATTTTCAGTTTCTAAACCTTATATTGCAGTGCCTATATAATAGTAGCACAGACTATCAGAAAATAATTTAATATCCAAAAACGTGCGAATTACATCTGAGGTCATAAATAAAATAGAATAACTAAGAAACGAATTCATTCCATTAACACAACTGTAGAATTTAAAAAATAAAATGGAATGTAATTCAAACGTTTGTATCTAGATAACAGTGATAGCTGTATACGATGGCAAATCATTTAACGTATTCTGAATAATTGTGGTTAATGTTTTGTTGACGTTATCATTTTATATATTTTATAAAGTTGATGCTTATCACTTAAAAGGTTTTAAAGCAAATAAGACATGGAAAATTGACTTTGGGAAAGTCTTAATAGTAAGCGGTTTTCTTGCACGTTTGTTTTTGGCATAGTATTTGAGATATTCCCATTTATCGATGACACATATTTCAAGTAGTGAATTCTATGTTCAAAATCATATGAAATTATATTATATTCAATTCATAAATTATATATATATATATATATATATATATATAAATTATATATATATATATATATATATATATATATATATATATATATATATATATATATATATATATATATATATATATATATACGATGATTCAATTTAGGCTTCCACATGCAAGTATTAAAAAAATCATATCATTATTACGATTTTTTAATACTTTCATGTGGAAGCCTAAATTGAATCACCGTATATATATATATATATATAGACATATATGCAGAGAGAGAAATAAAGAGATGATAATATATATATTCGTATATTTTCGTGCGAAAAATATTGAATAACAGAAAAACAAACGTTATATTTTGTCTACCCCGTTTCGAGTGTTACAGAAGGTTAATAATACAAATATAAAATAACATTTAACTGTAAGAATCGGGTTTATTCCGTCTGGTTTTGGAAATTTTCCTAGCAGACAACACAATACAGGTACCCGGGTGAAATATTCTCGAGCATAGGAACCAGACAAACACAATACAATAATTGTATAAATAATTGAAATCAATAAATCTTTTCTTGAATGTTAAATATTGAATCATAGTTAAAGGTCTTATTGTTAAGTGTAAGTACATTATTTAATGCAATATTTATGCGAATATTTTTATGATCAAATAATAATTGAATAAATCTAGAGTTACATATGTAAATTATTTATTTGACAGAAAGCGAAATTCAACTTTTAAGAAATGTCAATATATATATATATATATATATATATATATATATATATATATATATATATATATATATATATGCGTGTGTGTATGTTAGGGGGTTTCGCTATATTTCAATTATTTTTATATGATAAGTTTGATAGAGAGAATATTTTTTATATCTCAAAAATGTAGAATACTACGAGGTTTCGATAGAATTCTTGTGAGTTGGAGTTTTTAAAATCTTTTTATTTAATTTGACATTAAATGATATACAAAAGATTTGTTTTGTTGAAAAAAAAATTTAATTGATAAAATCAACATTATTTTTTAAATAGTTTCTTATTTAAATCTGTTTATTGATATTGAAAATCTTTTTTAATAATTATAATTATTGAAATATTTGAAGTACAATTTGATATTTTTTTAAAAAGAATAGATTACAGTACCGAATCCAGAGGGAAATAATTATTGTTAAGAGAAATTTCTATAATAATTATTAAAATTTAAATTGTGTCTTATTTGTTTTCTAATAAATTAAAAATTAGTTTAAAAATACTAGTATGTTTAGTCATTTTTTACATATTAATGACTGTTTCATTCCATAACCATAAAAATATCAATATTAATATTGACAATATAATTTAAAGTTCGAAATGAAATCCTTGTTATTTAATATAGTTACTTATTTTATAAAATAAATATGTGATTTATGCGTATAAGTATATTAAAATAATTCATTTTTGTTTATAAATATTAACTGTCCTTCAATGATTGACTTATTAATAAACATTAATAAATCAGACTCATAAACAATTCTCGATTTTTTTAAAAATGTCTATATTTAATATAATTATATATTTTATTTATTTCTTTAGAATAAAAATATACATATAGACATGATTTTATTATAAGCATTTAATTTATTGTTTCAATCTATTACTAAAACATTACGTGGCAAACGCATCTTAAAACTTTAAATAACCAACCAACTTAAATCTATTACCTCTTATTTGGATACCAAATTCAACCTTGATAAATCATTGTTTATTTTAAAATTTTTATTTGCAGAAGAAAATTTATTTTATTTAATATATTTTCATTAATGTTTTTTAATAATCTAGTAATTTAACATTTTAGTAGTTTTATTAGATATTAAAAAAAAAGATTAATGAAATAAACAGTACGGGCCATTATTTTGTCATAAATATATTCATATATTTTTACTTACATACATTTTATGTGTACACATAACAAAACAGAGTAACATTTATATATGTTTATATAGTTTGGAATAGAGAACTAGCGTAAATTGATAATAAAATATAAATTGTAAATCTATTAAATTCAATATATTGTATATGTTTATTTTTTTAATATGTATATAAGTTATATTTAGATTGGAAATTTCAAAACTGGACATTATATAAATGTAAAATTAGAAGGCATGCCATAACTTTGTATTAGATGTTTTAATTTAGTAAGAAATTAAAAATAACATATTACATATATTTCATTTATCATCAAGAATATAATTTTCTTTTTGTTAAATTTAAAACTAACTGAAGTTTAATTTGTATGCAATTAAGAATTAGTTATATAATTGTAACTATATATATTTGAGATTATTTAAAAAAAAAACTATAAAGATGAAATAATTTTAAATAAATTTCAAATTCTATACATATTAAATATTTTCAAAGCAATTTTTCAAAATTGCTATTTTTTTATAATTTCCAAATGATTACAATTTTATATGGTAAATAGTGTTTATTGTATAAGATAACAGTGCTTTTATTCAATCAATGCTAGTACAATGTATTGGATATAAGGAGACTAGTTTTTATTTCAGTCATTAATTCTTTATTTTATTAATTTTTTCAAAATAGAATTATTAAATACTAAATGTAATGAAAGTAGTTTACGTGAATAAGATGTATACTTAAATCAAACATATATCACTTATATAAATCAAACATATATCACTATTATATTTCAACATTACTTTCATTAACACATAATAAAGACAATGCGAATGTCGTAAGTGAAATTCATAATTTCTATAAATGATTTCATACCTAATTGAACTTTGTTTAAAATAAAACAAATGAATGTATTTGTGCTAAATATCAATGCAACTTACTTTTCTTGTGTATATTTTTTTAAAATAAGTCCTTTTTTACTTTTCAAAATTACTGCTTAATATTAAAATCAAGAATTTTAAATATTCTAAAATATGTTATTATGTTTCAAAAGAAAAAATAATATTTATTTAATGATTATACATGTATATAGAGGTATACTTTATATTTTTATTAAAATATGAGATCTGTAGCATTTGTATTAGATTGACATTGTATAATCATAAGCGAATAAAATCAATATTTTTATAATTTATTTGGCGTTTTTTAAAAATATATCAATATTTACTGTCACTGGATAGTTAAATGACAATACTATTAACAATGATTTTTTTATGACGTCTGAAATTTTATTAAAACTGACTTGTTTTAATACAATTTAGTAATTTTTGTATTACTTAGCAGGTTTAGTATTTGATATTGTTTTAAATAAAAAAAATTGCATATAATTTTAATGTTTTCAAATAGATAAAGAAAAAAAAAATAACAAATATTTTTTTGTTCACTCCACAAACCACATAAATAACTTTTTTGGTCAAAAATATTAAATAAATTATTATTATTACTTATATGCATTTTGATGGAAATGCTATCATTCTCAGAGTAACAAAATTAGGAAAATATTTTTTTCTGTACCCTGGTGCTCTGGCGATGAAGGCATTTTAATCAAAATGAATGTAAGAAAATCAAAAATGATCAATAATAGTTTATTAAATATTTTTTACTAGAAGAATTTTTTGTATAGCGTGTGGATGAAAAAGAATTCATTTGTGAAAGTGAAAACACAATGTCAGAAATGTATTGTGAAAACATAAAATATTTTGATATAGATATGAATATAACATATACATACATGTACACAAATCAAATATATATATATATATATCTTCAACTATTCAAAATTATTTTTATATAATATGTAATGACAATAATTATTTATATGTATAGGTATGTGTCTGTATGTACATATATGTTTTATGTGTGTGTGTACATTTATATTCAAATTACAGTACATATACATTTTTCAGTCAGTGAATATTTAACATTTCTATATATCTAACAACACTTGAGGTGATAAGATAGTTCATTATTGACATAACTTAGTGTTACATAATTAAACATTTACTATTTATATTTGCAATTTTCAACATTTAATATTATATGATTGCATAAACATCCTTGTATATGTATGTGTGTGTATATATATAAATATATAAGTAGGCGTGTGTATGTACGTGTATATATATATATGTATGTATGTTTGTACGTTATATATATATATATGTATGTTTGTATTTAATATATATATATATATATACACATGTATACACAGTGGAAAGTTCTATAAAAATCTAGGCCTAGCTATAATCGTATAGTAAAATGATGTATTGTCAGTTAAGTTAAAAAAAATAATTATTATCAGCTAATGGTATTATCTGATTATATTAGATCATCATATAGATAGTAATAAACAGTAATAACTGTCTTTACAATATTATAACTAACAATGAACACTTGTATAAATATACATACATACAGTAGAACTTCGATTAACTGTAACCTGATCAACTGTTCACTCAGTTAACTGTGCATTGCCTGTTCACGTATAAAAATGTTATTTATTCAGTTATTTGTGCACCAATTCCATTTAATCATATGCGACTGTTCTAGGGAAGTCAGAATTAGACACAGTTTTAAAAACATTTTATAAAAAATAGACAATCAAGGATGCAATTTATTCTGTAGCAGAAAGTTGGCAGGAAATAACATTTTTGACTCTATAAAGATTTTGGAGGAAGTTATTCCCAGATATTGTTGTACCCGAAAACGACGAAATAAAGACTCTGATCCAGTAACTCCAGAGTAACTAATAGAAATTGTGCAAAACATTAGCAGTTTTGAAGAAGTAGATGGAGGTGATCTTGGAGAATGGCTAAAAATAGATTAGGAAAACCCAGCGTATAGTGAAATACTTAGTGTTATAAAAATTCAGAGGTCAAACAAAAATTGTATAGGAATAAGCATCGGTCACTTCTGACTGATTTTTTTCAGAAAATAACAAAGAAATACATAATGTAAAAATACACATGTAACTGAAATGTTTCTATGTCTGTACATATTTTTATTTGGTACAAAGAAAAATAAACAAGAAATATGTATGCAAAAATACCTTTTAATTATCATTTTATTGTATTTTATTGGTTTATTTGATTATCCATGTTTTGCGATTTTCCGGCTGTGCCACCCTCGTTATTAGCACGAATAATCGAGGTTTTACTGTATATGTATATGTGTGTGTGTGTCTATATATATATATATATATGTATATATATTTATATATATATATATGTATATATATATATATATATATATATATATATATATGTATATATATATATATATATATATATATATATATATATATATATATATATATATATAGACAAAATATTGTGACACAAAACAGTGATATTAACAATTGAAGTACATAATCATAACAGCAATCTTAATTTTAAGGTATTTTGAAAAAAAGCCATATACAAATATTTTTTTAATTAGATTATATTATTTAAACTATGCAATAAGCAATGGCATTACATTGTTTTATATTTGTTACTTTAATTGTATAACATACATACATATATATATATATATATATATATATATATATATATGTTTGCTGTTATAATGACAAATGTTTAGTATCATAACTATTTAATACTAAAAAAAATGGATTTAATAGTTCTAGAAATATATTTAATTGAAGCACTGAACAATTGGAGTCTATTTTTTTCAGTGAACTTCTTGAACATACTTTTTAAACTAAAAAATATTCCTCTTGTATTGAAATTTAGACAAGTAAATAAAGTGAAAAATCATTTTAAAATTATATTTACTTTATATATATATATTTAGAAAAAAACATATTTAGTCTTAAGTCTGACAAAATATGTATAAAAGTGTGAAATCTAATATTTGTTCCCATATTATCATCAATTAATTTTTATATATTTAAAGAAATATTATTGATCCTTTTATATAAATTATATATAACTTCATTGTATTGTTTTTCTTTGTGTCTCATTTCATTTTTTTATGAGTTTTGTAGGTCATGTATTAATTTTTTTCTTCAGTAGGAGGATTATAAACTTTAGAGTTCATAAACTATTTGAGGATGATGTATTTTCAAATCAGTTGTAGAAGAAAGAAAATTGTGTGTAGCCTATAATACTCATATAGAATAATTATGTACAATATATTCATTTAAAGTTATCACAGTACTCAAATGTACAGAAATTCTATATGACATTATAGTCACTTCTGTGTATTGCATACCATTAAAAGTGTTAAACATCCCTGAAAAGTTAAACAATTTGTATCTTTTATGTTGAAATGACCAATACTAATTTATTTGAGAATAAGTAAAATATATACTGTTTTGATATTTAATGTTTCCGATCTCTAATCAATGCTATAAACCGATATTATTAAAAGAAGTTATAACGTCATGTTCAATACCAAAAAAAGGTTGGTACAGATTCGATGTACAGGTTTATTGTTCATGATAGAATAAAAGAAAATAAAATAATAAATATATAAATTGTCATAAAAGTGGTTCCGTAATTTTATTATGAGTTATTAATTTTCATGCATTTTTAATATATGTTTGAATTTCTTTCAGTGCTTCAAAATATTGTATAAAACGAAATGTAGATAAAGATATTTGTATGTGTATATGCATGTGTATGTTTATGTCTCTCTCTCTCTCTCTATATATATATACATATATATATATATATTTACACACACACACACACATATACATATAAATGTTTATGTATAAACAAACATACAGTATTCATTTATTGGATAAAGATTATATGTAAGAGTAAACCCCATTCTAATTGGGAACTTGCTCACCAAATGCATTAATTATATATACTATCACACACTCACTCACGCACGCTCTCTCTCTCTCTCTCAGTATATATATATATATATATATATATATATATATATATATATAGTTATTATTTAAAATTTTCTATTATAAAAAGAATACTTATAAGATATAATAAAGTATATTTAAATTTTAAATAATATA
>CM068314.1:56771745-56776745 GCA_034766995.1 Acanthacorydalis orientalis
ATACATGCATATATTTTTTTTAATAAATACATGACATTAAACATTGTAAAATAGAATTAGAAATACTGATACATTTGTATATATATTCAATTACTAAGATTGACTTGTCTTTAAAAAAATATTAATAAAACTCAATACAAAAGGAACATACATTTGTATTGTCTATATATGGAAACAAAATAATATGTACCAACTTTTCTATCTCCTACAAGAATAAAGAATTTGTGTATACGTCTATATAGCAATTATATATGTATATGCATATATATATATATATATATATATATATATATATATATATATATGTGTGTGTGTGTGTGTGTATAGTGTGTATATACACTTTTTAATGTGAAAAATAATGAAACAATGAAATATAATTTCTACA
Organism: Acanthacorydalis orientalis; assembly: GCA_034766995.1. Taxonomy (NCBI): domain Eukaryota; kingdom Metazoa; phylum Arthropoda; class Insecta; order Megaloptera; family Corydalidae; genus Acanthacorydalis; species Acanthacorydalis orientalis. The sequence continues at coordinate 56,772,131 of CM068314.1, forward strand.
TACTTAAAACTTTACAATTTTCCTATTTTTACATATCTCTATGAGATGTTTCTTCCGTAAAATTTGAACTAAGGGTCTCTTGTTGACTAAAAGCGTTTGGACCCCAGACATTAGCAGCTTCCCTTTAAAAAGAATTATGTACTATTACTTTATTACTTATAACTAAAATATGAGTACTTACCGTAACTGAAATGATGTTAATTTTAATGTTTTATACCATAACCATAGACTTAACAAAACTGACCAAGTTCTTAAAGGTCCTAAAAAGAAGGCTAATGTGCCATATGCTAACCAAAAAAAATAGGCAAATATCATTTGTATTATAACAACTAATACAAATGATACACTATGCATAGTATAGAATACTTTTGATCGGTTAACACCAGTCTTTCCCAGATGATGCTGTAATCTGCAATAAAATTGAAATTCTACTAAACTGAGTTTATTATTATTATTATTATATATATATATATATATATATATATATATATATATGTATATTAATACATGCAATTAATCTGTTGATTAATAAAAAAATATTTTTTATATCTTAAAATTGGAAGAAAAATAGAAATTACCTGCGATTAGAAACACTAGCCAGTAAAAGTGTTAATGGTATTTGAAATGTCAATAGCTACAATATCACAAAAAAAATTATAAATATATAATTATTATAAATAATTACATGCCCAATATATTTATAAATACCTGTAACACCCCATAAGCATAAGTAAATGAACCTGGTAGATATGCACCATTTACAAAAATTCCCCATGCAAAAATTACACCAATGTGACCCTCAACTATTTCTCCAACTGACCAAGGTCCAACACTTATGTACAAAGCATAACCAATAATTGGGTAAAATAAAATGTTAATAGAAGACAATACCCAAAGTTTTTGAATTATACAACGAAAAAGGTAACAGCGTAAGCGTGGCGGTTTCATTTTTCCATCTAAAATAAAAACGTGTACTTCTTGTTTTTAAATTAAAACTAATTATTATTAAGTATGGTTAAAATAATGAATGTATTCAAATTATAACTACATTTTTGTAAACATATATATATATATATATATATATATATATATATATATATAAACATATGTAATTATATATATATATATATATATATATATATATATATATATAAAGTTATGTAATAATCATGTGTGTATTAACACTTAAATTTGATACATATTACATTATCAAGAAATCAAAATTTCAACTTTTAAATATACATTACAATAGTCAGAATTTTTAATACTAAAAAAAAATACATTTTATTCAATATTTTATTTATAATCTTAATGTATTAAGTCTAAACCTGACATATAATACATATGAAATTAAAAAAAAAACATAGTATCTATTTAATGATTGTTTAAATTTTTAATATCTGTTAAAAATATATACATACAATAAAAATATTCTAAAGAATTTTTGAAAAAGATATCGATTCTCTTTTATATATCGTTTAAATAATAATTACGATTTAAAAAAATACTAGTGTAAATAACTACTCGAAATATTTACTGGTTAATTGTAATACAATTCATCGTAAAACTGAAGTAGTAAAGAAACTGTCTATTGATATATTTAATTAGAAATTTTATATTTATATATTAACATTTTTCTTTTTTTTATATATGTAAAAAAGAATATGAAGAAGATTTAGTACTATATTCAGATAATTAGAAATTTTTAACACCGAATTTGTAATTTAATTTCATAACATTATTTTGTAAATATCTTACATAAATCAATAATATACAGTAAAGTCTCAATATCCTAATATTTCATTGTTAAATATTTTGCATGATGTCTTAGATATATGATATGTTATATATTAAGAAATTATAATTATTTAATTTTTAAAACAATAACTTCAATTTTAAATAAGAGTTTTGTACTGTATTATGTTAGTTGTGATTTAGAATAATAGTAAATAAATATGATTTCATACTTATATAACATCTCAAATTTTTGTTTTAGTTCACTCCATCATTTTCAAGATAATTTGTTATTTCTGTATCCAATTACTCCTGGATTCCATTTAGGTTGGATTATCAAGACTCTACTGTATAAGAAATATAATAGCAATATATTTTATGGAATAATTATGTATGTGTATATATATATATATATATATATATATATATATATATATATACATATACTGTATTAAATTTATGTTCAAACAATGTGTTTATAGGATAATAAAGTGGTATGGAAAATAAAAAAAAACTATTAATATGTCTCATTTAGAAAATTAGTAAAAAATCTATCAATGTTATAACCAGTTAAAATAAACAAATGTTATATCTAATGTGTATAATTATACATTTAGAACTGGGCAATAATATTTAACTACAACTACTAATTGTCTTTCTTATTTTTATGGAAATAATAAGACTTATAAGGAAATATGATTTATATGAATATGTGAAATTATTAAGTGATAAATATGTATAAATTTTTGAAATAGGATTATTATAATTAAAATGTTTAATCTGAAAAATATTGATACTTTTTTACACTAAATCTTTAGTAACATAAGATTTTTAAAAATACAATCAGTTATCTCCAAAACTGAATTATTTTTAACAGATTTCATATACAATATTTTTAAATAAGAAATAATTGAAAAATGTTCTTAATAATGTTAAAACTCAAAAAAGTTACTATGATAACAATGAATGTAAGCCTGTGTACTAACTAATAGTATCCAAAAAGTTATTAAATATCATTCATGCATTGAATCTATATATTTGTTTTTCTAGTTTTGAATTTTTTCATTTATGCTCCTTATCAAAACATTAATCTTATAATTAAATGGTTATAACTATATAAGAGTTCTAAATAAGACTTGTTTATATACATGGTAACATATATAAATATAAAATCCTGTATAAAATTAATGTAAGTACCAGTAATATAATACATACGCAATGTAAGATAGTGAAGATATTTGAAAATACAGAGAGGAACTATACATATGACAAGAAGTATTCCAAATATACATTGAAACTGTAAAAAATAAAATATATAATATAAATAAAAAAAGTTATTATATATATAGTTTTAAGGAAAAACTATGTATATAAAATATTAAATTCATATAAAAACCTCATGTCTGAAACATTTTTATTAAAAAATTAGGGAAATTACTTTTTATTGTAGATTTTTACAAAGCATGTTTGATTGGAACAATAACTTTACTTCTGAATTAATTTTTAATAAATTTTATTCTCTAAATACCCGAAAAAATATAAAATTATTACTTATTACAATTATACAATTTTACTTATCACATTATCAATTTACTAAAGAGGTTAGAATGGAATTTTGAGTATAACAACTGATTTATAATTTTATTGTTTATTATAAAAAAACCTTACCAATCGACTAATATTTGTCATGAGTACAAATCGTGATAACACACCAAATGTCAATTTAGTTCCATCTAAAGAGAAAGGTTGCGATACGGTTTTTTCACGACCAAATTCATCTTTGACATATACCTATTAATAAAAATGTTATTTTTATTTTATTACTTTGGAATAATCAAGTTTTTATTTAATAAACACCTTTATTGTGTGTATTCCAGATAAATATATTTTGGGATTCCATGGAAGAACATATAGAGGAGGTTTCATTAATGAACAAGTTTCCCAATCATCATCATTTATCTGAACTTTAACAGTTAATATTTTAGATGTTGAAAATGCTAGAATTCTGCATATAAAAACTATAATAAATAATTATAAAACAACATACTTGCATTTTAAATTAAGTCATTAATTATATTGAATAAGAAAATAAACTATTATTTTTTAGTTGAATTAATGATTAATTAATTATTAGAATTTGATTACTTCTAACAAATTACATTTAGCAGATATTAGTAATTTACCTAATATGTGTTGATTCTATAATTGTCTGTAAAGGTTCTCTGCTTGGTATAACATACAAAGCATGTTTTGGATTTGTTATTAATACAACAGGCCAATCTCTGTGTTGAATATCTATAAATGACAACATTCCATGATCCATAGCAAGAAGTCGATAACTAAAATACATAGTACAAACTTAAATATTACAATCTTTAAGTCAGTACAATTAATTCAATAAACATTAAATGTATTAACATTTACATTCTGTTATCTTTCCAATCACCCAGCTCCAATTCCAAAAATCCTGCTCGTTGTAAGGTATACATATTTGGAACTAGCCCACCTAATTGATGAAAATGACCACATAAATAAACATGCCCTTCTGGATAACGGCCTAGCAATGATCGTATCCCATCATGACCAGGAGCGAGAACACAAGATGTAGGATAATGACCATACCTTTAATACATAATGTAATTACTGAAACAATATCATGCTTATTTCTATTAAAAAAATATATCTTGTACAGTGCTTTACAGGAACATATTGAAAATGATCACTTATATAGTCCAAATAAATACACATATTTATATGTGTATTTGAATATGCCTGCATGCATGCATATATATATATATATATATATATATATATATATATATATATATATATATATATACATATACATATACATATACATATACATATACATATATATATA
>CM068314.1:56781745-56836745 GCA_034766995.1 Acanthacorydalis orientalis
TTGACCACACCGTCGCATCGTCCTCGCCCGCCTTACACTTCTTAGCATGCATACTCGCACAATCCTTGATTACCCATTTATACATACATACATTCTTGCACAGATTCTTACAATTTTTCGTTTCATCATTTTCTTTTTTCAACTGATTAAAAATTGACAAAGCCTTAATTTGTATATTGCGTGTATCCATACCAATGTGCTTTTTGTTATTGTCTTCTTTTTATTGAATTAATAAATTTTAAATTTTCACTATAATAGTATTTCTTGCATATTTCACTATCTTGGAACTTGTTAATATGATTTCTTTCAATACCATTTTAATAGCGTTGGCATTTTTTTTAATAGTAAGAATTATAGACTCATTAAGATTGTACAACCGACCAACATTATTATTTTTTTTACCTCTTTCTAACGTCTGGATAATCTTAAATTTAAATTCTAAACTTATCTGGGGTTTTGTCTTTCTTTTAATCATTTTACTTTATGTACTCCTTGATAATGCTATTATTTATTAATCTATCGCGTATCTACGGTTTATAATACACAACCTCCACAACATTTTACAATTTAGTCATTTATTTATTTTTATTATTTATTATTACTACATATGTTCACTACTCAATTGTAAATAAGATTACTGAATAAATTAAATTGGGGAATTCCCAAATTTGTATAATTACAATGTGTATACAATATGTGATACAATATAATAAATGCATGCATTGTAGTGATATTTGGTGTCTAGTTAAGGGGACCCGGTGGTCTAGAATTTTCGAAAAATCGATTTTTTTTTTGTTTTTCGAAAGTATAGTATCTTAAAAATATACTGTTAAAATTTGATGACGAAATTCAGAGTATTTCAGGATCTACAGCCCATTAGAAGGTCAGGTAGGTAGAAGAATAAGTGGAGCAGTTGAAACTTTAAACGCGTTTATCTCGAAACTACTTTTTTTCGTCTTGCGGGGGCCAGAAAAAAAAACTACTTGACCGATTTGTCTGAAATTTTAATATGTTATTCTGAATAGTTCTAGCTCTCGCTGGAAGTAAAACTAATAGATTCCGTAAAATATTTATATTTTTTTTTATTAACAAAACATTCAAAAATACTGGTCGTTTTCAAACTTGTACTTTTGACTACGTGCCATTTTGTCAAATTTTTTTTTTTTTATTCTACTTCCTGCGATAGCTATACTTATACTAATTAAAAATTCGTCAATTGTTTTATTTCAGATCAGAGGGAGAGATAAATCATCATTCACTACGCAATTCCATTTTTTTAGAGAGGGAGACTTCAGCATCATTTTTCTAATCTAAAAAAAAATTTTTTTTTGTCTATATTTTCATTTTTGTGTAGTTTATTAGTAATGAAATAAGTGGAAAAAAATTTGAAAGCATTATTCATTACCCTCATATAGAAAAAAAAAATTTTAAAATAGCTTAAATTTTAGGCCGCTAGACCACCGGGTCCCCTTAATTATTTAAAATTTAAAAATTTTTCAACCGCGTTTAAGCGAATTCGCGTAAATGGAGATCGCATAAATGGAGGGATTGCAGTGCATATATATATATATATATATATATATATATATATATATATATATATATATATATATATATAAAAGCAGTAGTTAAAGCCATTTTTACGTGTGAAATTCTTAATAATGTATGATACAATAAACGTAAAACTGATGAATAGTTGAAAGAAAGTTTCATATCTAGCTATACTCGTATATAAGAATGACCGATATTGATTTAGATTTCATGAAAAAATCGTAACAGGCGACGAAACATGGTGTTTTCAATAGAAGCTACTTACAAAGCGGGAGAGTGCTGAATGACAGAGACCTTAAAGAGACAAAATCGAAGAAAGTCCGTATGCAGAAGAGTCGAATGAAGATATTATTTACCGTTTTCTTCGGTATGAAAGTAATAATCGACATGGAATTCGTATTGGAAGGTCAAACGGTCAATGATGATTATTATTTGGGTGTCCTGAATCGTTTGAGGAACAGAATTATTCGAGTTCGACTTAAATATAGAAAGCAAGGATCTTGGTTACATCTACGCGATAATGCACAGGTGTACAAATCTATGATTGTATTCGATTCTTAGCTGGAAAAGGCATAAAAGTGCTCGAAAACCTCTCGTATTCACCTGATTTGATTTCATGTGACTTCTGTCTATTCCCCAGATTCAAGTTGGCGATGAAAGTAAAGTGTTACGGTACCATTTAGGACATTCAAAGGGCTTCAACTGAGGTTTCGAGGGCAATTCTGAAAATGGAGTACAGTGATTGCTTCGAAAAAAGTTTTAATCGCTTCCATCGTTGTATTGGCTTAGGAGTGTATTTTCTATCTATACATAAAACATATTCTGTAAAATTTCAAACAAAGTTATAGGTCTTAAGTTATAAGTCTCCGTACCTCGTATTTAATCCCCGAAACGCACACAGCGCTGGCACAACCTCGAACTGATTTCAAAAAATGGACAAAAACATTTAAAAAAAACGTGTGAAGATTTACTATTAAATTATTCTTAAGGATGACACCCGAAGTTACACGAAATTTTCAAGAAAAATAATGATATTAGTATCATAACAACTACAATGAAATGTATGATTTATAAAACAACTAAGTTGTAATATAACTGCGAGAATGATTATACAGACATGCTAACATTTTTTTCTTCGAATTTTGAGAAAATGAGAATCATGTTATCGTGTAAGTGTCTTTGTATCTCTGGTCGTTCCACGGGGTTGGAGTTCCCTCGAAACTAACCTTTGTCTTCTTATTGTGTATAGTCTGTGTATGAATGCGTAGACTGATTCGTAGAATATGTGGGAAATCTAACATTTTAACGTATATATATATATATATATATATATATATATATATATATATATATATATATAACATAAAACAAGTACATTGTAATATATCTGTGAGAATAATTATATAGATATATAATTATTATAAACAATTATATAGTTATATAATTATTCTCACAGATATAATACAATGTACTTGTTTTATATTATATATATATATATATATACATACATATATACATATATATATATACATATACGAGGTCAGACAATTAAGTAATGCGACCGATTTTTTTTCTCGGCCTGTGGTAACACTGCGAACCTGTAACTCCGCCACCGTAATAGCAGATCCCTACTCTCTCGATTGAGACCTTGACCACCCTCGTACGATCCTTTCTTCGCCAGATTTTTAGTGTTTTGTAACAACGCGCGAGTAGTGCATGTCACGAAAATCATCGAATGAACATCGCTCAAGATTGTCTCGAGCAGGTTGAAAATGATCCTACTCTTCTCGATCGAGTTATTACTGGTGATGAAAGTTGGTTCTTTCAATATGACCCCGAAACTAAACGACAAAGCCAACAGTGGCTGTCCCCTGGAGCACCAAGGCCAAAGAAGGCGAGAATGAGCAAGTCCAAAGTGAAAACCATGTTGATTTGCTTCTTCGACAGCAAAGGGGTGGTTCACAAAGAGTTCGTACCACCTGGACAAACCGTAAATCAAGTATTCTACCGCAATGTGCTCGAAAAATTACGAAAAAGGGTGCTCAGAGTGCGTCCAGAGATCGCGAAGACTTTTCGGTTCTGCATCACGACAATGCTCCCTGTCACAGTGCGTTCAGTGTCTCTCCGTTTTTGGCGTCTAAAGGCATCGCAACGTTACCACAACCGCCCTATTCACCGGACATGTTACCCTGCGACTTTTTCCTATTCCCCCATATGAAAAAATTCTTCAAAGGTCGACATTTTGACTCCGTTGAAATATCCAAGAATCTGTGACGAGGGTACTCGGAGAGGTCCCACAAGAAGTGTTCCAGAATTGTTACGAAAACTGGAAAACTCGCTGGAATAAGTGTATAGATGCGGGAGGGGACTACTTTGAAGGAGATCGCAGCGATGTACCTTAATTTTTAAATATACTCGATTTTTGAATTTTGTCGCATTACTTAATTGTCTGACCTCGTATATATATATAATATAAAACAAGTACATTGTAATATATCTGTGAGAATACTTATATAGATATACTAACACACATAAATACACACACACACACACACATATATATATATATATATATATATATATATAAATATATATATATTTATAAATATGTGTGTGCGTGAGTGTGTGTGTGTGTGTGTGTGCGATACGAGCAAAGCAAGTTGGTGGTACGAGCAAAGCGAGCGGAGGTGGTATCCCCGGCGAATAAAAAAAAAATAATTGACGTCTCGTATTTACTTCGGTACCAATCCCACGACACCATGGGTGGAGACTATGTATATATATATATATATATATATATATATATATATATATATATATATATATATATATATATATATTAGATCAATGTAAAATAGTTACGGTTTTTACATGGTTTCGAAATAATAAAAACCGCCTTGAATTTGACCAAAAAATGTAAAGATTTCGTGCGTAGCTGAATATTTGTTAAGTGAAACTGTGATATGATGCTGCTATTAATTGTTTAATTGTTATAGTGGTTTTCATAATTAGTTTTTTTAGCTCGGCTATTTTTAAGATGATACGGACTGAAGAGCACCGCATCAGTGTGATATTTTGTTTAAACTTGAAACGATTTAGGCAGAAACATTTCTGTCTTTGAAGAAAATGTCTTGAATAGAACTACATGTTTTGAGTGTTTCAGGTTCTTTAAGGAAGGTAGAACTTTAATCAAAATGGTAAATGACTGGATAGGACTTTAGCTTCCATAATCGACGCAAATGCGTTTTTTTGTTGTTACCCAATTTTCTTTCCAGAAAAAAAAATGTACGAATTTATATGTGTATGGAATTATAAGTCTCTGTCTTTCCTTTTATGTATATATATATATATATATATATATATATATATATATATATTATATTGTTTTATTAAAAATCTGTATTTCTTGCCTAAATAGATAGCGATATGAAAGCGTGAGAAATAATAATGATTAATAATTGGTTAATAGTCCATTTATTTTGGAAATTAATATCAATATATTTTATTAAAAAAAGAAAACGTAATTTAAAAAAAGAATTAATCAGGAATTCAGCCTTACATTTGTTATATTTTAATCAAATGATGGATAATTATGCCGCTTAAAATTGAGTTTAAGACAAATGTTATATATATATATATATATATATATATATATATATATATATATATATATATATATAATGTAATAGAATATGTAAGTAAAAAGTTTCGGACATCAATTGATAAATTATAATATAGGATTATAAAACGCAATAATTTTTATACTTTATTGCTGAAGTATTATACATAGCGTAATATTTTATTTAATAATTAATCAGCAACAATTCTTTTATGACTTCCACTTGGAATATGTCGTGGAAATTTAACTCGTTTTCCTACAGTAGTATAAATTGGAAATTCAAAAAAGAAAATTAACTTGATATATGGTGGGATTTGTAGGTAAATGGAAGGTGAAAATGGTATTAATGGCGACGTTGAATCCTTATAGTGTTTATATGCTGTAGATCTATAAATTTGTAAAAAAATATCATTTATATGAAAGTAGTATAACTACACGTATATACTCACGTTTGAAATCTTGTATTGTTATATTTTTCTAAAACTGGTAAACCCGTTACGAACAGAATTGTAAACATAGTATAAAGTGGTGATAAAATTGTTATCCATTCTAATCCTTGGATTACATTAGTAGATATAATAAAAATACCCCACCAAGCTATGATATTTCCAAAATAGTTTGGGTGGCGAGAATATTGCCATAAACCTAACAAAAAATGTATTTTATTTTATCTTAAATAATGTCAGAAAACGTTATTGCAACATACAAAATAGAATAAAATTCATACTAAAGTAATTTTTTTTAAAAAAATACATTTAAAATAAAAATGTGATTTAAAGTGCATTCGAACGGCCAGATTCTGCTTTTATAACTATTAAGGGTATTGATTATTCATCAATTAAATCAAAAATGATGTTAGTAGTGCGCTAAATAAAATAATACAATTTAATTTTATTTTCCCCAAACTTTTTTGTAACATGCGTATAATATAATGAAGTACAATTTTTATGTTTAAATAGTAAAGCTTGTGTTTATGGGCCAGTTTAATGTTTTTATGAAAGTTGCTACATCTACGTTTATTCTGTATATAATTTTATTTGTCTACCATATAATATGGAGCTACTTTTTTCAGTATTTTATGAAACATATATTTGATATGCGAATCCAGAATATGAAGAAAAATTCATAAAAATAAGCTGGAATATCCTAGTTTCTCTATATTAGGTTGGTAGAAAAATAACTACGGTCTATGACCTTCAAATTCATATACATTTTTTGCTTTTTTGATTTTCCTAGCTATTTTAAGTGGTGCAGAATAATTGGATGATTAACGCCTATCTTTTGTGTAAGCTCTTGAATTGTTGTGCATGGTTTTGATTCAACTAACGTCTTCAGTTGGTCGTTATGAACTGAAGAGGGACGCCTAAGACCTTCTTCATCTTTAAGGCTCTCGCACCCAGCCCGAATTTTTTGGAACCATCATTGCACCGTACGTTCCTTAACAGTATTCACACCGAAAGCGTCGTTTAGTTTCCGAGCAATTTCTGCTGCTTTACCACCCGTTATCAATTCATACAAAAAATTACTCTTATTTGCTTCTTTTCCATCTTTAATTCAATAGCCCATTTGGAAGCAAAATTAATAATGAAACCAAAATCGATGTTACCAAAATATAGAACGAAAATTCACTTTAAAATGATATTGACATGAACACGATGAAATGACCCTTTCATTGAAAAAATAACGTTAGAATTCAGAAAATAAAAACCGTAATTATTTTCTTACCAAACTAATCTTAAGGGTATTGATTATTCATCAATGAGATCAAAAATGATGTTAGTAGTGCTTTAAATAGTATTAGTCTCCTAATTTAATTGTATTTTTCCTCGACCTTCTTTGTAACATGCGCATAATATAATTAAGTAAAAATTTATGTTTAAATAGTAAAGCTTGTGTTATTGACCGATTTAATGCTTTCATGAAAGTTGCTACATCTACGTTTATTCTGTATATAATTTTATTTGTCTACCATATAATATGGAGCTACTTTTTTCAGTATTTTATGAAACATATGTTTGATATATGAATCCAAAATATTAAAAAAAATACATAAAAATAAGCTGGAATATCCTAGTCTCTTTATAATTACTTGACTAAAGGGTGTATGTTTCATCCTGTTTGGAAAATAGTTTCTAATGTAGTGTATTAATATCTAATTATAGTAATTAGTGTACGAGTATAATATTTCATTATTTAGTATGTTACTAATTAGAACCCTTTTACAATTAAAATTTTGTAAAACAGATCCAGACAGGACTAATACGTTGCCTACCACTTTCCTTAACTTGTAATTGTTTCTCTTTGATGAAAACATTGATATACGAGTATTTGTATCACTACAATTAATTTTTAATATGTGATTGATAATACATAAAAAAGTGAAATAAAAAAAGAATAAAATTTACCAACATTGCACCATTTTCTTATATTTTCACTCGTTTTAGTAAAAGAGAATTTTTGTAAATCTGCAAGTGTTTCTGTAATAAAACCAAGTAAAAACAAATATATTCCAATTTTATCTGACATTGTTATTAATTTCGGCTCATATTCAGATAAATTTTTTGACGAATTTGTTAGTATTACAGGCAGACTAGTTATGTAGATCCAAATAACCTAAAACATCACATTTATATTAAAAAAAAGCATTTTAAATATTATCAGTATGATAGGTGTATTTTTCATATTTTTCTTGCTTGCATATTAAAAATAAACGACCGAATTCAAATGATTTTTTTAAACAAACGTAAAACCACTGTAGTATGCACCCTACGTAATTTGTTTGACTATATAAATTCGATATGTTTGGGTTCAGTGTGTGATTGATTTTAGTATTAAGATAGTATATAGTATTGGATGGGAAAAAATTCGTAGCGTTTTAATGGTGAAATTGAAAGGCAGTGTTTACATATTTGAACATATATTTATTCTAATATATATGTGACAATTTGATACACCACCTTTCGTCATCTTTAAAGTAGTTTTTTGATAATTCCGTCTACCGAGAACTTGTGATCTTTCTGGACGATGAATTAATCCAGATGGTTTTTGTAGGCTTCCAGGGAAGTGAAGTTTTTTTCACTAACAAGGGGAGGATACCACCTCGGAAATTGACTTTGGGATCAAACTTCGTGTAGTGGTAGGGTATCTCAAAGGTATTAATATAATAGTGTACTAGCTCACACTATCTAACCATTTTCAAGAAAAAAGGCTCCAAAGTATCTGCATCTTATAAGAGAAATTATTTTTTGCAATTTGGATAGCTTGATAGCTATCCGCTGACGCGTAGTCTCCAAGTATCTGACGAATCAGGTTCGAGTCTCAATCGATTTATGCAGTTCCTTTTTTTCGCCTGAATAATTATTTAATGCTTTTAATGCATTTTATTAAAAAAATATTTAAATAAAGATGAAATAACATTTTCTTGCAATTTTCTTTCGAAAAATGCTCTTTTTTAATTTTTTACAATTTTATTTCAGAAAATGATTTTTTCATGATTTTTTTAATTTTTTGTATTATTTTGCAAACATGAATACTTTAATATACGAATATGTTTGCAAAATAATTTTAAAAATTAAAAAAAATCGAGAAAAAATCATTTTTCAAATAAAATTATAAACATTTAAAAAGAGCGTTTTTCGAAAGAAAATTGCAAGAAAATGTTATTTTATCTTTATTTTTTTTATTAGATGCATTAAATAATAATTCAGTGAAGAAAAAAATTTGCATAAATGGAGCGAGACTCGAAGCAGACACGTAAGATACTTGCAGACCCCTCCCTACCGCCTACCTATCAAACTAGTAGCCAACATTTAAAATTTTTCTCTCATAAGCCTGATGCGGAAACTTTGGAGCCTTTCTTCTCGAAAATAGCTCAATAGTGTGAGCTAGTACGTTACTATATTAATCTCTTTAGGGTACGCTACCACTACACGAAGTTTGGTATAAAAGTCAATTTCCGAGGTCGTATCTTCCCCTTGTAAGAGAATTCTGTAGTGATCGGAATAAGTGGTAATCTTAAGGTGCAAGATCATGAGAATATGGCAGGTGAAGTAGGACGTCACAGTTAAACTGCATCAATTTCTGTCGGGTCTGCAAAGAAACTTAAGAGGTCTAGCGCTGTCTTGGCGGTAAACCATACCCTTCCGATTGGCAAATGCTGGACGCTTTTGATCGATTTCCGCCTTTGATTGGTCCAATTGAGGACAACATTTTTCTGAGTTTTTCGTCTGATTATTTTGGAGAAGCTCGTAATACACAACATTCTTTCAATCTCACCGGTTACAACCACCTTCTTCGGATGAAGACCCACTTTTGGAGTGGCTCTCGGAGGCTCATTTCGTTTTCCCCAAGACCTTTTTCGATCCACATTATTGCAGATGATCCATTTTTCATCGCCCGTGATTAATCGTTACAGAAACGGGTCGTTTTTGTTTCTTTTAAGGAGCGAATCACTGATATAAATGCGTTCCATTAAATTCTTTCAGTTAAATTATGAGGCAACCAATATCGCAGCGATTCACATATTCAAGTGTCTCCAAATGCCTTACAACACTTGTATACGATACCTGCAGTATTTCTGCGATTTCCCGTGTTGTGTAACGTTGATTATTCTCAATAAGTGTTGCAATTTTGTCATTACCAACAACTGCAGGCCTATTGGAAAGCTTTCCATTCTCTAGGTCGAATTTTCCATCTCTGAACCAACTGAATCACTTTAAAACAGTACTTCCAGCTACGTCATCTCTATAAACGGCAGGATATTTTTTTTGCTGTCTTTGCAGCACTTTTTCATCTCCGGAAATAAAACAACATCAAATGACGAAAATGCGCCTTATATTACTCCATTTTTACTTTTAAATTTAATAGACTTAAAATTCACAAAATTGAACAAAAATAGCAGCGAAAGAAAAATTGAAATGTCACCTGTCAAAATAACACATATGAGATCATGTCATATAATCGAGCTCTGCTCGAAACTGCAATTATGACATCTATCGCAAAACGCTACGAACTTATATTCCAACCCAATATGTGTTTTCATATTGAGTTATTCCAAAAGTAATGCGTGTTTTTCCATAAGCAACCAATATTTTTTTGTTTTAAGACATGCAGTTGTGCATTTGAAATAAATATCATTTCAAATATTCTTAAGTTTGAACTCAACTTTTCAGTATGAAAATTAATTTCTTGAAGTTTATCTCAAATATTTTAGATTTTTTAATTTCCAGTGAGTGAAGAACATATTTAGCATTTTTTTCTTGGCGAGTATAACAAAGACAGTAACGCTACGGTAGTGGCAGAAAAAAGAAAATTCAAATTTACAGGAAATGAACTCCAAGTACGAGGGTGGTCCCAGAAGTACCCGGCCTGACCTAGAGATGGCGGTAGTTGTTTGAAAAATATCACTGTATTAGAAAGTACACAATCTATAAAGCATATGTTTCAAGTTTGAGGAGGCCACGTTGTTTAGTATTTGTTTGGCAGCCATCAATAGTGAACGTTTTCAGTGAATTTGTGAAAATGGAGAAAATTGGTCATCGTTACGTGATACAATACTTTTATTTGAAAGGCCTCAGCCCAACCAATATAAAAGCTGAACTGGATTCTACTCTGGGTGAGTCTGCTCCTTCGTTTACAACAGTGAAATATTGGGTAGCAGAGTTTAAACGAGGCCGTACGAGCTTCCAAGACGAGCATCGCAGTGGTCGACCAAATGAGGTGACGACTCCAGAAATGGTGAAGAAAATCCACAAAGCGGTACTGGATGATCGTCGACTGAAAGTGCGCGAGCTAGCAGACATAGAAGGTATTTCAAAAAGTGCGGTACATCGCATATTATCTGAAAATTTGGACATGAGAAAGCTGTGTGCAAGATGGGTGCCGCGTTTGCTCACACTCGAGCAAAAACAGTGTCGTGAAGATGTTTCAATTGAGTGTTTAGCGAAGTTTCACGGCAACAAAGTAGAATTTTTGCGCCGTTTCATAACCATGGATGAAACATGGGTCCATCACTTCACACCCTAGACAAAAGAACAATCAAAACAATGGACTGAAAAGGGAGAACCTGCTCCAAAGAAGGCGAAGACCGTTTCATCTGCAGGCAAGGTCATGGCGTCGGTTTTTTGGGATGCGCGTGGGATAATTTTCATTGACTTTCTTGAAAAAGGAAAAACTATCAACGGCGAGTATTATGCGAACTGATTGCAACGTTTGAGCGAAGAAATCAAAAGAAGAAAGCAAAAACGGCCGCATTTGGCTAAGAAGAAAGTGTTGTTTCATCAAGACAATGCACCAGCTCACAAATCCGTTATTGCAATGGCCAAAATTAATGAATTAAAGTTTGAATTGCTACCTCATGCACCCTATTCGCCAGATTTAGCCCCCTCGGATTATTTTCTGTTCCCAAACTTGAAAAAATGGCTCAGTGGTCATAGATTTCCCAACGATCAAGAAGTGATGTCGGCAGTTAATGGGTATTTTGAGGAGCAAGACAGTTCTTATTATAAAAAGGGTATCGAACTTATTGAACATCGCTGGGAAAAGTGTATAGAGCTGAAAGGAGATTATGTTGAAAAATAAATATATTTTTTTCCAAATTTTTTGTGTTTTCTTTGTTGAGTCGGGTACTTCTGGGACCACCCTCGTATAAACCAATGTTGGCAGTGGCTCTAAAAGTTACGATCTGGAAACTGAAGTCTCCAGATTGAGCCTTGTTCTATAAAAGCAGTGAAATTGGAAAAAATGTATTATAGATAGCAGCTGAGTAGGTTCTTATTATAACAATTGAATAACTTGCCGAGAAACACAAATAAAGCCATTTCACTATCCAGTGCCACACAAAAAAAAAACATTGGAAAGGTCTCCAAACTAGAACAACGGGTGTGCATAGGAAAATGGGTACGATATGAAGAAAGCGAAATAAATCTCTAGCAAAGGATGAGTGTGCTATTCTTTTTTTTCACGACTGAAGATCATTTTTTAAAAAGATCGTAACAATAAATAAATACATGAGTGTACAAATACCTGAGTAAATATCTATTTGTGTGTTAAGAAAACTTAACAGATACCTGTAAAATCCAATAATATAGGAAACGTAAAAAATGGCGTCTTAATCTTTTAAATTTTTTATCATTTCCTAGTTGTACAACACCATAGAAAATATAGAAACATAATCTTATTCCCCATAAACAAACACATGCAGTTATAATTAGCCGTCGATCTAATTTATTGGATTTCTGAAATTAAAAGCATGTATTAAAATATCGTCTTGAAACATTTTTATGAATGTATGCGCCTATGTATGTATAAGTAGATAAAAAAGAAAATGTATAAATCATATTTTGATTAATGTATTGATCAAAACTATCGTTTTAGTTAATTAGAAGAAATATGGATCATTTAACTCGAATTGTTCAAAAAAATCTATTCAAGAAAACGATTCTAGAGTTTATTGAAAATAATCATTTATTAGACTTAATGTTAATTAGTGTAACAAAAACTCATATCTTTCAATTTGGTCAATTACAATAGAATATTTCTCACATATTTTTAATAATATTAATTTAAGTTATAATTTTTTTTAATAAATTATTAATTGTAAATGTATAAATCAAACGCCATAATACATATATAAATAGAAAGTGAAGCGATTTAAAATTAGTTTTTAAAACCCATCGGAAGATGGAACTCGTGCCGAATACTCAGCTGCTTCTAAAGGAAAATGATTTTTAGGACAACTTACTAACAGGATCACACATATAAAATATTTTAATCATTATTTCGAATGTAGTGAAGAATATGGTTGTAACGATTTATTTCATGATTTTTGGTGACAAGGAAATTCAGTATAATGGGCAAATCGAAAAATACAATAAGATAGAAATAAAATATATGTATATATATTTTTTAATAAGAACTAACGTGAAATCGGGAAATAATGAAATATAAGTTGCTTACATTGTGCTTAATCATTGCATTTACAGGCCATAAAATAAAAAAGCGGCAGTTTTTTCTACTATATTGTATGAAATATTAAATTTGATAAAGATTTTTTTAAATATAGTAAATCAAAGAAAGTCAATGAGGTCAGAAGAAGAACAAAAATATAGCAAATCAAAAGAGTGTCAATGATAGTGTTCAAATTCAAAAATAATAAATTTGGAACACTTTTCGAGAAAAGGTTCATTGCTTCAAGAATTGTATTTATTGATCACGAATACGTAAATACATTATTAAATTAGACGACTGGCTACAATCGGTAACCAAAAATAATAGAAGAATACGAAGCGTTATTAAGTACGAGGCATTTTATTTTCTAAATTTGAAAGATGTACAAACTGATTGAATTGGTACTCTGACCAATAAGAAAATTTTTTCTAAACTGATGGTTTCTGTGTCTACTTTCATCTTTTGAGTTATTTTCTAGTGTTTATGATATCATAAAGATATTAGTATATTAGTATATATGTATCATAAAGATATTAGTAGAGATGGAATCGAAAACGATTGTAGCAAAGCACATCAAAAGAAACTTAACACAATTAGTAGAAGAAAACAATTAAAAAAATATATTTTCTGTGTATTTTTGATTGCAGTAAATAGGAAAATTCGAACAAATGTGCAAATACGCTGCGTGCCCGTTAGTTATTAGAAAAAAATACATATTATACTATACTGTAGTCCACAAACATGTTTTGAATTTATTTATGTGAGTTTATTTTATAAATTTAAAGGAAAAAATCTGCGATTGAAACATGTTTGTTTTATTTGAGAAAGTACAATACATGTTTATAAGTGAAAGCATTGCATTCAAATCGAGGCAACAAATGTTATCGTTAGTTCGGTAGTAGAGTTGAAAAAACTTTTTCAAATGCCTTATATAAAAAATAAGAACTTTTCTTAAAGCTTACATTTAACAACATCTATTAAAACATATACAATAATTCCTAACCGATTTCATATTAAGGTCATTTTAACAGGTATCAATTCTCTTTTCTCTATTTTGTGTAACAAATTACACATTTTTTTAAAAGTTAACAATACTTTCCATATCGTTCTCTTTAAAAGCTGTAATGTTATCACTTATACTTTCAAGTAATATTTTATTAAAAATTGAAAAAAACATGGAAAAATTTGGAATACCTGAAAAATTTGGATTGACGGATTCAGTTTACATGGTTTAATTTTAGAACATTATTTAATGTTTAAATTTCTTAACTTATAGTCAATGGTACGTTGAAAACGGGATAAAAATTGGTCGAGCTGTTTCTGATTTTTTAAGTTATACTCGAATTAAGACTCTAAATGCGCTTATATCTGACATTTTGGGCATGACCCTATTAAATAGAAACTTGTATGTAGTATTACAGATAACTAAAATAAGTTGACGCAAGTGATGATGTGTATGTTGAACATACGAGGGTAGAGTGATAATTACACGTTTGACAAGAGATGGCACCACTGATATCCAAATGCATTCTCTTTTAATAGCATTATTTTTTAAACTATTGCTGTCAAAGTTTGAGCAGAATACGTTAATTAGCAAAGGAACAGCATTGTTGTAATAGATTGGTCACCGAAATATCCGGACTTGTACCCAATAGAACATTTATAGGCTATATTGAAAAGAAAACTTGTATTGGCCGGAGAAGTATCAAAAATCATTGATGAATTATGGGATAGAACCAATCAAACATGGCAAACTATTGAAGAGTTCACATTGCCAAATTTAATGGGCAGTATGCCAAAAATAATAGAAGCAGTTTTAAACACAAAAGGGGGTAATACGGTGTACTGAGTTCCACAAACAGCAAACATTGCACGCGAACCTAAAAAGTGTTCGTACACTAAGTAAGGTGAAATAATTTCGGGAAGTAATACGAGTGATATAATATTTATATTGAATAATTTTTTTGTTATTAAATTGTTTATAAAATTTGATCACAGAGACAACTACGCTGGTTTGGTTACGTCATGCGAATGCGGGATGAAAGGAAGCAAAGACAATTTATAAAGACAAGACCGTATGGCAGGTCGCATGGTGATCAGGGTCCCGTACGAGGATTGTATAGGAGAGCTCGACCGTAAAGTAAATAAAAGCATGGAGGAATTGAAGAAAAGGGCGAAGGATCCACGTGGATGGAAGGCCTTCACCGAGGACTCCCCGACGTTCTGAAAGCAACTGGTGAAGATGAAGAGGAAGATACAATTTAATAATGAATAAAAAAATTAATATTTTTATCTACATGCATCAGATTTTTAATTTTTTTAAAATTTTGAACAATTTTGTGAACAATTTTGGTGGTCACTATATGTATATATATATTTATATATATATATATATATATATAATATATATATATATATATATATATATATATTTATATATATATATATATATATATATATATATATACAGGACACATATGTGGTAAATCTTGCAATAAATATCGAAAACCTTTACATCTTAATAATCAATAGCTTAACATACCTTATAGTCATCATTAATAAGGGCATGATGAAAACCTTGAAAATAATATCATACGATGACAATTAAATTATACACCCACACGCACACAGCCATATTATATATATATATATATATATATATATATATATGTATAGATGAAAAGTAGGACACTATGATTGTGTGTTGGCATAAACATGGCACAATATTTAGTGGCACTTGGGATGGGAATACTACGACGACATAGGTATCAAGTACACACACGCACATGATACACATTATTTACAAATAATGTAAAATATTTAGATCAATAAACTTTTCTGTATTCATTTATCATAGAGTTAGAATTCAATAAGAGGAGAATATTCAGGTAAAAGTTTAAGCTGAAAACTTCAAATATTTAGATATAATTGAATCATGAAATGAATGTGTCCATTTGATATGATGTAATGAAATCTATTACAAAATCTTGTTTATATAGATTAAGACATGATTATTCATTAACACAAAAATTATATTTCACCAACAGATACAAATGTACATCATGTACTAGTACATTAATTGTTAACAAAAACATTGTAAAATTGAATGAGGCTAAACAATAGTTTAATACGAAGCAGTTTCTTCCATCACACTTTTCTATTTAGATTCAATATACAAAGCTCTCTCTGTTTTGTTCTTACTCTGTAAGATATATACATATATATATATATATATATATATATATATATATATATATATATATATATATATATATATATATATATATATATACACGAGATTTGGAAATTTGATTCCTGGATTGACGCTGCAGTACAAGAGTTATTTGAAATTAAACCAAAATTAAAGCAGCATATAATAGTTCATAATTTTATCAATAAAGGGTGGTGAAACAAATATGGAATAGTTATTAATTTCTGCACAGGAAGCATAGGGTGTACATTGTGCTTTTGTTAGTCGCCATGGAACAAAAAGTTAATATTAAATTTTGTTGCAAATTAGGGAAAAGTACAACAGAAATTATGAAATATTAAAAACTGTGTACGGTAATAACATCCAGTAGTATTAATGTGTCGTAAGTCGTACTAGCGTGTTTGAATAGTTTGAAATTAAAATGGCAGTGAGGATATTTAAGATGACGCTAGAATCGGGCGTCCGGTCATCTTTCTAAGTGCAGATTCGATAGCAAAAATTTATGAAATTGAGAGAAAAGATTGCCGAGTGATCCTCCGAATGATGGCAGGCGAGTTGAACATCAATAAGGAGACGACTTGAGGAAGACTTGTGCAAAATTCGTTCCGCGCAGTTTTACGGATGAGCAAAAAAAAGAAGAGTTGTATCGTGCGCAGAATTCGTTCAGACTTACTGCGGCAATGCAATTTTTCTTAACCGCATTATCACTGGTGATGAGCCATGGGTGTTTTAGTACGATCTTGAGACGAAACGCTCAAGAATGCAATGGATTGGAAAATTATCACCAAGACTCAAACAGTTTCATTTTCAAAAATCGAAAATCAAAACTATGCTGATTACCTTTTTCGAAAATCAGGGTGTGATCCATAAAGAATTTGTGCCTGAAGGACAAACAGTTAATGTGCATTCAACTTTGAAGTGATGAAGAGATTATTGCAACGCATTTCTCGAGTGCAACGGCAATTTAGAGAAAAGGATAGTTGGTTTTGTTGCATTACAATGAACCTGCCCATTCTGCACTAATTTTGAAGTCATTTCATATGAAACATGGCGTTATTGAGATCAACCACCCACCCTATTCACCTGATTTGGCATCAATTGACTTTTTTGTCTTTTCTAAAGCGAAAACTATTTTTGAGGGAAAACTATTTCAGGACGTAGAAGATATTAAGAAAAATGTAACCGCTAAATTGAAAGCAATTACTTCGGACACCTTTATCGACTGTTTCTAAAAAAATTTAGAACGTTGCAATAAGTATATAAGTATATATATATATATATATATATATATATATATATATATTAAGTATATTATATATGTACATATATATATATATATATATATATATATATATATATATATATATATATATATATATAACAGGTGGGCTGTAAAGTTCGTAGGTTTGCATAGAAAAAAATTTTTTTTTGATAGAATTTGATTTTATTATTCAATATAGTTCCCTTCGAGGGCGATACAACGATTATAGCGGTCATACAATTTTTCTATACCATTTTTATAATACGATTTGTCTTTAGCCTCAAAATAGGCTTCAGTTTCGGCGATTACCTCTTCATCGGAGCAAAATTCTGACTGTCGATTGGACTCCGGTGTGAAATGATGGAGCCATGTTTCATCCATCGTCACATATCGACGCAAAAATTCGGATTTATTACGATTGAACAGCTCCAAACACTCCTTAGAATCATCGATTCGTTGTTGTTTTTGGTCGATTGTGAGCTCGCGCGGCACCCACTTTGAACAGAGCTTTCGCATATCCAAATATTCATGCACGATATGACCAACACGTTCCTTTGATATCTTTAGGGTCTCAGCTATCTCAATCAACTTCACTTTACGGTTATCAAAAATTATTTTGTGGACTTTTTTGATGTTTCCGTCGGTAACAGCCTCTTTGGGGCGTCCACTGCGTGCATCGTCCTCGGTGCTTATTTCGCCTCGTTTAAATTTAGCAAACCACTTCTCTACGGTTGATTTTCCTGGTGCAGAGTCAGAATAATGTTTATTAATCCAAGCCTTGGTTTCAACAGTATTTTTTTTTCGCCAAAAAGCAATGTTTTATTAACACACGAAATTCCTTTTTATCCATTTTTTCAAGGTAACAAAAGTTCTTTCACTAAAAATGCTATAACTCAGATACTAATAGTGCAACAGCTGTCAAATTTATACACGCGTCTTTTGAAGGTTAGGGCTAACTAAAAATCATATGGATTTGATACTAGTAGCGCCATTTATGTGTCAGCCTACGAACTTTTCAGTCCACCTGTTATATATAGTATATATATTTATATTAAATATATAAGTATTAAGAAAAAAAAGATTAATTTGAATATATATATATATATATATATATATATATATATATATATATATTTCGTCTTAATTAAATTTTTATGATTTCATTGTGCCAATCCTAGAAATAAGTTACCAAACCTCGTATATATATATATATATATATATATATATATATATATATATATATATAGCGTCTGTTTAAAAAAATATTCGTGTTTTTAAGAAACATTCTAGCATACGCCATTATTATTACAATATTCGTCTCCCAAAATAAAACAAAATTTGTATTTTAATAATTAATATATAAGAAAATAATTCTTTTATAATTACAATGACTATATATAAACTGTGAGATTTGATCAAAACGTAATAAGACTGCCAGTAGAGCTCAATATTTAGTAAGTAGAAAGAAAAACTAGTTCAGTGATAAGATGCGGCCACCAGTTGTGAGATGACTATTGTCGGGTTTGTGTCGAAAAATCATTTTTATCGAGAGTCATAAATGATATTCACTATTAAATTTTATTTCTTCAGGCAGTTTCTAAGATTGTACTGATTAAAGAGCAACGCATTTGTATGGAATTTGGTTTTTAACTTGGAAGAACATCGATAGAAATACTTTAATATTTGGAAATTGCTTTTGAAGAAGATGTCCCGAGTGGTTCCGTATGTTTTGAGTATTTAAAACACTTTAAAAAAGATAGTACTTCAATCAAAGGTAATAAAAGATTGAATAGAGGTCTTCAATTTCTAAAATCGATGAAAATGTTACTGAAGTTCATTAACTTATTTGTGTCAATTTGCAATTGACTGCATGAGAGGTTGCAGAACAAATCGGGATAAACAAATTTTGCCTAAACACTTTAACCACTACTTGGGGTATGAGTAGTGTTGCTATAAAATTTGTTCCTCGCCTCTTAACTCCCTCGTTTTTGGCGAAAAACAATCATTTTAATTCCCCATCCACTAACTCCACTAACTTCATTCCCTATTCACACTACTCGCCTGATTTGACTCCGTGTGACTTCTTTTTGTTTTCAAACCAAAAGAGCTTGTTAAAAGAGCTCCATTTGGCAATGATTAAAGAGATAAAACATTTTTAGTGTTGATATACGATCGGGGTTCCTTCACGTGCTTACAATGAGTGCTTCCAGAAGTGGAACATGCGTTAGCAGTGATGTGAAGCTGTTGAAAGGGCTATTTCAAACGGTACCATTAAAATAAGATTTTTTTGAAGTTAAACTTCTTTAGGCACGGTATGAGTCGAAATGTGAAACAAAATTTTGTAATAAAACTGGAGTGGTGGTACACAAAGGAGTGGGGTGGAGACCGTGCCATCGGTACGAGTTGAAACGCTGCGAAGCATTTTTTGTATCTTACTTCAGCTATCATAAGCCAACTGTTTCATTTTTAAATTATGATAATATAGAACCCACAGCATAAAATTTATATTTGTACTAAATATATAAGTAGAGTATTGCTTCCTAGTAAAATAGAGTTTACCGAGAAAGAAATATTTTAAAAAAAATATTTTATATTTACAGCTTGTAAGTTTCACTTCAATCGTTCTTGGCTTTACACACACATCTTTCTTTCATAAATAAAGTTTTATGTACTAGTGAGGCTATTTTTTGAACAAAACCTTGTATATCATTTATATTAATAATGTATACATGAATAGATGTATCGATCGGTCATTAGTAAAATGCATAATTGGATCAATATTCAATTAGATATGTATTACATACAAAAATAAATATTTTTATTACACTTACATTGTTAGTATGTCCTATGAAGTATGTTCCCAAAGCAATTAAAGAGATATTAGCAAATCCAGAAAAAACCGAAATTTTATCGGTCTTAATTAAATACGATATTATACAAAAAACTGATTGTATTACTGCAGTGAATTCAGCCCAAAAAATGTAGACACAGTTATTCATTGTTAATTATATATTTTTCAAATTTCTGAAAACTGAAACAATTACGTTTAAATAGTAAATAGTAAATGTATGTAAATAGTAAATATATTCTATTTTTATATTTTCAGGCAGTAGCATTTATTCTATTCATCATTTTCTCGCTATATTACTAGGTTTGATTATTTTTGAACGTTTTGTTATTGATTATTTAACATTTCAATATATATATATATATATAAATACATACATACATATTTATATATATATAAATACATACATACATACATATTTATATATATATATATACATACATATATATATATATATATATATATATATATATATATATATATATATATCGTTATACACTGTCTAAATTAAATAATAACATATATCTATTTTTATATATTTAACGCTACTTATAGCTTACGTATAGATTCAACAATTGAGTTAAGCTTTATGTCGACATGCATTTGAGAGGGATGAACGCAGTTGCTGCTTATTGGAAACTATATTTTATCCTTACTTTAACACTTAATTATTTCCATTGAGTATGTCTTATTTGGAAATTGTGCTATTTAGGAAAGTGCTGTAATATTATAACATTTTAATGAATCTAAGTTTTAATTGCTTTTTCGATTTACTTTGGATCATTGTTATCTTAGCATATTTAATCAAGTGAATTTTTTTATCCAAAGATATCCTAAATTCTAGCAATATATTTTTATAATTGAAAAGATTGAATTAAATAAATCAACCCACGCTTTACTGTTCTATCCGACAGTCTATGCGAATCGTTTATACTGCCAATGCATTTCTCTGGCTAGAAAATTTAAATGCCACCAGGCTTCCAATAGGTTGGACCTCGGACCTCTCTTTCGCTCTTCTGTTCACTCTTGTTGAACTCATTCTTTACGTGCGTATTACATTTGCGTTAAAGTGGACAAACACAGGAGACATCACGGGTTTTACATACACAAGTCTGGCAACGATCGTATTGAAAACGGTATCGCTTGTTGGTCGAACTTTTTAATGACAATCTCCGCCAACACGCCACACCACCCGTAAATAGATACACTCGCTTCTTTATATTTCACAGTATAGTGCGAATTTTAAATATGTGTTAACAAAAAATGGTTAAATGTGTGCAAGTGCATGACATTTATCATCTTTTAATACTCTATGACATTTTATTACCTTTGAATACTCAACTTCCATGAAATTTCGATTAGTAGAAAACGCTATTATTAGAATCACGCTATTATTACGAGAGCGGTGACAAGTAAGGTATGGTTAGGTAGAAGTGTATCTCTCTACAGGTGGTGGCGCGTAGTGGTGGAAATTGTTATTAAAATTTCGACCAACAAACGATACCGTTTTTGCTAGTAAAATTGGTATTCGTTGCCAGACCTGTATATAAGACTGTAGGAGACACTGAGTACTTTCAAGAATTTTTGAAAACTAGCGCTCAGAAGTACCGACCTACTACTAGCGCCACCACATCAATAGTTTACAGATCAGTTTCCACGATCGAGGCGAGTGGCATAGGCCTCTATCCGATTGCACTGCAATGATTGGTTTACGCATGACGTCACAACTGTCATAGACTTTCAAATACTAATACAGTAGAATAGGGATAGAAACAATTTGTTTATGTACTGAGTCCTATATTTGAATATTATTTATATTTTTTGCAATTGTTGAAATACTCATACAATAACATAAATTTTGATCTCCATTATATATATATATATATATATATATATATATATATATATATATATATATATATATATTATATATACGTGTATATAAACACGAGAATGGTTTGAAGACTAAATTAGTTCGTGTACTCGCTGAAAGAGAGGGGAACAGCGATATATATTTTCATATAGTTCCATCTTTTTTAGTTGCGCCTGTGAAGTTGCAAGTCATTCCACCTTTAATTCTTCGTTTAATAGTTGTTTCAATGTTTTAACCAAGCGTTTTGTGTGAAAGTACAAAATGGATAAAATCGGAATTCGAGGTGTAATTCTGTTCTTTTTTTTGGAAAGGAAAACAGCGAACGATATCTATGAAAGAACATTTCCTACATGGAGTGAAACTTACCCTTACGAAACCGGTCTACTTTGGGTGAATGAATTTAAACCTGGCAGAAAGAGCATCGAAGATGTACCATGCTCAGGAGACCCGAGAATAGCTGTCCCGTCAGAAATTATCGATAAAGACAGAATATGGTTATGTCCGTCCGGCAAGTAAAAGTGACCGAGTTAGCACAAGTCATCAGTATTTCAACTGAGCGAACTCATTTAATTTTTCACAATGAATTGCGTGTGAAAAAACTATCCACAAGATGGGTGCTGCATTTGCTCACAGTAGAGAAAAGACGATATCGTAAACGAACATTAGTCGAGTTCTTGGAACTGTTTAAGAAGAATCTAATACATATCATGCGACGTTTTGTAACCATGGATGAAGCTTGGATTCAGAATTACACATCAGAATCGAAAACGCAATCAAAACAGAGGACTGAACGTGGTGAAACGTCTCCTAAAAAGGCAAAGACGGTTCACTCGACTAGAAAGCTGCTGGGATCAGTTTTCTGGGATGCTAAAGGAATTCTCTTGATCGATTATTTTCAGAAGAGAAAAACAGTTAATGGTCAATACTACCTAGCACTTTTGGGGAAGTCAAAGCCAGCGATCGAGGACAAACGTCCTGGAATGCCCAAGAAAAAAGTATTGTTTCAATACGACAATACACCGGCTCATTCAAGTATTATCACTCAGGAAAAACTGGTCGAATTGAAGTTTGAAATCCTATTGTATCATCGTATTTGACTGATTTAGCTCCCTAGGACTTTCGTCTGTTCCTGACACTCAAAATTTTCTTGGCTGGAAAGTGATTTGGATTGAATGAAGAGCGATAGAGACCACAAATGACTATTTTGAGGACCTCGAAGAAACCTGCTTCCGGAAGGGAATCGAAAAGCTGGAGAAACGTTGGAAAAATTGTGCTGAGCTTCGAGATGATTATGTAGAAAATAAAGTACACTTTGAAATTGAAATTGTTGTCTTTAATATCGAATCAAGTTACTCTTCAAACCTCCGCATATATATATATATATATATATATATATATATATATATATATATATATATATATATATATATCATCAGGCTCTGTTAATCCACTACTGGATAAAGGGGTTTTTTATGATTTTCCATGTTGTACGATTGAATTCATCTATTTTCCACTGATTTCCAATAAAAATTTTAATTTGTTATCCCATCTCTTCATTGATCTTTTTCTTGGTCTTTTATATTCCTTGGTTCCCAGTTAATAATTTCTATTGTCCAACGGTTGTCTTCT
Organism: Acanthacorydalis orientalis; assembly: GCA_034766995.1. NCBI lineage: Eukaryota > Metazoa > Arthropoda > Insecta > Megaloptera > Corydalidae > Acanthacorydalis > Acanthacorydalis orientalis. The sequence goes on from CM068314.1 coordinate 56,805,685, forward strand.
CTTCTTGCAACATGCCTTACCTATTTCTATTTCAGACTCTTTACTCTTCTTATTATATTTGTGACTCCTATTTGTTTTCGTATTCATTATATTCTTTTCCTATCACTTCTTGTTATTTCTAGCATGCATCTTTCCATACTTCTCTGTATTGTTTGGAGTTTTTGAATGATTTTAGTGTTAAGCACTTATGTTTCGCTGCTGTAGGTAAGGACTGGTAGTATACATTGATCAAATACTTTTTTCTACAAAGTGGAATCGTTGATTTAAATATCGGCGCGTTTAGTACAAATGAGCTTCATTCCATTTTTGTTCTCCTGTTTAGTTCTTAAATGAATGAATCTTCAATATTCCTCGCCCATTTCCATTTTAAATTTTTTACTCTTCTAAATATATGTGACTCTTGTCTGTTTATTTATCCATTCTATTCTTTTCCTATCTCTTCATATTATTCCTAGCATGCATATTTCCATACTTCTCTGTGTTGTTTGGAATCTGAACGATTTTGGCGTTAAGCACCCATGTTTCTCTGCTGTAGGTAAGGGTTGGTAGTTTACATTAATCAAATATTTTTTTCTTCAAATAGAGTGGGATTTTTGATTTAAATATCAAGACGTTTCGTCCAAATGGGATCTATCCCATTTTTATCCTTCTCTTTACTTCAATGAATGATTCACACACACACACACACACACACACACACATATATATATATATATACACATACATACATAATATACCTTAAATATATTAGACTAGATAGGGGTAGGAGGTTTTTGATATTGCCAGATGTTAATATAAACTATTGTTTTTAATATAGCGTTTATAGGAAAACATATATATATATATATATATATATATATATATATATATATATATATATATATATATATATATATATGTGTGTGTGTGTGTGTGTTGAACACAAGAGAACCATTAATTGAGTACACAATAAATGAGATGGTTATTTTTACAAAGAATAAAAAAACTAATGTTATGTAATTTATTTAGGTAATTTGTTATGTAATTTATTAAAAACTAATGTTATGTAATTATTTGTCAATCTTTGTAAGAGTTGACACTATTTGATAAAGTGATAATTGTTTGATGTGATGCAAATTTTAGTCAAATAACTGGTTTAATGAAAGCATCGTATTTAAATTACGTTTTGAAAATTGGAGTTTTAGGATTGAATCTGAATCTTAAGAACAGATGACAAGTTATTCAATAGTGCTGAGATGATTTATTCAATCATATTAATTCAAAAAAAATTAATTGGCAATTGGCAACGTTTCTTTAGATCATAGTCGGTTTCTTCATTTATTTTATTGAAATCCATATTTTTTCAGATATCCCTCTTCTTAACGTCCCTCGATATCCTTGATCAACATTGTCTTTCTGTACTTATTGCAAGTTAGTATCTTTACTTTTATGAGAACGTATCGTCATATCAGCCAGAGAATAACGGGAAAGTATTAATTTTTTTTTTATTAAATTCGATATCCGTTAAGTATGGGCCAGTTATATCGGGGGTTTAGAGAATATATATATATATATATATATATATATATATAAATATTTATATATATATATATATATATATATATATATATATAGTAAATAATAACTACTTTTATTCTTTAAACTTGGTAAAAATCAAAATTTAAAAATGTAAAAGTCAAAACTGAAAAGAGTTTAATTAGTAAATAACACTTTGAAACAGTATTAGGGTAATGTATGAAATGTGTGAGTAAAAACTGGGTAAAATTGAAAAATATCACAAATGCGTTTTTTCAATTCAACACTACCTAAATTACGAAATTTCATACAATGTAAAATTAATAAGATAATGGATTACTGCGCTAATACATTATTAAAATTATAGAACTTTAAAAAAAATACTTTTGTTTGGGATATTAATATACTATTTCTAGTTAAAATTAATAAAGTTTTTCGGGAAGAAATTTATATTTTATAGTAATTTTATTTATTTTTCATTAAGCACAGTGAAATATGTTAACAATCTCCAATAAAAAAAATGGTTTTTAATAAATTTTAAGCACAAAAAGTAGAGCCAGTTATAGGTTTTCTTAGAATTTTGATTATACATATATATATATATATATATATATATATATATATATATATATATATATATGTTTTCGAAAATTAATCTATTAATTGATACTATTGGATTGAATGATACATTTGTTTATATATATATATATATATATATATATATATATTTGTTTATATATATATACATATATATATATATATATATATATAAATATATATATATATATATATATACATATATATATATATATATATATATATATATATATATATATATATATATATATATATATATTGCACAAATATGTGCTTTTTAAACTCGAAATAATTGTATGTATAGTTCATAAAATATGAAAAATAATGTTCTGATGAAATAACATTTATAACGCACTTTTTAAAATCTTAGATATTTTAATTATTCGTGAAAAAATGGAAAAAATAGAAGTAATTAAGATACTTGTTTTTTTTATATTTATTAAGATAATAATTATCTGAAATCAGTATGTCAAATTATAAATAGATTTGTAATTATCCAAAGACCGAAATTTACATATTCCATGCTTAATAGTTTTATGGATAATGTGCAATAAAATATTGTTTACTTACATTAATGTATTTTCGTTCAAGTACAAAAATATTTGTTTTATTTTTATATCAATTCCTTTAACGTCAAATGCTATAAAAATTTTTGTGACATAAAATACACGTTTCTTGTTACTTAATTTATTTCATTACTTTAGCTGAAATTCCATTAATATAGTATATCTATATATTGCTTCGATTGAAAAAAATATTTTTGCGAGTTAGTGTTTTAATTATTTTAAATTATGAGTTAACTTCATATAAAAATACTATCTTGTCGTTGTTAATTTTCTTATGTCACTAGACGTTCATTTATTATTCATTTTACATACGTTTTTTTAATAATGTAAGTTTTTTTTATTCTATAATTTTTTGCTCCTTATTTGAAATATTTTATTAAAAAGGTATATATATATATATATATATATATATATATATATATATATATATATATATATATATATATATTTAAGTTGTATTTACACATTCGAATTTTATTGTTTATGTATATATATATATATATATATATATATATATATATATATATATATATATATATATATATATATATATAACTTTAAGGAAAAAGAAGTAAATAAAATTCATTGGGAAATGTAGATGTGTGGTGGTATAGGTTTGAATTTACCGCCATATAGTGTGTTATATTTCCTATATACATAAGGTCTGTTTGATATGCACTCTGAACTTACGCGGGGTAAGAAATTTTGAACTTTTCTGTTCGATATGCAGTCTGAATTTATTCGGAATTTTCATCGAACAGTTTAGAGTAAGTTCGGACCAGGAGATTTTTTACTTGGAACTTATTCCTACTTTTTTATAGTCAACATATATGTCTAATATATATTTTGGAACTAACCTCAATTTTAAATCCGATTTATTGTGTGATAAAAAATGTACGAAATTAAATTTATTGACAATTTTCCAAAATTAATTGACAAATCTGCTCAAATTTATTAAGTTGAACGTAAGTATACAAATAAAGTGTTGACAGTAATCATATTATTTACTCTAAACCATGATCTTGATACAGGCCTTGTAACGATAGTCTGAAAACGGTATCGCTTGTTGATCGAACTTTTTAATAATAATCTTCGCCAACACGCGACGCCACCCGTAAAGGGATACAATCCATTCATTTTTCACAGTATAGCGCGAATTTTAAATATGTATTAACAAAGAAAATTATTAAATATGTATAAGTGCACGACATTTATCATCTTTTAATATTCTATGACATTTTATTATTTTTTAATACTCAACTTCTATCAAAATTCTATTAGTAGAAAACGCTATTAGAATTATGCTAGTATTACGAGAGCGGTGACAAGAAAAAGTATGGTTAGATAGAAGTGTATTTCTCTACGAGTGGGACTACCTAGTGACGAAAATCGTAATGAACAAGATCGACCAACAAGCGATACCGTTTTTGCTACTAAAATTGCTATTCGTTGCGAGACCTGTTTATATGACCCTGCTCTAAACTTCCTCTAAATCAGGCCGGTCAAAGTAACAGGATAATATGAGCTTTTTATTTAGTTTTCCGTACTTAAATAGATGGCGATAGTTGTTCGATTTATAAGTCATTAATGCATCGTTTTACTATTGGCAGAGAATATGAACATATAAATGCTCTTATTGGTCGAACAAAAATTGTATTCTTTTGGCAAAACGATGTATAAAATTTCATCTGTTTAATAATGTTTATTATCCCTGTTTACACACTTTGCGAAAATGAATTTTACTAGGCGTAGCTGTTACATTTGTGATGTCCCGAGGAATAAATTATTTTATTGCTCAAGGACGAAAAGCAGGTGAGATATTTTAATTTTTTTTTTAAGAAAAAGTTAATATTTTTGTGGTATATAGTTTTTTTTCCTGGATAAATTATTTATATAAGAAATATGAATTATAAATAATACTTAATGATAATTATTTCAAAGTTCTATTTTAATAAAAAAAAAATTAGAAGGCAGATATTTTTTCATAATTAAACAATATAAAATCTGATTTAAAACAGTTTGAAACTACAATGGTTTTAAAGTCATTTGCACTGAAAATTGTATTTTCTGTATCAGAACACTAATGATATCAGTTTTTTTAAAAACATATAAGTATATCAAAGTACATAAAAATTAATTATGGAATATTAAGAATAAAAAACATTTTTAGTGTTCAGTATGTTAATTAAATTGTGTTGATTGCATATTAAGTGGCGTCCTGAGATAAAATATTTTATATAAATGAACAGAAAAGTATATAAAATATAATTTCACAATTAGTTTTTTCCCATGTGACAAAACTCGCTTTCATTAATTAATTTTATTCCCCACAAACAACACAAACTGTTTTTGAAAGGAAATATTGGATTATTAATCTTTCTGATTATTGCTTATTTTGTTGACAATTTCATCATTCTAAGAACGTTAGGGTAACATTTATACATATAAGATTTTTTAAATCTTAGCATTCTCATGTAGTACCACAATCGAAGTGTACACAAATTATCAACATGACTTAATAATCAAAAAATAAATAAGCAACAGCAATAAAATGCTAATTATCTGATAAATTTGAGTAATTAAAATGAACAAAACATTCTTTAATATAATTCAATGAAACATAAGTACTTAAAAAATTCTATATTTAGATTAATTTAATTATTTTACTTCCAAGCATACATATTTGCATATATATTTGCATATATATATATATATATATATATATATATATATATATATATATATATATATATATATATATATATATATTATATACGTGTGTGTGTGTGTGTATATGTGAGTATATAATAATAGTTGTATAGTTTATAAAAATATTAACAAATCTGTAATAATAATAATAATAAGTATGTTACAATATATACAGTATACAATAAAAACATTATTTTGAAGCCATAGATATGATTTATAAAATAATTATATTCAAAATTTTTCAATTTTAAATATTAAAAGATTAATGAACGTGTTTACTACTTTTGGCATTATAAATTGGATACTCCAAAAACAATATTAACTTAATAAATGATGGAATTCTCCTGTAGAGTGAAGGTGGAAATGGTATTAATGGTGATGTTGACTTTTTGTAATCTTGATATTTTTTAAATCTAAAAATATAAGCAATTAATTACATTATTTTTTTTATATGTAAATACTAACCTTTCATATTTTGTGTTTGCAGATTTCTCAAGTAAGGGTATACCGGATACAAAAAGAAGAAGTAAAATAGTGAAAATTGGTGACAGGATTGCACACCACTCATAGCCTTTAATTATATTAAGTGATATAACAAAAATACCCAACCAGATTAACATTTCTCCAAAGTAGTTTGGATGCCGTGATAATTTCCATAAACCTGCAGATTGTAAGTTTTTAAAATAGTTATTTTTTTTTTAAATTTATGAAGTATATTGCAAACAAAATAGAATGAATTATTACAACATTTGTAATGTTAAATTATAAACAGAAAATAATACATCACATGTTTTTGATCAAGTTTTTTTTTGATAATTTTCATAATTATTTAGATATTTGGTGTAAGAATGTTATTAATACATATTAGTAATTAACCAATTTCACAAATGAATTCACAATTTTTTTCACCTCATAAAGTACATAAAAATTTTTCAATCAGAAATATTCAATATAGTATTATTGATCACCAGAGTGTTACGATACATATAGACTTTTGTGTATCTTTGCATTGAGGGTAATGGTATTGCCATCGAAATACACATAAGCAACAATAAAATATAATTAATAGTCATCTATAGAACATTTTTGATCGAAAGACTTTGATGTGGTTTGTGGGGTGGAAAAAGAATTCATTGATGGAAGTAAAATTAGCCACAATGTCAAAATTATTTTTGTAACTAACCAATGTTACACCATTTATTTATATTTTCTGGCTTCTCTCTAAAATTAAACTTTTGTGTGTCTGCAATTGTTTCAACTATAAACCCAAACAAAAATAAACTTGTTCCAATAATATCATATATTGTCATTATTTTTGGTTCGAATGAAGTTCTGTGTTTTGAAGAGTTTGTAAATATTACTGGTAAACTAATAACTAGAATCCAAAGAGCCTAAAAAACAAGTTATGTTATTTAATACTGCTATATATATATATATATATATATATATATATATATATATATATTATAATAATCATTACCTGCAATATCCAGAATACAGCAAATTTTAAGAAAAATTTTCTCATTTTGTCAAATCTTTTGTCTTTTCCTACTTTCATGACACGATATACAAGATAACTACCTAATCTTATACCCCATATGCATGTTAATAAAGTGATTAATAATGGTCGGTCATATGTAGACTAAAAATAGTGATATAAAATATTAAATTTGTTAACACATGAAAATGGAATTTACTGAACTACGTAGTCGATAAAAACATATTTTCAATAATTGTGATAGCGTTATTAGTTTGGATTTGTAAATTATTTATTATGACTTTAGTATAAAGTGTGAGAAGAGATTTTTTATACTACAATTGTAAATTCTTAGGTTACTGTCTTTATTTTAAGGCGACAAGCATTATATCAAATACGTTAAATGATCTGAGATAATATTACATATTTTTAATGTTATTTATAATGATAACAAAAATATTTCATATCAAACAGTCCTTTTATGTCAGTACTAATGTGCACCAATTGGGTTAATAATTAATAAATGCTACAAAATATATGAGTTTATTGTCTTATCAATTGATAACTGGTGCTTAATGTTATAAACATGTTTGTTCCTTTGATATATATCTGGGCGTATAAGGTGACCCTTAAAACCCAAAAAATTCATCAAAAAATAGGGGGTCCTCTTATATGCCCAACACAAAAACAGAAACTTTAAAATAAGATGAAGAATTTATTGTGCTTATATATAAATTAAATTCTTTACTTTAAAAAAAAGAACTTAAACTTCGGTATATAACATAAATTCATTGAATTCATTTTAAATAAATTTTTTTAAAAATTAAAGACATTTTGCTTATACATATAGCTTCCAGTTTTTTTCGTGATCCGAATCTAAAATTTCATGAAGCACATCCTGAGATTTATTGTTTAAATTCTAGTCGTACGGGTTGGGACCCAAATCTGTTGAATCAGCTTCATTTTCATTGCCATCGTTATCAGTGTCCCATAATAGATCATCTTTCACACCATACACAGTGTTAGAGACCCCGTACTTTTTGAATGATTTGATTACACTTTCTAATTTTAAAACATGGTGATTCTCTGAAGATGTGATATTTCATTTTTGAAATTTTAAATCGAGAAATGTAATTCCCTATTTTTGATTTTGGATATAGAATTGTATTATAACATGTGAAAGAGATGTTCAATTTAAGATTGTCTTATGCGACCGATATATGATAAATGTATAAATTTTATCTTAAAATTTTAATCTTATCTTATATGTAGGTCGCCTTATACGCCATGATATACGGTACTTTTTCAACAATTATTAATTATATACTTTTTTAATTATATACTTACATTACTTTTTTGTCCTAAAATAAATGTTCCTATGGCAATAGTTACAATATTCGAAGTTCCAGAGAAATCAGTAAATTTATCAGTTTGAAATGTGTATGCAATAAGAAAAAATAAAATCTGCATTATTACTGTGACTATTACACTAAAGGTGTAACTATTTTCATCATTTATTTGATTTAATAATTGTTCAAATTCCTGTAGAAATAAAATAATGATTTATTTATATACATGAATAACATACTGGATTTTATATAATGGAATATTAGCAGTATTTAAACTTTTTATTGTGCTTATATTTTTAATATTTTTTTTAAATTTTAATTATTTTATAATATACACACACATTTAAAGTTTTTTTTTATTGGTCATTAATATACTTTACAAGCTCAGAGTATCAGTAATTCAATTTGCTAAAACTTGAATAAATAGTACTTAATTATAAAACTAACTTGAATAAATAGTATTTAATTATAAAAGTTTCATGGATAATAAATGTGATTTATGAATATAATCCTGGATTATTTAGAAAATAAATTACGATATTAATTATAGTTCATAATTACAGACATTATTTAATAAACTAATTTTTAAGTTTCAATAGCTGAACTAATGAAAATGATTAATGAATAAAAACTAGATTAGTCTTTTTCTGCAAATGACCTAAAAATTTATATATTAAAATGTGAAATAACTTATTGAAACATTTTTACATTATTTTTAAAATGCCAATTTTCGAATATTTTATACATATATATGAATATACATATATATATATATATATATATATATATATATATATATATATATATATATATATATATGTATATAAGGTCATTCCATAAATAATGTGTTTTTTCCAAATAAGTTTTGAAACCGCAAAAAAATAGATGTTTTAATTTTGATCCAAAATATATTTTCCATTATTTACAACGTCTTCTCAAATGAATTTTAAATTTTCAATATCTAGTCGATAAAAATTTTGGGTTTTGCAAGAGTCGAACTCCCTTTGGATATCACTCTCTATATTATGCTGTTTTCCATTGATGTGATTTTGGAGACTTTGGAACAGATGATAATATGATGATGCTAGGTCAGGAGAATATGGTAAATGAGTCATAACTTCCCATTCAATATCCGTAGTTTTTGGAGGGTCAACCCATTGTCTTTGATTGTTATACACAATCCATTTTTCATAACCAGTTACAATTCTATTCAGAAACAGATAATTTTGCAACTGGCACAGATGAGAAGTGCAAATGTCCACGTTGTTTTAAATTAAAGTCCGATAATTTGTGCAGAACCCACTCAGCTTAGAAACTTTACCAATCATTTTCAAGTGCTGATAAATAGCTGATGAATGAATTGATTTGAGTTTCTTGGCTAATTTTTCTACCGTTGAACTAGGATTTTGTTCCCCTACGGTTCACAGGATCTCATCATCAAACTCTTGAAGATGTCCTAACCTTTCCTTATTTTCAATGTTGTAGTTCTCGGACCGAAATCATTGAAATCACCTCTGTCCTTGGCTAGACTAATGATAACTGAACTATAAATTTCATACAATTTTTTCACTCCAGCTGTAGTGTTGACCTGACACAATTCCCAAAGCAAAATATACCTAATATACTCTTTTAATACTTCCATGATAACTAATATTTTTTCTTGTAAATTTGTGTGATCACATTATTGCTATAATCACAAAGTATCGCATCATCCTTTTTCACCTATATGAAAATATCACATTATTTATAGGATAACCCAATATAGAGGTATGTGTGTGTACATTTGTGTGTGCTGTGTGTGTGTGTGTGTGTATATATATATATATATATATATATATATATATATATATATATATATATATATATATATATATATATATATACACATACATACACACACACATACACATATATATATATATATATATATATATATATATATACACACCCACACACACATAAGCATACGCACCCTGCAACCCCACATTTACAAACATAACACAAGCATACACCCAATCACACTGTCACCACAAAAGTTGTGTGTGTATATAAACTTCATAAAAATGGCTCGATTAAATAACACGTATTGTAAAAATATGTATTAATAGACGTATAAATTAATTTAATAATTTAAATTTGAAACAATTACAGTTGTCTTAATAAGTTAAGAATGATACAATTTAATTCTAACCTTCATTTTGTTTCTAAATTAATGTCTGATGTACGTACGTAGAGGATAATTAGGTAATACTAGATATCAGAACTAAAAGTTTTTGAACCATAGATAAATATTTTTAAATTAAACAACATACGTGGACTCGTACTTAACGTGTCATTTGAGCGCACATTTTATATATATATATATATATATATATATATATATATATATATATATATATATATATATATATATATATATATATATATATATATATATATATATATATATTTATATTTATATATATTTATATATATATATATATTTATATATATATATATATATGTGTGTGTGTGTGTATATGTGTGATGGTCAAAAACCTTGTGCCTTTAGTAGATTCATATTCGTAAAATTTAGATACACTGTTTCTGAATTTTTAAAACTCAGAAAAAGTCTATCGATGAAGTAATATTTCTAGAAAATCCACTCGATGACAAGAACGTGAGTTATGAAAAAGTTTAAGTAGACTTGAATACAAGTTGCAGATATTTTTATAATTATGTGTAACTGTATGAAACAATATTTTTTACTAAAGTATTATTATTAAAGTTATTTCAATCATTTATACAAACAGATTGACTATTTCTTTGAATTCTAATCTGTTTTATATACTTAAAAATATTTAGCATAAAGTGATTTTTTGTCTGTTTAATCATTAAATAAATATAATATATGCTGTAAGATCAATGTTTTTTTATTTACTCACAATGGAATTTTAAAGAAAATTTCGTATACGCTCGCAACGAATTTCAAACCTTCAATGTGCCATTAGTATACAAACATCGGTGATCCTTGGAATATCATGTTATATGAGGTTTAAGAATATTACAGATCTTAACTGAATCACGCAAACTATGAAAGTTATTAATTTTTTTTGTTCATGTAAAAGTTATAGAATTATTTCTGGTTTTCTGACAGTATTTTGTAAATTATATTTTTTCACATGTTTCATAAAATATTTACATTAGAGAAATAAAATGTTGAAAGTAGTTTGCTGCAAACAATTTATCGAACGGATGTTTTATAAGGCGATAATTGATGGAAATTATATATATTATAATGATTTACCGTGTCCAATTTTGAATATAAATAAAAATTATCTTCGTTACAATGACAGTACGTATTAGCAGCAAAATACATAGTTCCTTGTGAAAGTATTAGGATAATGTCGTCCCAATATTTTGTTATTATAAGTACTAATACTTTTGCATGGCTTGTATATATATATATATATATATATATATATATATATATATATATATATATATATATATATTTAAATATATGTTTATGTATATATATATATATATATATATATATATATATATATATATATATATATATATATATATATGTCAATAATGCTAAACATTTTAATGCATTTGTTGTAGATGTGAGTGTAAATGATACGTATTTTGTGATTGCTTCGATAAGTAATTTGAGGATTTACTTAACAAAATCAGTTTATTACTGGTATTAAATTTAGTTATATGTATGCTTTTAATATAAGTAACAATATATATTGGATATTTATTTAATGTTAGTAATAAAATTTCGAAAATGAAAATATATGAGTATCAAAGAAAGTAATTATGCCTTTTTTATATGAAATTATATTGAATTTATATATATATATATATATATGAGGGTAGAGTGGTAAGTACCGTGTTTGATAAGAGAGCACAATTTTTTGAGTAAATTCTTTTGTATTTTTTTAACGTAATTTTCTTTTAGAACGATGTACTTAGTCTAACACATTTCCAATTTTTGAAATGAAACTTCCATGGGCGCGTTAGTGAGGTGTAAAATCATATGGCGTGTCACGAAAAACGTTACGAGAGACATAGCCGCGAACGAAAGAGATGGAGCGAATATGACTGTATGAGTGCGAGAGAGAGAGAGTGAGGGAGTGACTGCGCGCAGAGATACTGCGCTGTGGAATACGGACGGGGAGGGGGTACATGTAACGCCCCGTGATAACAGAGAGAAAGAGAGAGAGTGAGAGAATACGTGCGGTGATGTAGGCAATACTGTGTACGCGGGAGGGCATACGTGTTCAAATAAAATTCCAAATACTTTTTTGTGCGCTAATCTTAGCCGTTTTTATTTCAACTTTTCGTTTAAACAGTCCAATAATGTTCCATAATAGGCTTCTGTTATCGTTTTCCCTTTCATTAAGTAGTTGATCAGGATTATTCCTTGTGAATCTTTAAAAACAGTGGTATTAGCCTTGATAGATTCACGTTTCATTCACGATGACGAATCGATGCAAAAAGGCTTGCGGATTGTGACTAAACATCGCCAAATACTGGGTTGAAATGTCTTTTCGTGTGCACTTTTAGTCGACAGTCAACAATCGGGGCACCCATCGTGCGCACAGCTTTTTCATGCGCAATTTTTCGTGCAGGATATTATGCACTTGTTCAGTTGAGATGCCTACAATCTCAGTAATCTTGCACTTTTTCACTCGGATGTCTTCCATAACGATATGTTTTTTTTTTATCGATATCCGTCGTGATTACCACAATTTAGCGTCCAGAGCGCGCTTTATCTTCAGTGCATGTCAGGCCATGTTTAAACTCATGTATCCAAAAATAAAGTCTTCAACGATGGTGCGGAGTCCTCATGCACTTCATCCAACTCTGCCTTGAACTGGGTGGCCGTCCACTTTTTCAAATAAAAATGTTTTATCACTGGACAGAACTCGTTTTTTCCATTGTTGAGGCAAATGATACAATGCATGTTTCAAATATCTGTAGAACGTTAATAACGCTTCGCTTCTGGCCGAAATTTTATTTATGCCAGTTTGAAAAGCGATACTTGATAGCTGTGATGTTACTAAATGAATATTAGCGCCATCTCATAAAAATTTACCAAACTTATCAAATGACCCTCATATTTCATTTATTCAGTATATTCATTACTCATTACTTCATGACCCTTATATTTCATTTATTCAGTATATTCATTACTAATTACTTCAGAAGATTCATTACTCATTTTATTACATAATTTAGTTTTCCATTATTTCTTGCTGTACTTAAAATTATTAATTTATTATAATTTTTCTAGATGTTATATGTTCTGCTAGATGAAGTCTTTGGCTGAAAATTTTGATTAAAATGTAAATTAAGATAGTGAAATGAAATTTTAACTTTTTCAAATTTAAATTAATTTGTTTTTATGAGTACAATAATGTTTTTTTATCAACATTTGTTAATTTCGAAGATTATTTTTTTATGCAAATTAAAATATTTAATTCTAGGTTATAAAAAATCGTATGGTTTAATAAAAATGAAATACACTATGAGTCCTAAATCAAATTATATATTTAAAAAACCTATGAATAATTCTTCAAATCTTTTAAATATAAACAGAAGTTTATGTAATGCATCTATGAAATTTTGTACCGATAAGAAAGAGGAATCAAATTTAAAAAACATAGAACAATTAATTCAGAATAATATTAAAATTGAACCAGAAAAGAATTTCAAAGATATCATCTGTAATAGTTCTCCAACAATTTCTTCCAACAAATTACTACATTGTATTAATGAAGATGATGATATATACGAATATAATGAAATGGGTATTAAAAAGAAAATTACTTCTCATAAAGATCGAGCGGAAGCAAAGTTGAAGGTGGAAATTCCAAAGGTGGTATTCCATAACACTAAGAGTTCGTTTTCTATTAATACTTTTTCTGATAAGTCAATTGATGAAGAACAGAAATTATATTTGGATTCGGCATCAGGTGAACTTAATCCTGTAAAAATTAAATGTGAAAAAGAGTCAGAAAAATCAGAAAATATTGACATTCAACATGTTTAATTCCAAGATCTGTTTACAAAATTTATACATGTTATACTTGTTTATTGATATATATATATATATATATGGAAACTAATCTAGTGTTATTTTGTAATGTGTAAATTAAATAATTTGACAATACTTTTTTAAATTATTACACAAAATGTTTTAAAATATTCATTTAATATATATATATATATATATATATATATATATATATATTTATATATGTATATATATATATATATATATATATATATATATATATATATATATATATATATATATATATATATATATATATATGGAAACTAATCTAGTGTTATTTTGTAATGTGTAAATTAAATAATTTGACAATACTTTTTTAAATTATTACACAAAATGTTTTAAAATATTCATTTAATATATATATATATATATATATATATATATATATATATATATATTTATATATGTATATATATATATATATATATATATATATATATATATATATATATATATATATATATATGAACAAAGATTGAAATTAGTAGTCTGTAGCATAGACAAGTAGACTAGATGATAAGGTTACATATTAAAAATGAATGTGCGAAAACGAGCATGTGTGGTGTGCGATGTACAAAGTACGCGTGACGAAAATAGATTGCACTGTCCGAAGTATAAGTATGCGGGAAATTTAAATGCGTGAAATTTAAATGCGTGAAATTTCAATATTGATGCTGGTATGCATTCTTATTCAAAAATGTTTAATTCTAAAATAATTTTATAACAATTTTGAAATGAAATAGGTAAAAAATAAAATATATTTTGTTCTTAATCCATCTTCTTCGAAAAAAATATACAAACTTATAAATGCTATTCCTTTATCTTTCTCTTTGAATGTGTGGGTACTACGCTTATACTCTTCGCCTCAAGGTTATGGAAACGCTTTGCAAACTTGATGTGGCGGCGCTAGTAGTAGATCGTTATTTCTGAGTGCGAGTTTTAAAAATTCTTATTACCCAGTTTATCCAAATATTTTCAACAAACATTACATATTTTCAGTATTTCACATAATTCAATCAAACACATATTTTCTTTGAGACATTTTTGTACTAAATAAAAACGACAAACATTACAGATTTAGGTTAATTTGTTTACATTCTAAATCTACACGTAAAGAGTGAGCGCGACAAGAGCAAACAGAGGGTGAGAGAGAGGTCCGAGAACATCCTGTTAGTATGTCGCCTGGTGGCATTTATAAACCTTAACCAGGAAATGTTTGGCAGGTGGAATGTATAAGGCTGATGCGTACGTGCTTGCGTACTTACATGTATCTATGATATTTGTTATGGAATCAAAGGGAGTGCTCTGGCACCGTAAAGTCAACCAAATAAAACAACGTTTGTTTAGTAATATACATATATTTACATGTAACAGTAGATGCTATTTACAAAGAGCGTACGACAAATGCGACCGTGCTCGCCAAGTGCTGTAAAATAAAAGCCCAACGCTAAGGACGCGCAGACCATCCTTAGCGTCGGTAAAACCAAGCAGCCCGAAGTCACGTGCGCAATAGCTTCAGGACCCGGCGTGGGTGTGTGTGTGTGGCTACCGGCTCTAATGTTGCTTAGGAGCGGCAGCTCACTTAATGAATCCTAAATAATATTAATATGACTTTTGTTGAATATAATACTTTCAGTGCCATCTATTGGTAAAATCTGAATGTTTTGTTTCATCCCAATAGCAAAGGCAAGTTAAATTATATATCGCAAAAGAAAAAATATTGGTATTAATTTTTGTTCTCAGTTATTATTTATATTACAATTATTTACAATTTAAGAAATGTAGATATTTGTCAGGTTATAATTTTTGTTATTTTTATCAAGGAATATATATTCAATTTATTCTTATTAAGATATAGTTTAAAATATTACCTATACATGGTTTATATTCGTTTATTTATTATTACCATTTGTAATCAGTTCATAAAAAAATAACAGATCAGGTTTGAGCATACGAATGAAATGAAATCGGGTTAGTTACTTAACTGATGAATTGTACTAATTTTGATAAAAATGAGAAATTTAGTCCTTAATGTTCTAATATATTGCATAAATATATTGTCAGTCCTTAAACATCCTCATCTTGTTCGAGGGAGTTTTAAAAAAATCGTAAAAGTGAATGCAAAGATAATAGGGCAGTAAAATTATTTTTATTTTTCAATATCATCTCTCTTAAGCTTAATCAATTAGATTCCGAAGCATATGCGATATTTAAAAATAGAGCTCCGTTTCGCAAATCAAATTATTTTCCCTTGTATATATTGTGTATATATATATATATATATATATATATATATATATATATATATATATATATATATATATATATATATATATATATAATCATTATTATGATTTCTAATTATGCTATTAGTTACTTCTTTAATAGAAGTGATGAAAAAAATCTAAAATTAAATTACAAATTTAAATATCTAATAACAAACTAATTCTTTTATTACAAAGTTTTGAGTAAATGTTCGATTATCTACTAAAATTTTCTTTTCTTATGACTACTCTCCGCTGAAGAAATTGGGGATTGTTTATGTACATAACCGCAGGAGTTAAGTTAGTTAGTTCGCTTCTCTAACCTGACGTAAATTACGTCAGGTTAGAGAAGCGAAAATGTTTTAAGTTGTTTAAAAAAATACAATTTCATTTTAAGATAGGGTCCAAGCATTTTTTTTTCGAACTCTCTGGCCTTTGCTCTTCCATCGCTTTACGTTTTCTCTGCATTATTACAAGTTCCACAACAGTTTTTTCGGTATTTTGAATTTTGAAGATGACAAATTTGATAGTTTAATTTCTGAAAACTTTAAAAATTAAAAAAATGAATGTAAGCTCTTCTTACAGAGTTTTGAAAGCTTTATTCGCAGATGTGTAAGTTTTTATCGTACGATAAACATTTTTCCAGATATTTACCTTTAATGCTGACACAACGTGAAAATCGATGTTCAAATCTGCAGTCATAATTTTATGTCACTTCTATAATGTGTCACTGCTATGAATTTCTTGGAACTATACATTATTAAGATATAGATTGTTTAAAAGTACATAACTGTCTTACTCGGTGACATAAAAGCAGCATTCAATTTAATTTAGAGTTGATTCGAATCCAAGGCAAATTTAAGTTTTTTTGTTAATTATTGTTTCATTTTTTATATGCATTAGTATTTTTTCAGAATTTTTTCAATTCTTTGATTTTTTTATAATATTTAAAAAGCGTTGCCTGACATGACACGAGTAGAGTGTATATATATTGAGAAAATAAAAAATGCTAGTTCTTGATAAAAAATATTTTAATATTGAAGTAAAAATAATAATATTCGTAGAAATCTGGAAGTTTTAGTGTTACATAGAAAGAATTGAGATTTAACTGCACTCAGCAAGCATCCGTCCGGTATAAAGATTAAACTCTTTTAAGAAATACTGACGCTCGAAAAATAAATAAGAACTGAAACTTTCTGTACATTCACTCTGTCTGAATGCGTTTAGGACGGATGTGTTTTATACTGAAAAAGTTAGAAAGTCAAAATGATGTTTTTATTGTGCGATTAATACTTCTAGACAATACTATACATTTATATTTATATACATAATTTATATATATATATATATATATATATATATATATATATATATATATATATTCAAATTAATTTTTAATACTATGTTAGCCGAAAAATAGCTGAAGTGCAAAACAAATTAAAATACAATAATAAGTAGTTTATTGTTCGAACAATTTTTTATTTGTTAAGTTCAGTTGATTTATAAAAAAATATTGTAGTGATGAGTTTAGAAGTCGATCGGTGATTTATTCTAATTTATTTTGATTTTAAACATTCTCAAAAATATTTTTTATTTACCAGAGGGATTTACTCCCTACTCGCTATGCTTGCTGACCCCCGAAGGGCTCCGCCACCGTCGCTTCGTTTGCTCCACCGACTTCCTTCGCTCATATCGCATATATATTTTATCGTATCGCATATGTCTATATAATAACTCCCAAGAGTTGGATTGCGCGGTTTGTTGTATAAATAAGGTTGCACGTATCTTATAATACCAATATTACTGAGGTGTTAAGCTCGACAAGCAACTGAACTTCAAAAGTCATGTTTCGTACGTGCTTGCTAAGGCTCAGGGGCAGCTCTGCAGATTGTGCCCGCTACTGAATAGGAAGTAGAAATTGTCGCTGAGAAGTAAGCGGATGCTCTACTTGAGCTTTATTCGGCCGATCATGACGTACGCGGGTGCGGCCTGGGCGTACAACCCAACATCTATAAAATGGCTGCAGGTGTTTCAGACCCGGGTGAGGCGCCTCATAGCCAATGCGCACTTCCTGGTGAGAAACACCACTCTGAACAGGGACCTCCAGCTCCCTACAATCGACGAGTTTGTCCGTGGACAGGCTCGCTGACTATACGGTCGAGCAGAGGACAGAGATAACGCTCTAGACCGCGGGATAGGCAAGAACGACCCCGTCGCCGAACATTTCCGCTTCCAGTAGCCTAGTTTTCTGAAAGCGTAAGTGCGGGACGGCGAGCGGTCCGTGATCCAGCGTATTCGCCACAAAACGAGTCAGTAAGAGGTTTGTCTTCGCTGGCCGACCTGGAGCTCCGCTGACTCTTCACCAGGAGGCGGCCCTCTCGGGTGCCATGGAAAACTGCTTCATTATATCGAGAAGAATCTACCCTACATAGAAACCATCCAGGGTTATGAGCAACGCGAGTCGTGAGAGTACACGCTTGGAGCTTGAGTTACTGCGAGGGCCCATCAGGCCAGAGCTGTAGATCACGGCGATACCAATATCATAATTTTTTGTGTAACTTCCAATGTCATCGTTAATAGTAATTTAATACAAAATCTCTACACGTTTTTTTGTTCAATCTTTTGCTTAATATTTTGTTCAATTTTGTACAAATATAGTTATATATGTATAGATAGATACTTATAAACTGATAAACATTAATTATATGTATACTTGATTCAAAAATTCCTAAAATAATTTAATACATTTTCAATAGCGTATTAAGCTATAATTTAAATTAAGACTTGTTTATTAAAATAATTTAATTTATTATATCACAATACAGTTATGATAATGTGGTTGAATTACACTTTTAGAAATATAAAATAATAACATTTACTTTTATGAATGAGTTCATTTTTCACTCCACATAATAAAAAAAATCTTCTGATCAACAATATTCAATAAATGATTATTGACCATTTTTAATTATGTGTATTTCGATGACGAAGCCAGAGCATTCTCAGAGCACTTTGCAGATGAGCAGAGAATTCATTTGTGAAACATATTTATTATGGTGTAATTGAGATTAATTAGCCTATCTATGTTAGTTTAATAATCAATTTTTTATTCCACAGATACAGTGTGAAGCGTAACTAAATTCTGATTATCATATAGATTGAATATTATTAAGACTTAAATCAAATCGAATGTGCCTAAAATTTATCTTAAAGAATACAATTGATGTTATGTGATAATGTGTATACTGACTCGAACTATTACATGTCCATCAGCCTACCTTATTCAAATATACATGAAGCCATTACTGTGGATAATGGTCTGCACGGTTTAATCAATCTACTCCTAAATCCCTTCGAGGCTGATTTGCAAATCCTCTAATTTAAATGATGCATTCTGCAGGTTTGCGGAAATTAATTGTATGTGTTTGTTTTATTTACATTAAAATATTAAAACTGAGTTGAGTTGAGAATCGTTCGTGGGACGATAGGTGTTTATCATAAAATAAATAGATTGGAAATAAGTGTTCGTTGTAGTTTTAATTATTTCGTAAGCGTTTAACAAAATGTAAGGCTGATCATATTAAATTACGATGAAATCTGATACGGAAATTGAGTGCGGCACTGTTAATGTTACCCGTGCGAGAATTTATGCCGACGTTATAGAATTTAAATGCCAATTTATATGAAAATAACATTTTATTTTGTATCTCATTAAACTGAAACGTTATTTTATAATTAATGTTTACATTATTTACATACTATTTTTCGTTATCAAACTAAAAAGAAACCATGAAATTATTTTAGAATTTTGAACATAAATTAAATGTGTATATATATATATACATATATAAATACACATAAACGTTAGACTGAAATGAAGAAAACTTTAAACTCTGAAGAAGACAATAAATATTCAAATACTAAAAGAAAGAAAAATAGAATTTGAAGTAGAATTAAAAAAATGATTTCAGATATTGGAAAATGAAAATGAGAAAGATGAAGAAAAAGTGATTGAAATTATTAAGGAGTTTGCACAAGAAATAGAAAGAACTCTTAAATCAGAAAGATTTATTTAAAAAAATTCTAAAAGGTTAAAAAATGTAAAATATTCTAAAATGTAGTAAAATTAAAAAAAATTTTTTTACCTACATTTTACAATAAATAACAAAAGTTAATTTTTTCTTACATGACGAGTATACTCGACATTAAACAAAAAAATTCCATCTTTTCATGACAAGCATACTCGACATAAACGTTTAACTGGTTAATTATATATAATCCATACTTTTTAGAACAAGTGAGAAATTCAATTAATATTAAAAAAGCATTTATTCTCAGAAAATGTGTGAACCGTTATTTATATTTCTTCTTAATACTCGTATATACAGTTGTAAATTTCAAATGAAAAATATGTATACGAGTATGTTTGTATTATTTTTGTATTATTATTTTATTATAATTAATATATAAAATAACATTAAATAGATATTTATTTCATTAAGATGACATGTTCATTGAAACAAATTTAACTTATATCTAAAATTATCATAGAAGTATTCAATTGAATATTTCATTTTTTATTGTATGTTTTGTTTTATGTCTTTATAGTTATTCTGGAATATATAAGTTTTGGACTTAAGATGTTTATGATTAAAATCTACCGATATCTACATGAAATAAGGTATGTGTGAGAAAGTAATATTTGTGAAAGAATGTTTATTAGACTTGAAAGGAACACATTTTCTTTAAATGTTAAAGAAAAAATGCTAATATATTTTAATGTTGAATGTACATATATACATACATTCATACATATATATATATATATATATATATATATATATATATATATATATATATATACGTATGTATTCGTGTGTGTAGTGTGTGGGACTCAATTAAAATGCACATGCATAATTTTTTTTTTAATAAACGATACCGTTGTTTTTTTCCGTTTCTCATCATTGAATTTCACGACACGAACCCGACAGTGAGATTCGTAAAGGAGTTACTCAACTCTGTACTGGTGCAGGTAAGTCATTGCCAGAAATGTTTTTGCACATCGTTGCAGTATGCGAGAGCGTCTGTCGAGAGTCAAGTTTTTTTATGACACCCTGTAATACCTTCTCTAGATAGCAGACGTAAAATTCACGAAACAAAGAGAAAACTGCTTAGAAATATTCTAAAATGTACTAAAATTAAAAATATATATATTTTTTACCTAAATTTTACAATAAATAACAAAAGCGATTTTTTTTTCTTATATGACGAGTATACTCGACATTAAACAAAAAAAATGCCATCTTTTTATGACTAGCATACACGACATAAACGCTTAAGTGGTTAAATATAAATGGACATCGAAACATAAAAATGTATTTAATAGTTTAAATTATGAGCGCTTTTGGGAGAAAAGATTCTATAATTAAAACAAATAAATATTAAAAAGAAATAAAACATTATAATGAAATACAGAAAAAAACATAAAGGACATGAAAAAAGAACATATGTTAGCATTGAAATATAACTTCAGATACCAAGACGTAAAATGTAATGATGAAATAAAACCATGCTTAAATCTAAAAATTTAGTTTGATAAAAAAATATTCAGTCAAATAAGAGTTATAGCCACTTAACATTTTGAAATAGTATCAGGAACCTTTAAGTATACCTGGGATTCTACTTCAATATAAAACTAATTCAGGTGATGTAAATTATTTTCATCATGTAAAACTTGTCTGTCCCTTATATGAATCTCTTTGAATCAAGTTAATTCTAAAATATCTAGACAAGAAGTGCAACAACAACTTTTATTTGTACATATTTTCTAACATTTGTAAACAGGAAATTAATGATATCTGGTATTTTATCATTTTAACGTTAAAAACTAGATGTACGAGGGTGGTACCTGACCCAACAAAGAAAACACAAACATTTTGGAAAAAAATATATTTATTTTACGTATACATATGAATGAATAACAAATATTATTAGACTCAATTGCATTTCTGTTATTATAGTACATCTATTCGTCTGTTATTATTAGGTGGTAAGGAAATATTTACGGTTTTCGTTTTCATAATTCTAACCTTAATTTTTTCAATGATAGTGTCATTTCATCGTGTTCATGTTAATGTCATTTTAAAATGCATTTTTCCGTCTGTATTTTGATAATATCGACTTTGATTTCATTATTAATTATGCTTCAAATTGGGCTATTGAATTAAAATGGAAAAGAAATAAATAAGAGCATTTTTTTGTATTAGTTCAAAACGGGTGGTAAGCAGCAGAAACTGCTCGTAAACTAAACGATGCTTTTGATTTGGACTGTTAAGGAACGTACGATGCAATGGTAATTTCAAAAATTTCATGCTGAATATGAGAGACTTCAAGATGAAGAAGGTACGCGGGCGTCCTTCTTCAGTTCATTACCAACAACTGAAGGTACTAGTTAAATTAGAATAAAACACAATTCGAGAGTTTACACAAAACTTAGGCGTTAATAACTCAACAGTTCTGCACCACTTAAATGGCGCATACAGGGAAGATTCTTTTTCTTACTTCACGGTAAAAGAAATGGTTGAGAGAATTCTTATGGGAGAAGAGTGACTAAAAGATGAATCGCATTTTGGTCGTCCTGTGAAAGTACCCATGCCTAATTATCTTGCACTTGTCTGAGGTCTGATGCATAGTGTCCGGCATTTAAAAGTGAAAGAATTCGCACTAATGTTCAAGTTTTTACAAACAACCATTTTCCGAATTCTTCATGACCATTATTTAGGTATAAAAATGGTCAGTTCCAAGTGGGTACCCAAACTTCTTTCTTTCATTCAGCGTCAGCGTTGAGTAACCTGCGCACCTGTCATTTTTAGTTTTGTGAGTCAGATCTAAATGCACTAATCGAGTCTAGTGTAACAGATGATAAAATAATGGTCCTTTACTATGATCTTCTGTCTAGAACAGACTCCGTGGAATGGCGGTGAGCAGGTGAAGTACTCCCAGGAATAGTCAAGATGTTTCAATCCATAAAAAAAGATTATGACCACAATTGTTTGAGATTGTAAAGATATTTTATTAATAGATTTTAAAGAAAACAATACCACTGTTCATGTTCCATATTATGCAACATTTTTGTATAAGATTCAAGATGATTTTCACGAAAAACAGCGTGGAAGAATAACAAAAGTATGTGTGTAAGTATGCTTGTTGTACGACAATACCAGTTCACACCGCTACTATTTCTCAAGCCGTGGCTCGGAAGTGCCACTTACAAGAATTTGATCACTCTCCTACAGTCTAGACATGGCCCCTAGTGATTATTACCTTTTTGGTAATTTGAAAAAAGATTTACGTGCACAGCGTTTTAATGATTACAATGAGCTGAAAATAACAGTAATTGATTACTTTCAATACAAGACTGAAATATTATTTTTATATGGGTAAATAATACCTAATTAAACGTTCTAAAAATTTATTAAAGTTGAAGGAGATTGTATAAAAAATAGTAAAATCTTTTTTTTTTATTTGCATTTCTTCCTATCTAGGCCGAGCATATTTAATGCACCCCTCATATCAAAAACAGATTTTATCTCTCAAAAATATTTAATTATAACCTTCCGACATCTAATTATTTTTAACTACGTTGTTTTCACATTTTACTAATTAAAACTTAATCTTCACATTATTTATATAACTTGAAATAAAATAAACTTGTATGTATACTCGAAAGGTAATGTAAATTTATTCTCGAAACTTTTTCACATTATAATAACAGACACACTGTTTTCATTTGTCCGACTTTCATTTCAAGATTCGACAAGATATTTTGCATTTATATTTATTACATTGAAATAAATTAATTATGTTTTAATTTTGATTTATTTGCAGCAACTGCGATATAATAATTGTCAACTGTATATGAGAATTATATAATCTATGAGTATTATATAAAGTATTTAATATAAAAATCTGATTTTTTTATGAAAATTGCGTGTAAGGGAACATGGGATGGTTTTACCCTTATTTTTAAAAAAAATCAATGTAACAGTTTTTTCACAGGAATTAAATATTGAATATTAATTGAATACCCTAAGTAATGCGTATACATTTTTAAAGAATTTTTAGTTCAATTGAAAAAAAGTTATTTAATGATTTTTGAAGTAGGAAAAATAGTCAGAACTTTCGACTTACGGGAGGTTTGATCCTAGTCTTAAATGAATCACTGAAATTTCAAATAACAGGGTATTATCTTCTTTATTGTATTATAAACTTGTTATGTATCCATCCTCACTACTGTACTTATTTGTAAATAAGATACGGTATGTCCGTCTGATCAATGTATTTCAACTGACCTGTCATTATCTAAGTTATGTATCCGCCTTAAAAAAAGTATTGTCACGTTCCTGTCGTGATCCCTATGGTCACACACTTAGATAAAATACAATTTCATCATAAAGAGGACAGTACATAAACGGCAGTTGAGTGGTAATATTCATTGTATCAATAATTAGTATTAAACAATAATAGTAAGCAAATATTTATTGTTTTTATTTCAAATCTGCAGCATTTATGTTATATATATATATATATATATATATATAATATCTAAAATATAACAAACTTATTCATACAACTATTATAAACAAATACTTGATAGATAATAATTGGGTCAACCAATATATCATTATAAATAAAATATTAAATGTAAATAGCTGTGGAGAAAGAATTATGAACATTTTTGGTTTCTGTTTTACTTTTTATTTTGTTTTTTGAAGGTGCTTGTTTCTTTCCAAATTTTTCCCTCTCGTTCTGCAAGTTCCTTAATGATTTTTTTTTCAAGCCGAGTGTTTCTCTTTTCCTCAATATTTTTTTGTTTTGATTGACGTGTTTCGTATTTCTGTGTAATTTGTGCCATGAACAAAGTGTCGGTTAGTATCCTACTAAGTACTCTTTTCTTTTACTTTGTATTTTTGTTCTGTTTTGCTTTTGGCCGTGGTCGGATTTCTAATGGAGTTTTAGGAACAATCAATGGTAAATTTGACACACATATTTGACAGCTTCACTAACACGAGAAAGATATGATGCATTCTTTTTTGAACAACAAGATCACAAGGAATTATATATTACCTGTATTTTCACTAAATTGTCTGAAAGGATTGACTTTGTGATGATGTAATTTCAATTAACTTGACATTGACAGTAAATCTGTAGGTTTAAACCTCCCGAGTAATACGATTTCAACATAAACGTATAAAAATGTACATAAACAGCACTTTTTTTGATTTAATCACTCATGAAGTCATTAAATAAGAGTGAAATGTGTAACAAAAGAATTTAAAAATATTTAGTTATATTAGGTTGGTGTAAAAATAATTGCGGTTTTTACGTATCGAGTATAAAGACGTATATATCAGTTAAAAATTATATTTATTAATCAAAATAAAGACCACTGGTCTGCACACATTTCTTCCAACGGGAAACAAGTTTGTTTATTCCTACAAGATAGGGAAAACCATGTGATTTCTAATATAAGATCACAGTATTTTTAATATTTTATTATCCTTAAGAGTTTCATTTCTTCGTATTATATTTGTACGTATTGTTCAATCAAGATTAGGTATTTTACCAGTCCAGTTCCTTCATGTGTGTTTTTTATCTCTCATTGAGAGAAATATTGTTTTAATGGAATATCTTTAAGCGTTTGTCACTCATACTTTATCGTTTCGAATTAATAAATGATTCGAAAGCAAGTGCGCAAACGGGGTGTGTTTTAAAATTATAATTTGTGTTCGGGCGCTAATGATCTTAACTGTCGAAGCGTCCCAAAACCTCAATAACCAATCATCCTACAAAATGGAATTCTGGAGTCCTAGAATTAACGAATTCATCGAAAGTGCTTTGAGTTGATAATTTATTTTTGAAAACCTTGTAGGAAATTACTCTCACGTTTTTAAGAACGATAATCTCTCGGATATAGGTCCGGAGAATAAGATGGGTGAGATAAGGTTTTATAACCCAGTTCATTTAATTTTTTTAAAGTCATTTGTAAGACCTGTGGGGTCGGGCGTTGCCGTGAAGAAGAATTGGTCCTCTTCGATTGACTAATGCTGGCCGTAAATGATACAACTTCTCATGCATTTTTTCAATTTCCTGACAATATGTTTCTTCTGTTATTGTTTCACCAAGATTTAAGAAGTTGTAGTGAATCATGTCACTTGCCGACCACCAAACAGTGAACATAATCTTTTTTTCATAAAGCTTCGATTTAGGAAAATATTTTGGTAATTGTCCTCGATCTAGCCGCTGTGATGAACGTTTCCGATTGTTTTAGAAAATCCATTTTTTATCACATGTGACAATGCGATTAAGCAAAGGATTATTTTGGTTATGCAAAATAAGCGCAGAGAAGACTCTGTAACACCGACTCACTTGATGTTTGTTTAGTTCATACGGTATACATTTATTCGTTTTTTTTTTTTTTTGTTTGTCTAATTAGGCTCAAGTGTTGAATAACTGTTGAATGATCAACATAAAGTTCTACTACATCTCGAGTTGTTTTACGTGTATCCGTTTCAATAATTGTTCTTAAATTATTATTATCTAAAGCTGAAGGTCGTCCACAACCTCCTTCATAATCAAGGTTTCGTTTCCATTACGACATTTTTGGAACAAGTGATGAGCTGTACGTTCACTAATTGACTCTTTACCAAAAATAAATTTGATATTTCGAGCTGTTTTTGTTGCTTTATGTTCCAATTTAAACTCAAACTACAAAATCGATCGAGTTTGCTTTTTTCCATGACTAATTTAAGAAGTTATATCCAATAATACTAAATAATGAAAACAATAGATATAAGCTGAAATCAGTAGTGCTAATTTTGTTGTTTACAATGCTGATGTATCACATGACTATAACAAAAGTTAACGGTAACTCGGCGCCAAACTTAAAATGATAAAAACCGCAAGTATTTTTGCACCAACCTAATATTTCTTACTTGTAAATATTATCTTACGCAGTAAGCAAAAAAGTTCAATTTTATAGGTCACTTTTTTCTTTTTGCAATAATTTGTTTCACACACTGTTTTCGGATTATTCGTTTATGAAAATTACGTTTGTGTACTTATATTTTTATGAAAATATTTTTTGAAATTTTTTCGCAATCTGTTTAGTCCGGTATTTTGAGTAAGGTCAAACCCCCCGTAGGGTCAAACATCTACATATTCTCCTATACCTGATTTGATATATGAATATACAAAAAAGTTTACTTAAGTTATATGTTGTTAAAATTGAAATAGTTTCAAAAAGGGATTTCAACAATTTAATTATGTGTTATGTGAAGTGTATACATTGATAGTGTTTTTTAATATTGTACATACATAGTGCCGAATTTTCTCATTGTACTCTTGTAAATTTGTTCAAATGATTTCTAGAATCTTTTCACGGTAAACAACTGTATTTTGTACCTTAAAAGACGATGAAATTAATATTCTGTTTGTGTAACTGCGAAGCATGTGTAGAGCGCTCGGTCACTTTTGAGAACTTTTCACGTTTTACGCCATTGACAGCGGGCGTACTTTCATGGTTGTTATTGAAGTCTTTATTAGTTTGGTTTTCGTCGTCAGAGATATTAGATATATTAACTATTTCAGTCACATATTTTGTTCATAAAATTTGACTCAACTTTGAAAACATAACTCTTTCTTTCTATAAATATTACATTATATATATATATATATATATATATATATATATATATATATATATATATATACAAAACTAGAAGCATGCAATGGTTATCATCAATATTTTGTTAAATTAAATTGTAAATTATGAGTATGCTTTACTTTTTTAATTATTCTAATTAAAATGTTTACCAGTTTTGACAAATTAAAAAATCAATTTATTGTTCAATTTTTTTAAAAAGATCACAAAATTGGATATACTGTATTGAATTTAGCAGCGACGAAACAATAGCACTTCTACTCAGCTATTGATTTAATTAATGTTAGGTTGTTAGAAAAATAATTGCGATTTATGATATTCAAATTCATGTACATTTTTCTCTTTTTTGATTTTCCTAGCTATTTTAAGTGGTCCAGAACTATATGATGACTAACGTCTAACTTTTGTGCAAACTCTCTATATCTATAATGTAACTGAAAGTTAGTGTTAGATAATGAGCTAATAAATATAATGAAATTGTTGGGATGAGATCTTAATTCTCATAATTCGATTTTGTAAATTTCTAAAATTTCTTTCTCAATATTAGCGTCATAGATTTTTTCATCTGTTTTATTGTGAGCTATAATATCTTCAGTTATCTTAACTCTGTTATCAATTGATATCTAGGATCACTCTAGTTATTGCAAGATACCATTTATAACCTTACGACGAATGATGTAAAAATGTGATCCATTAATCTAAAATCTTTTAATCAGCGCTTGTTAAATGATGAGGTAAAAGGATGGAAAGTGTATGTAATAATAAAATTAAGTATAACCAGTTCTAGTAGTATATATATATATATATATATATATATATATAATATGTATATATATATATAAGTATATATATATATATATATATATATATATATATATATATATATATATATACTTTCATATAAACAATCGTCATAAAATAAAAGACAAATTTTTCAATAAGAATTTTTGTATTGTTATCCTTTTCGATTCGCACTAATATATCAGTATTATTATTGTTGATTACGTTCGGGAATATCAAATCAATCAAGTATTATTTTCTATACTGCTGTATTTTGTTAGTAACGTTGGATTTCTAAATGATATTTCAGTTTTCTTTGTCTTAAGGGAATCAAGTCAGATCTATGTGTTTGTTTCTAGTATAACGAATGATGTGGTAAATTGTGTGATGTCGAGCTAAAAACCATTTTTTGCAATTAGTGATACATTTTTTACTTAGATTATCTTTTAATCTTATTGATATAGAAGTTTATTAGGTATTCCAGACAGTTCTTTCTTAATGAAATATTATATAAGATATTGTAATCAACTGTTTTGTCACGAAACAAATAAAATAAAGTAAATATGGTTGTTTGGATATATATATATATATATATATATATATATATATATATAAGGTATTGTTATTTATAATATATATTAAAATGCATTTTGTTTATGACACATGGAAATACTATAAGTAAAGTGTAAGAATGCAGAATTTTCACACTAGGTTAAAACTTTAAATAAAGTAATGAGAAGATTTTGATAAGAAGATTAGCTAATATGAAGAGAAATCATTTTCTTTATAATAATAATTAATTATGTTTATGCGAATGAATAAGTGAAAAAAGATAAAGAAGGAAATCAATAAGGAAAAGATGTACACTAGAATGATTATTTTAATGTCAAGTTTGTTATTATGAATTTTTTTATCAATTATTTAACTGACAAATATTTATGATATTATGTAAAATAATTAACAGTACTTATATATACGAAATTGTGTAAAAAGATACTATAAAAAAGATGCAAGACATATATTTGCATATAAGAAAATATAAATATACACAAGGGAAATGACATTTTAAGATGGTCTTTTGATAAGTATGGTAAAAAAGCAAATTAAACACCGTTTTTTTTAAAAAAAAAACTATTTTATTTCTCAACGTAGTACCCATTGAGGTGTGTAAATTTGGTCCGGAGAGTTTCCAATTTTTTTATCCCGTCGGAAAAGTGGTTTTTCTCAAATTCTGCAAAATACGCATTGACAGCGCCGATGACACCCACATTCGACGAGAATTTGTTTCCACCGAGCGAAATTTTCGAATTTGGGAAGTGGAAGAAGTCGCACGGGGCCAGTCCGGAGAATAGGTTGGATGAGGAATCAATTAGAAGCCTAATTCGTGCAATTTTGCCATTGCGTCGGTCGATTTGTGGAACCGCGCGTTGTCATGGTGAAAGAATATTTTTTTGTGTGCCAATCTTAGCTGCTTTTGTTTCAGATCTTTCACACTGTCCAATCATTTTGAATAATAGGCTTCTGTTAAGTAGTTGATCAAGATGATTCCTTGTGAATCTCAAAAAACAGTTTTCTTCACCTTCCCAGCCAACAAAAATATTTTCACCTTTTTCGGGGCACTTTCACCAGTCGTTGTCCACTACTTTGACTTCTACTTCGAGTCAGGTGTGTAGTGGTGGATCTATATTTCATCCATGGTGACGAATAGATACAAAAAGGCCTGCAGATTGAGAAAAATATTGTTAAACAACAATTCAACAAGTCAAAAATTGCGGCAAACATAGCGAACACAACTTTTTCATGTTCAATTTGCGTGCAGGATATTGTACACTCATTCAGTTGAGATGCCTACAGTCTCAAAAATCTCGCACATTTTTACTTGGCGGTCTTCCATAATGATACTATGGATTCTTTCAACGATATCCATCGTGGTGATCTTAACTGGGTGTCCAGAGCACGCTTCATTTTCAGTGCATGTTATAGGCCATGTTTAAACTCATTTATTT